>QLNU02015360.1:212369402-212384495 GCA_006491805.2 Dysdera silvatica | reverse complement strand
ATCATCAAAGAAATAGTTTTATCCTGGAAAAGAAACCACTTTAATGCTCAAAAAAAAGGAGGAAGTTTTAATTCCTATACTTATTAAAAATTGTCGCTTTTATATTAGGGATACGAAGTTTAACGAGACAATCAACGCAAAAATTTAAAACAACTTAAAGGCATATGGAAAAACGCATGTTTGAAATATCTAGACCAGATTAAAAGAAAAAACAACTTGGTGACACAGCAAGAGTGTAGACACCGTTTCGTGTGCGTTTTATGGTATAAAGGCAGATGAGATGATGCTACGCCAGGACTTCAAATTTTCTGGAGAAACTGAACTTTCATGATCTAGGAAACCAAACCCTGAACTACGGATCATCAGTAAAGGGAAAGCATTCATTACTATTTAGATTTAAACCTGGATTTAATGCATAATAGCTAAATGCGCCATCAATATGACACTGTAGGGCAGTAAAAACATCACCGCAGAAGTAATAATCCCTTGTAGAAATGGGCCTAATATATTTTAAGTGAAACTTATAAATAAATGTTAACTGAAAATCTCCACTAAATACCAAGAGATCATTAAAAACCAGTCTTCAGATAGGTAGATAAAATCAGGAAAGATGCATAAATGGTGTCCAAAGAAATGAATGGACAATATCAGAAGAGATGGATGTATAAAAAAGAAATAGGTAAACAAATTAAAAAAGGTAGATATAACTAAAAGAAAGGGTGGATATAATCAGAGTAGATGGATAAAGAAAATCAGAAGAGATGGCTAAATAAAATAAGAGGTGGGTGGATAAAATTTGAAGAAATGGATGGATAAAATCAGAGAAGATGTGCGGATAACATCATAAGAGAAAGATCGATAGATAAACTCAGAAGCAGTGGATAGAATCAGGGGAGAAAGAATAATAAAATTAAAAATGTGGTTAGATGAAACTGAATATGAGTAAAATCAGAAAAAGTGAACACAAACGACCCCGGCCTAAGACAATTGGAGAAAGCTTTGTGACTTCTTCCTTCAACATAGGTAGGTAATAATAAATATGAGGGCAATAAATCATGAATTTACTCATTATTTTCAAAACAAAATATGTAATTGTAGAGCAGTATAAGAATCATTTAATTATTTTTAAGATTGGCAATAACTAATGATGTCAGTATTAAGGATTTAAAGAGTAGAAGGAGAAAGAATTTTTAACCAATTAGTAAATTATGAATTTTTCAATAAATTTACAATTCCACAATATTGCGAAGAGCTGAAAATTTTAAAAATCACTATATTAATTTTGTCATTGTTTAATTTTTCATTTTCCTTCTACTTATAAATTATTATAAATTCAGGCGTAAAGTATTATTTTTTATAGTCCTCCTCTTTATGTCAGTAATTTGTTTTTATTACTGTATGCTGCTAGATGAGAAATTAGTGTTATAATATCCCATTAAAACTTAGTCAAAACTTCCTTCGAGTAAAAAATAATTTATTGCCTTCTCTTGCGGTCAGAAATTGATCATCATATAATTTTATAGCCCTAAGAATTCCTGGTTATGTCCTTAGACTGCTCATTAACCATAAGTCGTTAATTTTGTTGCCGAAGATGAACAGGAGAGGGAACAAGATCGATAGAGAAGAATTAAAAATATATACACATTTTCCAACATCTGTCGTTTTAACTTTTAACAGACAAAGCATTTTATCTATTAAAACCATTACCTCTTCAAAGATCAAGATCATTTTAAAGGTCCTTCTCCTGAAACTCGAAACAACGTGTAAAAATCGATGAAATATAAAATAAATTAATTCGTGCTAACCTAAAAAGTAAATATAATCAACAACTACCCCCTCCCCTTTAAAAATCTTCTTCGGTTTTATTTGTTCATAGTTTGAATTTTGTATGCACGAAATCACGAAATCAATTCATGTTTTTTCAACATGTCAACGTTAATATTTTATTTTGCATGCCAATGTTTTCAACCTTCGTTAACATCGTTCAAGATTTTAAGCACGTAATGTCTAATCTGTTCGAATTTAAAGCCCGTTAGTTCGTAGCATGTAAGTAAGTAGTATGTGAATTAATTGGTAGGGAAAAAACTCCCGAGTAGCAGGGGAACGCATCGGGGAGCAAAGATCTCTTATCTCCTCCCCTGATACGGCTCCCTACTACCCGGAAATTTCTCCCCATACTAAGTCACGTGCAACTACAGTATAGGTGCAGATTTCTGGCTCTATTTATGTAATATCCCATTACTTTCATTTTTCTTTGCCATCTCTTTGGCTATAAACTCTGACGCAGTTAAATGGCCATTCATCAGCCTGGAGTGCCTAACATTAAAATTATTAAAATTGTGCCGGCTAAGTCTCAATTCTCGTAATTTGCTTTTATTACGTAAAAGCGAATTACGAAAATAATTTATGGAATAATAAATTACTACTTTCTCACTTTACGAGCTTTTGAATATATTCACGAGCAAGAGTGGCTTCATCCAGTTTCCGAGAAATTTAAATTTTGTCATAATTATCAATATATAATTAACTAGTTAAAGCCAATTATCACAATTTTGCATTAAGCTTGTTTCACTACTTGACTAGCTTACTACAATTTTTAATAGAATAATTAATCAACATTGTTCTCTTGAATATAACAGTTTGTTCCAACAGGAATTACTTGCGTTTAAAACTTCTCTCCTGGTAGAGAAAAAGTGAACAACCGAACAACACCTTTTTTAGCCATTTTGGCATTTGAACAATAACAAGGAAAAAAAGTTATTTGGTTCACGAACTGCGCAGAAAGAGAATCTATTCTTTTAGTTCACACGCAAAAAAACGACCCGCAAGAAAACAATAGCTGAAGAACGAATTGTGAACTTCTGTTGAATGCTAATTGCAATGGTTTTTTTCTCAATGTCAACTCAAGTGTCAAACAGTGGAAACGAGCTCATTTCAGGATAAAAGACACACGCGACACGCACCTTGAAATTCACCAACAAAAAACGGAAATATCCCACTTGTTTATAACCCGCACACTTTTTCAAAACACGCACGATCTTTTTTGGCGGTTTTAGAACGTTCATGGTCGCCCTAATGTTTGTTTTTAACGTCTTACAATTTACGCTTTCCTTACTTTTAAACTTTTGGTATTAGAATATCGTGAAAATCGATCATTACAGCTAATCTGCAATCCAATTTGCATATAGAAACCTTTTCTTTCATTTTTTATAAAAATATTTTAGTCTATTGACAATTCGGAAATGTTTGAAACGTGTCGTTTCATAACTTTTGCTCAACCTGAAATAATCTCACTCAACGGAAACATAGAATCCTCGTCTGGATCTTCTAATCAATTTCTGGATAATTTTAAAATTTATACTTAACTTCTATTGCAAATTGTTTGACTTTCCTAGTAAATCATCTAGATATCATTCGTAGAATATTGACATTGATTTTTATATTTAACAGAATTAGAATTTTAGCATTAAAATTGATTGCACCACAGATGATCTCTCAAAATCTTTAACTAATCTCAGTTGCATACGAGGACAAACCAGAAGACGTCTAAGTTTTACAGCTGTACTGAACATCATAGTATTGACTAAGTGTTAGATGAGAAAACAAATGTTATTCGAAGTCGGTATTGGTATGACTTTATCCATACGGAAGAAATAGCCAGCTTTCGGTTCATGGTCTCCCCAAAAGCCCTTACCCAGATCTCAATAGTATCAGCAAAGAATTATAATAATGGTTATATATCGATAAATGACGGTTAGTTAACGATAAATGATGGTTAATTTATCAAGAACTATTGGTGAATGCAAATATTTCAAATATTCTCATAGAAATTTAGAGAGGACATTTTTTTTATTCTTAAAAAAAGTGGAGACATCTATGAAAAACCTAAAATGTTTGTAATTTTCAAAATTTTTATCACATCATTAAAATTCCCAGTACTGATATCTTAATTGAGCCTCATTTAAGAGTAAAATATCTTAATGAAATTAATAGAGTATCTCTAGAAAAATAAACGAGAAAGATCAAGAAGTTCTAAAACAGGGGTTTGTCTGAAAATTTTCATTTCTGTTTAATATACTAAACTCAGCTCCATTAAATTTCACGTAATTATATTCTTCTGAACTTCTTGAAATACATATAAACTTTTTCAGAATATATACTGGTTTCTTAAAGAAATAAAAAAATGGAATATTGCTCATTTTTCCTACTATCTTTCCCCTCCCCAACCTAAGAGGCAATTTCTTTTTCTATAACTTTTCTTAAATTTTAGATCTAAACGGTTATAATATTCTATATTCATTTATAACATGAAAAATTAAAATTCATTACAATATCTACAGTAAGCTTATTTGTATATTCATAAAATCAAGTATATCCACAAGTTGTTTTTTTCTTATAAAGATATTGCTTTTTACTAAAGTAATATATTGCTTCCCAGCATCGTTTACTTGAAAAATTTGGGTAACGTACTGCGTAAAATTGTACATAGAGTAATATATCACAACAAATTATCGGCAGTTTAAAATTAAAAAAAATTACTGCGCTAATTTACTATGATTACTATATATATATACAGGAAAACAACAAAACATGCAATTCCAAGCAAACCAGAAGGCCTTCTACAGGAAGCTTCGAGAGACACCAGCGAACCAAGACAAGTACGAAGCCCCAAAGCCAGCAGAAATAGAGACCTTCTGGAAGACACTGTGGTCCAATGAAATACAGCACAAAAGCGCCCCCTGGATTCAGCAAGAAATGGAGGCTACGAGAGGAATAGAGGAGATGGAATACACGGGCATCACGATAGAGGAACTCCAGCAGGTAATCCAACGTACGCTCAACTGGAAAGCTCCCGGTACTGACGGCATACACAACTTCTGGTACAAGAAATTTACCAGCACCCATGGCCCATTAGCCAAGGAACTTACGGTGATAATGGAAGACCCCAGCAAAATGCCTGAATTCCTCTGCAAGGGAATAACTTACCTCCTACCAAAGAACCAGGATACCAGTAACCCAGCGAAATACCGACCCATTACGTGCCTTAACACCCTGTACAAGATACTTACAGGGTGCATCTCTGAAAAAATAAAGCCGGTAGAGCGAAAGCAACAACCTAATGACAGAAGAACAAAAGGGATGCCAGAAAGGGACTCTGGGATGTAAAGAGCAGCTTACCATCGACTCAGTTATCCTGGAACAAGCAAGAAAACAAAAGCGAAAACTCAACACCGCATACATAGACTACAAGAAGGCTTTCGACTCTGTTCCACACTCGTGGCTCCTTGATATACTCAGCATATACAAAGTGCATCCCTCAATCATCCGATTCCTACAGAGCAGCATGAAACAATGGAGAACCCGGTTACAGCCAAACACGCCAGACAATAAAATTAAAACGGCCGAGATCCCCATCTGGCGCGGAATCTTCCAAGGAGACGCAGTAAACCCCCTATCGTTCTGCTTGGCGCTAAACCCTTTGTCAAGGATGCTGAACACAAGTAAATACGGATACATGCTGAAGAAAGACAAGAGAAACCTACATAAAGTCTCCCACCTCATGTACGTAGATGACATCAAGCTATACGCGCCAACAATCACCCAACTCCGACAACTCATCAGTATAACAGAGACATTCTCCAAGGACATAGGAATGGAATTCGGCCTCGATAAGTGCAAAATACAGAAGAATAGCAAAGAAGATTTACCAGGCATCGAACTCGAAGACGGGAGACTACTGAAGACCTTGGACGAGGGCGAAACCTACAAATACCTAGGGATAATGCAAAAACGGCAGCAGGAGCACAAGAAAGTCAAAGTCCAGCTCACGCAAGCATTCCAAGAAAGACTTAGAAGCATTGTGAAGACGAAACTGAGCGGGAAGAACACCACGCAAGCAATTAACGCATATGCGGTACCAGTGCTCACCTACTCCTTCGGGATCATCAAATGGTCCAACACTGAACTAGAACAACTCCAGCGGAAAATGAGAACCATCCAGAGAAGAGCCGGACAACTACACCCTGCAACGGCAATTGAACGGCAAACACTACCCCGGGAAGAAGGAGGACGCGGACAAGCGGACCTCAAAGACTTACATGACAAGCAGATCCAGAGCATGAGGCAATACTTCCAGTTGAAGAGTCCCCGATCGCCACTCATCCAAGCCATAATACAAGCAGATGCAAATTACACGCCACTAAACCTGTGTAGTACCGAAGAGCGTGTCCTGGAAACAGCCAACGAACAGAAACTGAGAACTTGGGCCGGAAAACCATTACATGGCAGGCACTACAATGACCTGCAACAACCACACGTTGACAAAAAGGCATCAAATTCTTGGCTGGCCAAAGGCACTCTCCAGCCAGAGACAGAAGGATTCATGCTAGCCATCCAAGACCAAGTGATCGCAACAAGGAACAATCAGAAATTCATCCAGAGAAAAGACATAGAAAGCGACAAATGCAGACACTGTCATGCGGCATCGGAGACAATCCAACACGTGATGGCAGGATGCAAGATCCTTGCGCAGTCAGACTACAAACATAGACACGATCAAGTAGCGAAAATAGTCCACCAGAAATTGGCAGCGAATGCTGGCTTTCTGACAGAAAAATGCCCGTACTACAAATATGAGCCAGAGACCGTGCATGAGAACGAAACACACAAGCTTTACTGGGATAGAGCAATCATAACAGACAAGACAGTCCCACATAACCGTCCTGACATAACCCTCGTCGATAAATCGAATAAGACCACGTACTTAATCGACATAGCAGTACCCAACACCAATAACATACAGACAACCTACACAACGAAAATCACCAAGTACCAAGATCTCAGACATGAAGTACGAGATATATGGGGTATGGAAAAGATCCTCATCATCCCGTTAGTCATCTCAGCAACAGGGATAGTACCAAAAACGCTTGCGACGAATTTGGAGATACTCAACATTGACCCAAACACCTACATTGAAATACAAAAAGCCACAATCCTAAACACGTGTCACATTGTCAGGAAGTTTCTAGACATGGCACATTAAGAAGTGATGTAAAAAGAGGCTTGGGAACATGGCGCTCTGCCCGTCCCAAAGCCTGTTTCCGCCAAGAATGGGCGAGGAAAACTTTATATATATATATATATATAAGCTACGGGCAAATATTATTTCAGAAACCTTGAAAACAAACTCGGCATTAGAATATATCAATAAAAATTTTCTTCCTCCGCGCCCATTGTTTATCCATCTTATTGCCGATTTTAAACAGCAAATATAAGCATATAAACATCGTTTTAATTTAACCATTTTATCTTGATCCTGACTAAGTATTACTTCCAAAAAAGGATGAAAAGAATCTTATTGCTTTTGAAATAAAAGAACATTAAAAAATTGAGACAAAGAGTTTGTTTTCGTCATCAAAACACAATCATGTGTAAGTTGTTCCATGAATTCTGCTTTCTATTCGCTGCAGTTATAAATTTCTATCACTTTAATTTGAAAGTGTCTCAGCTAAAACCTCTCTCTGTGATTAAAATCAACATACGCCATGTCCTTCACGTAACTGAAACAAGATCCATTGAAATACAAAGTTACTGCGCTGAACTTTTACTGGTTAACATTAACAGCTGGGGAATAAAAAAAGGCAAAATAAGTAGATTATAACATTCTAATGCACCAACGTGTAATTATTAACAAAGGGTACTCCTTTTAAAGAAGATCTTAGCGATTATAAGCTCTGTTGATGAAGCTCTGTTGTTGAAGGCCTGTTCTCGTGTCAGTTAAAATCCCAGGAAGGTGCTTTTCAGGCCTATAACCAAGGTGAGGAGGCAACTGGGGTAAGACAAAGCATATGGGACGCAGGGAACCTCGGGATTATTATACACACACACACAAAATATATATATATAATATATATATCATCAATCATTAACTATATTAAAATATATTAGATTATTCTTAATAATTGAATTGCAAAATAATTGAATATATAAAATTTATACATATATATACAAGCTAAAATATACACAAAATATTTACAATTTACACAAAGCTATTACACAATCCATGTGCTTTATATATGACACTCAATCACCACTATAACATCGCCATTTTTGAATAACTAACCTTGTTAACTTCAAATTTACCATGGCAAATAAACTGGAAAAACTAAGGTTATGTGCCATCTATCAGAAAAATTGTACCCATTTAAAATTTTCTGATTTTATTAATAGGATACTCTAATTTCTTAAGCTCATGAATTAATTCATTAATTCTAAGGCCCATGTCACCTTTTGTAGAACAAAATAAATTTATTCTGTTTAGATAACCACATAATATATTATTGAAAACCTTGTATGAAAGCATTGAAAAGTAACGTTGAAATTGACAATATTGAAGCTAAAATTTTTTTGTTTTAGAAAATATATCAATAATTAAGATTCCATTGTAAATTTCAATATTCATGTCTAGAAACTGTGCATGTGTGTCATAATCATCGTCTGCACAACTTCTAATTTGGTAATTTAGAACTCTTAGGTGAACCTGAAGAAATCTCATTACTCAAAAAAGGCACTAAATTCATGATAGCTAAGAGAGTAACTAAAAGAATTTTCAAGAGTGCGATTATAAGAAATCTCAATAATTTTATTTACAAAATGGCCATTAAAAACACACCTATTGAAAGCTTTGCACAGTGGAGATCAGAGATACTAACGGATTTATTGACAAATGACATCAGAGAAAATCTGGGGTCTATAAAAGAGTTACCTAAACTCATTGACACTTTTGTTGACATATAAAACGACTTCATAATATGTCCAATGGACAAAGCTAGTGGCAACTTTGCAGTGATCTGCAAAAAATTTTATTGCGAAGAGTTAAATAATGCTTTAGAAAATTCAAACGAATTAAAGCTACAAATGAACCCGAAAAAGTCATTAGAAAAGGAAAAAACGCTAAGTGCAAATTATTAAAAAATTTATAACAGCTTCAGCAAATTTGCGCATCTTTCTCTTATACCAAAATGCATAAAACTCATATTAAATTTAGAACCATAACATGTAGTACCAATACATTGTTAAAACGTCCTAATTTAATGTGTTTCAAAATACTAAACAAAATGTTTAGTGAATACACAGGTAAAGACACTATTAGTTTTAATAACAGTGTTGATGTCATCAAAAAGTTGAGAGAATGTAAGAATGTAAAAAATATTTTTTCATATGATTTTGAAAATCTCTGCACCACTTTGGACATAAAAGACATAAGTATTGCCATGAAAAAAATCTTTCATGAATGTGGTGTAAGAAATAAGTTCGAAAGACTTGAATTTGATAGACTACTGGAACTAGTTCTTAATGCAAATTTTATTAAAATTGGTGATAAGGTTTTCATACAAGTTAATGGCATTGCATAAGGGGGAAAATGCTCTTCAATTATTGTTAATATGTATTTCGATTTCAATGAAAAACAATACAATAAAACCAACCGTTGTGAATTACTGAAATTCAGATATATTGATGATTATCTGCATGTAATAGGGGATAATCAAATGCCCCAAAAATCGGATTTTTACCCTAATAACTTAAAAGTTGTGCAGACTATTATTGATTGCGATTATGACACACATGCACAGTTTATAGACCTGAATATTGAAGTTTACAATGGAAGCTTGATTACTAATGTATTTTCTAAAACAAAAAATTTTATCTTTAATACTGTCAATTTTCAACATTACTCTTCAATGCTTTCATACGAAGTCTTCAATAATATAGTATGTGGTTACCTAAAAAGAATAAATTGATTTTGTTCTACAAAAGGTGACATGGACCTTAGAATTAATGGATTAATTCATGAGCTTAAGAAATTAGAGTGTCCTATTAATAAAATCGGAAAGATTTTAAATGGGTACAATTTTTCTGATAGATGGCGCCATAAATCTTATTTTCATTTTATTTACCATGGTAAGTTAAAAGTTAACAACATTTTATTCAAAAATGGCGATGTTGTGGTTGTGATCTAGTGTCATATATACAACATGTGGATTGTGTCATTTGTGAGATATGGTTTTCTCATAGAAGATTTGATTTATAGTTTTGGTTATTGGTTATAATACCCGGGGCTGTGATCTGGTTCACATATTGACGTCACTGTGGTGCCAGTAGGTAACGTAAAAATAGTTAAACCCAGTATCCCGTCTGTACTCAGGATGTGAGATTTTTGTGTGGACTGGGGCATAGCATTGTGTAAATATTTTGTATATATTTCAGCTTGTATATATATGTGTATAAATTTTGTATATTCATTTATTTTTATAAAAATAATCTAATACATTTTAATATATATAATGATTGAAAATTTGGTGTGTATGCACCCAAACATTCAATTTATATGTTCAAAATACTTTGGTTTTTGGATTTTCTTTGTATAATATTCTGAAAAGCTTGTAATAAAACTATATATATATACACACACATAAATAGCTCGATAGGACAACTTGGGCCATGCCCCTGCTGACTCCAGCTTGGTTACAGGCCTGATGCTTTTCTGTCAATATTCTAAAATAGCTGATAATTGTTGCAATGTTTTATATTTCTTTATTTAACATAGGGTGCACTCTAATAAACCTAGCAAGATTACTGTTAATATTTATGACAATAAATTATTTTGATGGAAAGAATTTATTTGTTAATGTGTGAAGGGGTCTCACGACCCTTTGGCTTCTAAAAATGACGATTTTTTCACTATTTTTGTCATGCTCTACTGAATGCATAAATTTTATCAATGGTTAGAAATTTTAATACAATAATAAATACACCCTGTACTTTCATAAAAAGGAACAAATGTGCTTATATATATAACAACTATTTAAAAAATTAATATTTTGTACTGTCAAGCGAAAACATATTTATATTCATATATAGTACTTACGCGCATGATTGAAAACTATTGAATACATTTCAAGAATTAATTTTTATGTTTTAATGAAGATTATATATGAAGCTTTATTTTGTTCTAGGATCTTTAAAAAATATTAGTAAAAAATATTTTTTTTAACAATTACATATTTAAAAATTCAATATATCGCATATTTTACATATAAAATTGCTGATTTTTCTTTTTAAATGTATTATATTTATATAATATATGTATAGTGCGTTTGGTATTTTAGTGGACACCTGATATTTTTACGTAAATGCTAAAAAAAATACAAAAACTGCGAGTAGGATTTTGAAGAATGCCGAGACACCATAATGTCTTGTAGAAAAATAAATTTTATATCAATATATCGTCACATAAATGGGGAAAATGCAAATTTATATAACAAATGTTGTTTGTTAATTTAAGGGACACTATCATTCCTGACTAACAGATGGCAGTGCAGGCGCTAAAAAATTTGCATATTGTATTCTTTCGATGCGTAGGTTCGTATAAATACCCGTGTGAACAGGTTTGAGTCTGCGAAAGCAGCGTTTGTAGTCATGTCAGAAAGGAAAATACTTACGGATTTCGAGAAAGAGGAAATTGTGGCTTTTAAATGAAATGGAAAATCCATTTTCAAAATTTGTCAGCTTATTCAGCGTCCAAGGAGTACTATAGGGGCCTTTTCAAAAAGAAACCCCAAAAGGATCCACTCGAAAAACGGGGAGCGAAGCTAAAACTGAGTAAAAGAGATAAGCGGAACATTATTAGAGAGGCCAGTAACACAGGAAAGTTGGCTGCAAAAGTCCGAAACGACCTTAGTTAGCTCCCAGTTAAATGTTGGACAGTATAGAATGTGCTCTCTAATTCCAAAAATTTATCTTTTCGGAAAAAAAAAGGCAAACCATCTCTCACCCAAGTTCACAAACAGGAACACTTAAACTAGGCTCGACGACACATGGAGTGGAACGATAAATGGTTGCAGGTACTTTTCACGGACGAAAAGAAATTCAACTTAGATGGTCCGGATGCTTTTCAACATTATTGGCACGATTTGCGGAAAGCGCCGCAATACTTTTCTCGTAGAGTTCAAGGAGGAGGGTTGATGACCATTTGTAGTGTCTTTGGCTACAACGGTACTACGCCTGGAGCTTTCATCGGCAGTCGTATGAATTCCACCTGCTATCAAGAATTTTTAAAAGAATATGCCCTCCCATATGCCTCAGAAATATGTGGGGAAAACTGGATTTTGCAACAGGACAACGCACCGTGCCATGCATCTATCTCCACCAAAAGATGGATAAATTCAAAAAAGTTTAAAAGTATGATTTGGTCGACACGTAGTCCTGATTTAAATCCTATCGAAAACGTATGGGATTATATTGTTCGTCAAATATATGCAAATGGGAAGCAATTCACGTCGGTTAATGCCTTAAAGGACGCTATTGTGGAAACTTGGTATCAAATCGATCCTAAGTATTTACAAACATTGATAGAATCAATGGATTCACGTGTCTTTAAAGTTATATGCAAAAATGGAGCATCTATCATGTATTAATGTACATAAAACACTCCAATTTCAGTAAGTGTCCATTAAATTTTCAAACAAGATTGAAAGCCTCATCTTGATTTTGTTACATTTATGAATGATTTAATAAAGATTATTAATCTTCCACTTTGCAGAATACTGTTTTATTGTAGTATCTTTATTTTCATTTTCAAATTTGGCATTATTTCTCACGATAGTGCACTGTTATCAAGTGTCCACTAAAATACCAAACGCACTGTAATGCACATATAGTTAATGTAATATATATAATATAATTTTGTATTTCATGCACTTCGGGGATCATAAATAATTGAGGGTGGGTGGGTACCGAACTTTTGGTTACTGTAAAAGTGGGTCGCAGCTTGAAAAGGGTTGGGAACCACTGATCTAATCGGAATATTGTATTAGATTTTTCCTCCATGGTTAGAACTTTTCGTTTCGCCATATCATAATGAAATTTTGCCGTAAGATTTGAGATGCTTCTCAGCTATAAGTTAACGTCTTAATAGTGACGTGAATATGTACAAAGAGTATCTCCACTTGTAGGTGTGGCTCGCTGTCGTTTCCGCACCGCCTTTTCCGAAACGCTAATATAGTTCTGGGAAACCAATCTCCCAACATTCGCCTATTTAGTATGTGTAGATAGTTTTGCTTTATGGGTTTATTAACGGTCGCAAGAGGGACAAACTGGCGCGACAACTTCATATCGTTTTGATTGCTACGCGAAAGGAAAAGAATGTGTTGTAATTGATAATTCGTGGAAGCAAGAGTTCTCACGTTTGCAAAGGGCACACACACACACATACCCACACCTTCCTTGCTATATACCTTTAGTGTTAGCGTTTTGAAGAAAAAATTGAGGTCAACTTGGATGGAACAAAACATTGACTTCTCCTTTCGTTTGAACGAAACAGTGTGATCCCAACATTGTTTCGAATCCACGTTGTTCCGATAAATGATTGTCAAGTCGTGTCGTTATATCCGATACAGATTTCCCTACTTGGGACAAAATCGCCGTCATTATAGCAGGTTTCGTCGTTATATACGATGTCGTTATAGCCGATTTATTTAGCTAAGAACAGAATAGCAAACCAAACTTCTTGTAAAAATTCCGTCGTTATATGCGGTTGGTCGTTATAAGCGATTTTCACTGTATATATCTGCATGAACAATAGTTTATAGCTATTTATAATGACACCTAAGTTATAATTAAGGAAAAATGTAATACAGTCGAACCTCGTTAAGACGAACACGCTTAAGACGAATTACTTTTAATACGAACCGTTTTCTGAAGTCCCGTCAAATTGTATAGGCAGGGCTGTCCTGAAGAAAATTATTGAGAGTATGCTGTGCTATCTTAATTAAAGAGTATTGAAATTGCGGGGTTACTGGACTTGGTGACGTCATTGCGCCGCCCTGAATAGCATTTGACTGGTCGTCTATCCAAGCCCAAGGTGGCAGTTACCACTTTCATCAGTTTTTCATTCCTCTCCTGGTCGTACGCAGGATATTATTTTAAGACTTGTGGGGAATTCAGAGGATTTTCTTAATTCCCTCATTTGTTTCCATTCATGTTTATTTTGTAAATAACTAGCAAACGAAAACAAAAACAAAAAACCCGCTGAACTTTGTTGAAAATTGCCCAAAAACCAGCAAATACAAAAAGTTTCTCGAGACCTTGAGAATATGGGGCACATATTCGGTATTTTTCAAAATACCTTGGGAGTATACGGAGCATACAGCGCGGTTAAGATGAAATAGCGTTTACAACGAACTAAGAACACAAGCCTACAAAAAAAAAGTCAAATTGCCAAAGCTGTTTAAACGATTTTAGGGTATATCAATTGTGCTGAATTCAAAAATAACCTCAGTTTTGCCAAATTGAATGTAGTTTTAGAGATAATAAATAACCCTCAAATTTTGATTTTACCCCCCACATTTCTATGGTGTATACATAATGCTGGGCAACACGAAATTTATTGCTGCTTATATTTTAACAGTTTTACAAAAATGTTGTGTCGCTGATACCGAATATGGCGCCGGATTTGCTAGATTGGATTTAGTTTTTGAGATAAATGGATTTTTATGTTGAAAAACATGAAACATACAAAAAACTGTAGGTCGTGCATAAATGCATATTGAAATTTCCTCGAAACATGCAAAAGTAAATACAAAATAAAATTTTATGACAATAAGAAATAAAATTAATATGACTTGTTGCAATTATTCTGCAGAAAAACGAAGTTTGTATGATTTTCGTTTATGTGAATAATTTGGACAATCACGTTGGAGGCTCCAGCAGTAATCTGCCATCGTGTATCTATCCCATCTACCTTGATCCCTTTCTTCCATCACTTCGACCTCTTGATGGAACCTTTCTCCTTAGTCCTCACTGAAATCACCAAGATTGTCCGGAAATTTATCTAAATGACTATGAAGATAGTGTACTTTTATGCTCATGTTTGCGCCCAAAGTTTTAAAACTGATAAGCATATTTTTTACTATTCTCCATAATTCTCTTCTTTATATTTGACAAAAAAAATTTTAATAATAGAAACAAAACTGCTCCAGGCAGATGCTTTAACATCGTTCATGCATTTTTGAAGCTTGAATCCTTGATAAG
>QLNU02015360.1:212248091-212369302 GCA_006491805.2 Dysdera silvatica | reverse complement strand
TAGATGGCCCCAGAAACCTTAGTTTTTTTTTTCATTTTATTTACCATAGTAAGTTTGAAGTTAACAAGGTTACTTATTCAAAAATAGTGATGTTGTGGTGGGGATCGAGTGTCGTATATAAAGCACGTGGATTGTATCATTTGTGAGGTATGGTTTTCTCATAGAATATTTGATTTGTAGTTTTGGTTATTAGTTATAATACCCGGGACTCTGATCTTATTCATATTTTGACATCATTGTGGTGGCAGTAGGTACCGTAAAACTAGTGTAAACCCACGATCCTGTCTGTACTCTGGATGTGAGGTCTTTGTGTGGATTGGGACATAGCTTTGTAAATATTTTTTATATATTTGGCTTGTATATATATATATATGGATAAATTTATATTAAATTATTTTAAAGAATAATCTAATAATACATTTTAATATATGAGATTGATGATTTGGTGTGCATGCACCCGAGCATTCAATTTATATGTTCAAAATGTTTTGTGTTTTGGAATTTTCTCTGTATAATCTTCTATAAAGCTTGTAATAAACCTGAGCCTGCACAAAAGTTTAGACACAGAGGCAAATTATAAATAAAAGCGAGAATTTGCATTGAACTTCGCCGATATTGTATCTAAATAATCCTAGAACCAATAATAAATTGTGCAACTTAAAAGATTACCAAAAGTACTGAAACAAAATATCCCAACACCGTAATATTGGAATCTGCATGCCACAAATGTTTAGGCACATATGTCAGATTTATGCAAATTAACGGCGCGAAGTTCCCAAGTGATCGAAGGGGCGTTTCCCAGAGTTGTTATATAAGGCCTGAAATAATTTAGAATGCTTAGAACGATGCCGAAGTCAAAGCAATTTACGAATGACGAGATTTTGAAGATTTGGAGGCTGAAAACTAAAGGTAAATCTGTTACTCAAATTTCTGTTGCATTGAACCGTTCAAAGCGAGGCATTTATCGAGTGTTATCCCGGGGTGATCAGTATCAACCAAAATCACGATCTGGGAGGCCTCGAGTGACCAGCATTCGGGATGATAGACAAATACGAAGATTGGCTTCAAATGAAAGCCTGTCTGCAAATCAAATAAAAAACACGTTAGCAATGCGAGTGTCAAGAGAAACCATACGTAGAAGGATTGTAGAATGCAGGCATTTGAGATATGCAAAAATGCGCCGCAAGCCCTGCTTGCAATTACATCATAAACAAGCACGACTACAATGGGCAAGGCAGCACATATCATACAGTGACGAATGGCTGCAGGTGTTATTTAGTGATGAAAAAAAGTGGAACTTAGATGGTCCCGATGGCCTTTCGCACTACTGGCACGATCTTCGAAAACGCCCCTTAAGTCGGTTCAGCAGACGTCAAGGAGGAGGTTCAGTCATGGTTTGGGGAGCCTTTAGCTTCAATGGACAGACTTCTTTGGCGTTTTTGAATGGAAAACAAGATTCCAAGGCATACCAGGCAACTCTTGAAAGTCACCTATTACCTTTTGGCGAACTTTTATGTGGACGAAACTGGGTTTTCCAACAAGATAATGCGTCCATCCACACATCCAGGTCAACAAAAGAATGGATGAGCGCTAAAAATATTACAGTTCTCGATTGGCCTGCTCTTAGTCCTGACTGTAATCCCATCGAAAATGTATGGGGCATACTAACGAATGTTGTGTATGCCAATGGAAAGCAATATCCGTCCGTTTTAGAACTTAAAAAGGCTATAGAAGAAGCGTGGTTTAATTTTGAACCAGAAACCTTTCAAAATCTTGTGCTTTCAATGAACGACCGCGTATTTAATCTAATACGAAGTAATGGTGGCTACATTGATTATTAAAATTGTTCATTTCCTTATGCAAGTGCTAAAATTTATGTTTGTGCCTAAACTTTTGTGCCACATATTTTACTTATTTTAAGTTATATATTGCAGCAAGTTCGCTACTGATGTGATTTCTGTTCTCAAATTTTTAATTTGCATATTACATGTGTTCATACTTCGTAATATTAAAGTTCCTACTTCTTCAGTTTTAATAGTATTTTGTTATACTCAAATTTGTGTTGTGTCTAAACTTTTGTGCAGGCCTGTATATATATATACACACACATAAATAGCTCGATAGGACAACTTGGGCCATGCCCCTGCTGACTCCAGCTTGGTTACAGGCCTGATGCTTTTCTGTCAATATTCTAAAATAGCTGATAATTGTTGCAATGTTTTATATTTCTTTATTTAACATAGGGTGCACTCTAATAAACCTAGCAAGATTACTGTTAATATTTATGACAATAAATTATTTTGATGGAAAGAATTTATTTGTTAATGTGTGAAGGGGTCTCACGACCCTTTGGCTTCTAAAAATGACGATTTTTTCACTATTTTTGTCATGCTCTACTGAATGCATAAATTTTATCAATGGTTAGAAATTTTAATACAATAATAAATACACCCTGTACTTTCATAAAAAGGAACAAATGTGCTTATATATATAACAACTATTTAAAAAATTAATATTTTGTACTGTCAAGCGAAAACATATTTATATTCATATATAGTACTTACGCGCATGATTGAAAACAACTGAATACATTACAAGAATTAATTTTTATGTTTTAATAAAGATTATATATGTATATGGGTTATGGATTTGTTACTCCACGCCATAGCTCAGCTTATAGTGCATGCTTCTCCCTAACCAGGTCCCTCCGTTTAGCCTGAGGACGGACTAAACGGAGGGACCCTGGTTCGAATCCAGGATGGGGAAAGCGTCTCTTTTTCTCCAAAATTACATAAGCTCTAGTTTGAGCTGTAATTAATACGTGGGTGGCAAAAATTATAGTATAATAAATTTCCCCCACGAAAACTCACAAAATTCTCGCCCCGGAGGCTTTCTTGTGTTGACCATATTTGGCAATTGTGTTATCCCTGCGGAGGGTAATAATACCTTAACACCTTTACATATGTAGCTTTATTTTTATTCTAGGATCTTAGAAAATATTGCTTTTAACAATTATATATTTAAAAATTCAATATACCGCATATTTTGAATATAAAAGTGCTGATTTTTCTTTTTAAATCTACTTAGATTAATATCCCTAAAACAAAATTAATATATATACATAAGTAATGTTTTCAGAAAGTTTTGTTGCAATTGGACTATCTGTTCTTAAAATATCTTGCGCGTAAGTTCAAAATTCATGTTTTCGGCAAAACGCGTTTAAAGTTCAAAATCAGTATTTTAAAAATTTCAACTTACCATGTAAATTAAAATTCACCAGGAGCATATAATATGCCTTCTTCTACTTCCATTGCCTCATTCTTAGCTTTCATTTTCCTTCTTTTGGGCCGCGGGCCTCCAAACTTGATGCATCAGTGCGTTTTTGCGATGTACTTATTCGAGTTTTGTCGGCTTTGATGGTAGCACGAATAGCGAATATTCCAGGAGTAATTTCTAACTGTCTCATAACACTTAAGCGACCTTGTTGCCCGTCATTGAAATTGATCACTGCCCCATTTGCCGAAATATCTACGATTCTTCGACCACAGCCTGATGATTTTGGACAAAATTTCCATAGGAGTCCATTAAAGGACTCATTACTGTTTGAGGTATGCCCACCTAAGCATCTGTTCAAAAAGTTTAGTGTCACTAAGGTCCTTAAAAATAGGTTTTAGGCACTCCATTACTGCAACAGGTAAAGGATTTTTATGATGGTTGGATATTTCTTTCGCTGGTGCCTTGGCTCGTTGAAACGAACACCACGAATCTTCACATTTAGGGCAAAAAGAATGGGTTGGATTTTCATCTGTTGAAATTTTGTGAAAATAAATATCCCAAATGGCTTGTTCCATATTACTGACAAGGGAACCATCCCACATGAAAGTCAAACCCAGGGTAGTGACTGAGCGTGACAGAAAGATCTGTCGATGCATAACAAACATCCGTTATTATTTTTTGGATATTCACAAAACGGAAATTTTTACAGTTGTTTGAAAATTTGTAAATTATGGAATTTTACTCCTGCATTTCAGCTTCCGTACATCAGGGAAATATCAAAAATAAAACTAGAAATATACGTGAACAAACTGACAGCGTACATGAAAAATTAATATTTATAAGCAGTATCATGACAACTAGTGTAAAGAAATGCTATATATATATGTACAGTATGAATAATATGAGTGCTACTTACATTAAAAAGAAATAGTAAATGCGTTTATGAGGGTGTGATATGATGCAAAAGCGATGAAAGAAATATATGAAATACACAATATACACAATTTTGCGGAAATCGTAACTTACGGAGTCAGTTTCGCTGAAACGGTGTTTAACTAATGTAAAGCATTACGAAAATAATGAAATATATAATTAATGCAAAGTGAAAGTGCATCATATTTATAAAAATTATGAAAGTGATAATTGATATAAAAATGTGCAATGCATAAATCTGCATCGCAGTGTGTGCATATTATAAATGCCATACTCGGACAGTCCGTAGCAGAACATGTGTCCTGTGTAAAAATGAATGAAACTTCTATAACGTTTCCAAAAGTTAAGTTTTCATGAGCGACAACGTAATTACATTTTATCCATGGATAGCGTAGTATTGGCTTATATTGTGGAGAGTTTGGTTGATTAAAAACTAAAGAGTGCAATTTTATTATTTCGTTTCTAGACGTTGTATTTACGTGTCGTTCGTCTGTAGAAATGTAGTTTAAAAAATTTTTAATAAATAACTTACATTGGCAAAAAAAATAGACGTCCAAAAGTTGAATCATAGCGGTTGTACCAGGAGGAATTTGCAATCCGATGCAATTATTTGTTATATTATCATAGGTTTGTGGGTCCACTGCCCCTGTCCATGAATCTAGCACCACACAGGACGGAGGTTGTAATATTGCATTTAGACATTTTGTCACCCATTCCTTCATCTCGTATTCCCACATATTCCTACTCTTGGAACACGTGACGTGCACATCGGAAGTCTGAGACATGTTGTCTTTAACACTAGGTCCAAACTTCCCAGATCGTTCACGTAAGCATAAGAAAAACTTCCCTTTAATTTCCCCAGACATGGATAAAATCGGCATGATAGTATAGGAGTGCTTTAAGGTAAACTTTGATTCCACTAAAACTGCAATAACTTTTCCGACTTTGTGAGATAACGTCCTCTCGTTTGCAATGAAATGAGAAAAGCCGCTTTGATCGGCGTTTAAAATTTGAGTGGAATCACAATTTGAAAAAACGTCTCATGCCTGTAAAATAAATGCAACAGCATTATTTTCAATATATTCTACATTATGTTCACGATACGTTGTAGTATATTGTGCAATTTTTCGTGAAACGATATTACTATAGTTTTTTAATCCCCTGACAAAATGGGCTGATAATTTTAATGACAACATACCTAATTCCCTTGCTTTACTGTGCCCCTATCTTTTGAAATCTATATCGTGAACTGGCAGATTTTGTGCTCTCCCGTTTTTGAATTTTTTTAATATATACATTTTAATTTCGTTCATTTTTTTGTTTTTTGATTCCGCTTTGTGATATGTACTTTTTAAAACGTAAAATTTGACTGCAGTTGGTAACACGTTTAAATTTCCTTTGCGTTCCTTTGAATTTGTTTTTCACGCATCGATCATAAAAATTAACAACAGTCTTCATTTTTGATAAACTAATATTCGTACGTGTTGACCGTTGGTGCAAAGTCAGTTCGTCACTAACATCGGAATCAGCAAATGTTGCGGCAATGTTCCATCATCTTTTCCAAGAAACTTGTTCCTCGACATTTCCTGACATGTGAAACAACGGATGGTCCATTTTTAGAATTGGCACTGGCTAGATTCAGTGTTCCATGAATGATATTCACTATATTTTTCACGTCTAAACCTTATACTATATGATGGCAGAAAATATCATATAACAATGAAAAGATACGAAATTGAAGTATTTTTATTGACAAGCACAATCTTTCTCAATCGCGAATCGCAAAATGAATTCTGCATTTTCACTGCTGCTTATATAAGGCTTTTGTGCTGCATTCCCCGGAAGCTGCAATGCAGGGTCAAAATTCCATAATTTAGAAATTTTCAAACAGCTCTAAACAATTCCGTTCTGTGAATATCCAAAACATAGGAACGGCTATTTGTTAGGCATCAACAGATCTGTCTGTCGCGATCAGTCAGTACCCTGGGTTTGACTTTCATATGGGGCGGTTCCCTTATGAGTCTGTATGTTTTCGAATTGCATTCCCATAGCATGTGGTAAGTTTATCATCATATAAGTAAGTTTATATCATATGATTCCATCTGTTAATCGCCCTTTTCCACTCAAAGCTTTTCCATCGCATTACACCTTTCATTGTTGGCTTCAATTTTCGCAACTTAGTGCCCATTTCTTTCTGAATGTGGCCCACTCATTCAATTTTTTGAATGACGAGGGCACCGTAGGGCTTGGTTTTCACAATGTTCGCATCGTGTGGGCATCTCCATCCCTTATATATTGCGTATAACATACACCATGAAGTGATTGGGAACGATTAAACATTTTAGACATTCCTTCAACTTCCATCTTTGCCGCAGAACCATTATGGTTTTTAAGGCATGACTTTTCGTGGTTAGCTTCCATAATGGGAAAGTACTCTGGTCCATATGAAAGAAGAAGATAATTTTCATCTGCAGCCTAACAACTTTGTAACACTGGCAAATCTAAGTGGGTGGCAATGTGATCATCCCTATATGTGATTACTATCACCTATAATTGACCGGAAATTAAATGTGAGATTTGAACAATTAACATAATTTAATAACAACTAATATAAGGCGACAGACAGCTTACACACGTACTTTCGACATGAAACTTGGAGAACCACTGACTGATAACTAGTTTTTGACTAGAGTCTACGTTCTGGATCTAACTCGGGAACAAATTCTTTTGCGCATGCTCATGGACTTCATGCCAAACTCCGTAATGGAAATAGTATTGCCAATATTGAGTACTATTCTGAGGACAGAGCTCTATTTTTGACACTAACATTTGGAATGGGCAATACCAATGATGGAAAATGCAGCCGAAATGGGTAAAATAGATTTTTATAATCCAAAAATAGATGACGGGAAACCTTAAGAAATCTTAGAAATTTTAATGAAATTTTAGAAATTTTAGCTTCATGATAAATCGGTGAATCGGCGCTATTAATATCGAAACATGTGGGCAAGGCCAGCCTTATGGGGAGACTCTCCTCCTCCCATCGGAACAATCAAGTTCCAAGTTGGGAAAACTCTAAAAAAATGGATGAATAATTCTTTGGGTAGTTGGAAATTCATGCAATTTCAATTGCCAACTTGGCAAAATATATTTGATTTTCTCGAGGTGTGAAGGTGGAACAGATATATATATAAAAGCAAAGATATATATATTTTTAACTCTTTACTTTTAGACAATTGGGACATTTTTTGACGTTAGTAAAATCGAGAGTTACTTTACTCGAGAAAAAAATGACTTTTTGCTTTTGTTTGTCGGAAAAATTTGCGATTATAACTGCCCATTTTGTTAACAGTTATTTCCGTTTCCACGTCTGTGGTATATTGTCCAGCCAACAGGGCACCAGAACCACAGATTCGGAGATTTGCCTCTCAACCTTCTCATTTAAACCTCATTTTAAGTGCCACAAAGAAGAAACCAGGACGTTTTCCCGGGTGTTTCTTATATTGAATTCAATTTGCAACTGACCATAGTATTGGACTCTCAAACTTACTGGGAAGCTGGAGGGTCCGTCAGTATCTATATTTGTACAGTGGGCAGGCAGAAGTTTCAAATAGTTCCTCTCGCGTCGTAAAACGCTAAATACTTTCAATGTCTGTTACCATGGAATTTTTTGTTTATTTAACAGTAAATGCTATCTTTAAATATTTATACAGTAAAACCTTTCTAAGCCGACCACCGTCGCTCCACTAAAAAGCGATCGTTCAGCGAGGTTAAGGGAAGTTTACTTTATATATATGTATTATATATATAATTATACTCGCATATATATCTTTTTCAACGCTTTTGGGTAGTTGGAAATTTTTGTGCTTCTCCCCCCCCCCAATGGAGGTATGCTCGGGCCACCTCTGCATGTGGGACTTATGCTCTTACCGTTAAATAATTCGCATAAATGTGCAATAACTCCAAACAAACTCAAACTACTAAACTGATAATACCACCCTTCCCATGCACATACATTCTAGATTCGAAGTCCATGAGCATGAATTCCAACTACCCAATGAATTAATGATTCATCCCATTTAGCAGAAAAATGCTAACAGTCACTAAATTTAGTACCAAAGCTCCCAACTCAGTAGTTGCAGTATATGTGACGTCAAAATGAGGTCACGACCTGTCTCTGCGCCGCATCAAACTTTTCCAACCAGCTCCAGAACGCAGACGCTAGTAGTTTTTGCGATATCGATTGAGAGAGTGTTGCCAGTTCTATTCACTAAACTTTTTCTGTTACTGAATTGGAGACACGTCTCCCACACCCGCCCCCCTTGATCCGGGATTATATTATGGAAAATGAAATTAAAAGTACCGGACATCTGGCTAAACATAGGAATCGGAAATGAATCGTCCCCCTTGGAAGATTTCTGGATCCGCTCTTGCTTTATGGTGTACTAACGCTTGTATAGAACGGGACTAATCCGGGCTGTGTATGATCAAACACAAATTTGGCATCGACGTCACAGTTGATTCGTGTCGTGGTCCAGCTGCCACAGGATATTTGGAACACCAAACAGAAGTAAGTAATTTAAACTTGCCTCCATTTTTCTTAATAAATTCTAAACCTATTATATTTATATGTATACATAATCTCCGACCTAATTAGATTATTTTTGTAGACATAATCTGTACACCTCATTGGGATCAATTGAGGTTTTTTGTAATAAGAAATGTATGCAATATTCTTATGTGGAATGAACCATGAGTCACCAAGAAATTTAAAAAAATAATAACTTTTAATTTTACTAACTACATTTCCTATAATAAATTTTAAAAAATGGAGATGTTCTAATTATATGTGAAATATAATTTTATTTAACTATTTCTCTCCCCGTTTTTAACCTTTGCAAATGTTGACTTCTCTACATTTTTTTGTAGCAGTACTCAATGTTTCTTGTTGTATACTCTAATTTTTATACAGATGCTGTCCCCGAGCTGCTGGGTTGTCTTGGGCCTTTTGGCATCCATCCGTTCCTTCAAGTAACCTCACCAAGAAAATAAATAGAATGCACAACCAGAAATATTGAATGTTGTTACCGAAAATGTAAGGGAGTCTGTATTTGTGAACCTAAAAAAGAAAAAAAAACAGATGCACTTGCGAAAAATTACATTCCCTACATGTTTAGAAAAATTCAACATTTTGTAAATTATATTATGAAATAATTAAAACAATTAATCAACAGTGAGTTATGAATCTTTAAAACCCTTCACTATTCTATAATTATTCCTTCCTTATATAAAGCGTAAGATTACCTTTAATACACCATACTCGGTAATTCACAGATAACGAAACTCTATTTCTTTTCCAAAGGCGTTATTATTACGGATTGTCGCAAAACAAACTATCGCAAGTCGACGGGTGCCTACTTATCCATCAGAATATGATAATGCAGAATGAGGGTCATATATCGCGCTTTATTTCCTTATATTTCTTTAGTTCACAGTCGAAATTAAGGTATTTACCATTCAAACTCTATTAGCATGTTTCTTCAATCGTCAGCAATATAAAAACAAAATAGCTAGCAACAAAAATAATAGGAAAAGCGGTGGTTATCTCTGGGATTGATTATCTCTTTTTACCGAATCAAATTTCTTCAAATTCAAATTCTGTGTTATTCATTTTATTCTGTAGCCAAAGGGTATATACTTTTTCTCACTATTACAGCTCCCTCTACTGGCAAAGTTAGAAAAGAAAAAGTGTTTGGTACCAAAAGCAAGCAGAGCCCGAAATCAAATCACAAAAAAAGTAACTTAAAATAACGGGGTTCGAGTCAAAAGAAGCTATCTATGGCTACGAAACAGCTTGAGTCGTTTTCTGTAGAATGTATTCGTGATTGATTATATCAGGAGTCGATCTGGGATCTAATAAACATAGCGTATTGTTATATAGGCCCGTGTGGCCCGAGAACTCCCCCCCCCTTCCCGCCAATAATTTGAAATAAATTGCAATTTTACATATACTGTAATGTATAAATGTACAAAATATGCACTTGCCCTCCCCTTCCAATAATTTTGAAAACTCCACGTTAATGCTAATAAATTCTGCAGACCAAATCGGCAATCGTCTGCAGTTTTGAAAACTTCTGCCACAGGATATGTGCGCCATCTATCGGTCAATAAACACAAGGGAGACAAAAAGGCACATGTACATTCGGGCTAATGGTAATTTTAATGTTATATCGTCATTTCTCAACCATTTTAACTTGAGGAAAGCTCTGAAATAATTTTCAGGTTTCAAGAAATGTCGATGTAAAAAATGTATGTCTACCATACAATGTATTTGTTCAGTCACGATCTTTCGTTTAATTTCGATTAACATGTTAATGAATCCTAGGACCTAGGACTCCTCAGAAATTTGGTTGAAAAACGTTGGTTTGGAAATAAATTACTCTTATAAAAAATCAAATAATTGCGAAAGATTATAAAAACATTTTTAGATAATAACATCCAGAGCTTATTTAACACTAGAACCGCGGCTGCGGTCAAATTACAAAGAACCGCGGAAGCGGTCAATTTCATCGCGTTGTCGTTTTTGTGTAAGTAATTATTATAATAATCAATTAACAAGAATAATATGATGTATAAAGTAATGAAAATATGATTATATATATAATATAAGAATTATGCGAACAACGTGGAATTATTCAGATTTGTTTTTTTTTTTTTTGCTGATTGAATTTATGTGAAACGAGATCATATTTGGCTTGATTATCAATCAATAAATCAATCAATCAATCAGTGTTTATTTATATGAATGAATGAATTAATTAATACATCAGAAACGTTATTAATCAATTATTAACGTTATTAATCGAATATTTACTCAATTCGTGAAATCGAGAGGAACGTAAAATAAAACAGATGACTTTGAAAAACCACTTGCCTTCCGCGCGACCAAATATAAATGACGTGCGAAATGATTGCAACGGATGAGAAGCGTTAGTTGTAATCGATGTCAAATAACAACCTTGAAAAATTGAACATAGCTTTTGTTTGCTTAAAATTTTTGCCATTAATTTTAATTTCTGTCCCGGTTTACGTAACTAAAAATTGATAACAGTTTAAATTTTACTTCTACATTTTTTTTTTCCTTTTTTGCAATTTAATGACTATAAATTTAAAAATCCTTTCATTTTTCATCGTCTAATCTAGGCTCAAGGTGGGAGGGGGGCGATCGCCCCATTGCCCCCTTGGACCCGAAACTGACGTAAGATTATTTTTAGTTGACCTTATAATTTTAAAGAATAATTTTTTTCCGTAAATAATAGTTTTTCGAAAAAAAATATGTGCTAAAATTTTTATTTAATTGTAAAAATTAACCTAATTATTGAAAATATTAAATGAATATCACTATATTCATTTAAATATTATTTAATCTAAATACGTTAGTATTGTTGAAACAAAGACAAAATTGTATTTATTTATAGTTTTTTAAAGAATATTCATGGGCGGTCAAAATGACCGCAGCCGCTGTTCTAGGTATAATGAAAGTGCCGCGGTTCTAGTGTTAATCTCATGCCGAATTTAATGGGAAACTAGAAATGAAAGATTTAATTATGTTTTGAAACATCGAAGAGCGTTAATTGGTCGGGGCCAAAGGTTGTGCGGATAATCAACTATTCGCATAATTGGACAGTTGATTTCAAAAAATAATCACAACTATTTTAAAATGTATTAAATGCATTTTATTTTATTGTTATTTTTGTGAACATGTATGTATTAAGCAATTTTTTTAACTGTGTGAATTTAAAAAAAAATATTTGATTTAGATACAGGGAGTAGATATGTACTTTCTCTCGTATTTTATCCAGACTTAGGACTGACAGACTGTTATTCTACTCAAGCACAATACAATACTGGCATGTTTACAAGTAGGTTTCCTTTTTTCTAAGTTTTATTCTTTTTTGTTTTTCAACGATCTTTTATTTATTTATTTTTTTTATTTGGATTTCATTTCATTTCTTACTCTACCGCATCAAAAACAAAAAAATACAGATCTTTCTTGCTCCAAGGAAGGTATCCTTTTTCTTGCAGCCATGTCACGAATCCTCAAAAAATTGAATTCGTATAATTAGAGTAACCGGCGCTTCCTACTGTATTATTTAAAGGTGCTTTTTAATGATCATGATGCTTGATATTTTAATTTATTTAAACGTAACATCAATGTTGACTTTTTAATTTCTTAAAATATACGAAAATTAATAGAATAATAATAATACATTTTAAATAGAAATGATTTTATTTTTTTTAACCAAACAACAGGAAAAGACGAGTGATCATTTGCATAACTTGGAGACCAAGGAGTGGCTGCATGAATCTACAGCGCTATCACTCAATCTTTCAATGAAAGAACTGTTGTAACTTCTTCCAAAACTCAAACTTTGAGACTTACTTAAACTTACGGATCGTCAGTTGTACTGCATACGCAGTAAACGGGATCAGATATCTGTAATCACGAAGTTCTACCGCTGTGGTCTCAGAATTTTAATAAATAACTTGACAAGCAAAGTGAGTTTAGACAAAGTGAGAACCATATTTGTTCGGTAATTGAAATAACCTGCTTTTTTTATGGCGATCATGTGTTCTAGAGCTTATGCGATATATCAATTTCACCCTCAATACCAGCTAACAGCGCCATTTTTCCCCTATTAATAATTTTTTAAACTTTTTTTTTATCACTGAAAAGTTACTTCCTTATTTTCTGAAATGTATGCACACAGAATTTTACGATACTTCGCCTGATGATTCTCTAGCACAGAGATTTTCAACCGGTGTGTCGCGAGAATATTTAAAAGATGCAATACCTAGCTATTTAATCACTAACCTCGTTTCTGTTAAAATTATATCTATTTTTTATTTATTTATTTATATTTATATACTTTTACTTTTGTTATCAGATAGGCGAAAAATATACTTTTTGGTGTTGCAGAATTTTAATAAATAGTTTTGATGTATCGTAAGATGAAAAAAAAAATAAAAAGTTGAAAATCGCTGCTCTTCAAATAGGGATACTGTAATTTGAGTAACCCTGTGTGTATATATACAGGGTCACTAACTCAGTTATACCTAGACTATTACGTCAAAATTCTTAAGCACCTTAGCGGGCCTATTTAATGGTTATAGCATCAAAATTTTGGAAGTCCCTTAAATATCACTGTAACCGAGTCAGACTGTATGTGCATACGCACATACAGTCTAGGGGTGCGTATAAGCATGTATATATAAAAAATATTGGGAATGGAGGAAACCACAACCAAGAAATTTGCCATTCAAAAACAAGCATTTCTCTTTTTTACATCTTGCTCATTTCTTCAATACTGTTAAGTAGACAATTTATATAACAAAATTATCTTTTTAACAAATTAAATTAAATATTTAAATCCATTAAAATAACCCCCACAATCCGGCCATGCACCTTTCACTTAACACGTAATAAAATAAAAAAATTGCAAGACAAAGCATGTCTATTTTGTTTTTATTACTCTGTCTCGGTCTTTGTTTCTTTTTTCAGGTGGGTTCAAGTGCATAACAGCATAGATTAAATGCCTAGAACTATTAAGCAACCATTGTAATTTAAAGAAAGAAAAAAAAAACTCGTATGCCCAAGATGAAATGAATGGACCCTACCTCAATTGAACAATCTACATAATGCATTTTCTGAAGAATACACCTGGTGAACTTTTTTTTTTATGTCCAATGAACATTACGCCATGAACTAAACTTGTTTTTTTTTCAAGCATAAGTGAAATTAAATATCCAGAAAGGGAATTGAACTGTTATGAAGAATTTTAACAATATCATTGCCTTCTCATCATTGAAAATCTTTAATTTCTGAATAAAATAACTGCGAAATTCACATGAATAATTATCATAATATTTATTTATTTATATACAAATTTGTGTTTAAGCCATTTTAATTACTTTAATCATTTACTTTGCCAAATAACTTTTACTTCACTTAAAATATTTTTAGCCATTTTTTTTCTGTAAACGCTTCTAGCCATAAATTCCCCTTAAAGTTACTTGTATCCACCCACATCCTCCTTCGTGGAATTACAGTTATTCTTCCACTTGCCCTTCTTTTAACATCCCTTGTAATTTCACACCTTCACCCTCAAATGTCTAATCCTCTGAGATTTTTGTTCCAACCGCCACCTACAACACATTAAACTTTCAGCAATGGCCAGAAATACACAAAGAACGTTAAGTTTCAGAATCTTGGTTAACTAACAAATTTCAACCAAGACAGTAAAATGCAGACATTCGATACCAGTTTCCCATGGCGAAACGGGATGGCTGACAAAGAAGAGTACTCGCCAGTGGCTGTAACCCTCAGAAAAGGGGTTAAAGACAACTTAACGACTATAGAAAGATGGCTTATGGCTTGGGGTCTTACCGTGAATCCAGCGAAAAGTCAATTAGTTATTTTCAGAAACGGTGGGAAAATTGGCTCTTACTCAGTCACAGTAAAAGATAAAAAAATCACTAACACAAACGCAGCAAAGTATTTGGGGATGATGCTAGACGAAAGACTTAGTTTCAAAAGGCATTTTGAAGTTACTAAAAACAAAGCTCGTGCTGCCTTCTCCACACTGTTACCAGTTTTAGGACCTAAATCCAAAATGAGCCTTCCAACAAAAATTCTGGTATATAAATCTTCAATTAGGTCAATTCTTCTTTACTGTTGTGCTGTCTTCACCTTTCTCGGTCCAGATAAAATGAGAACACTACAAATAATTCAAAATAAATGTTTACGAACAATGTGTGGAGCTCCTTGTTTCGTTTGAAACTCAAACATACACAAAGATTTAAAAGTCGAACTTCTTCACACAGCAGCACTCGACCAATGCTTCACCTTCTTTGGAGAGCTGGAGGACAATCCAATAGCATCACTCATTGAATCCTCAAGGTACTGCCTTCAATGCCTAATCTACTCCAAAAGGGACAGGCCACGTTCGGTTTTGCGTCTAAGTGGGCTCATGGAACACCTGCAGCAAGGTGAACATTGTGCTTTGCGGATTTTTAATAATTAACTCACCTCGTGCTATCGTCGCTCGTGGTGAGAGCACTTGACTGCTCCCACTTACAGATAGTGGTTTCTTATCACAGAAAACCGGACAATGAACCAACACGTTTCAACTTGTTTTTTGGACCGTTTCATTCGCGCCAGTGCTGTAGTGGCGCCTAACTTTATCATTAACTTAAAAGTGAATATCAATGCGAAATGTATGGGCGCTGCCTGGGTCATTTGTACAAAAGAATTAAATTCTGTATCTGTATCTGAAAAAATAAACATATATAGCAGATATGTTGGGGACCAGTGGACATTCCATATCCCAGCCTTGCGTCTACTTGCAAGGGTGGTAACTTATGGCAAAGGAGTAAATCTCCGCCAACTTATAACCTGAAAACTTTCACTGTTTGCCAAGGCTTCTTACTGGCAAATTTTGCTCCTGCAGACAGGAACTTTCGCCCCCATTTACGTGCATGGCCAATATAAGTTAATTATTAATTTTCCTTTACTTTCTTCTGTTTAATTTACCATTTTATTTTTACTCCCACTGCTTTGATTCATTTTTTATAATATTTCTTTACCTGTCAAAATTTTTGTTGTCATGTGAAATCGGTTGATATGAATTTAACTTTCATGGACCCTATGCTTTAAGATTAAAGGTTTTAAGGCTAATAATTTAATTTAATCAACCTTTGTATAGAAAGGAATTTTGTTTTGTTATCTTACCACATATTATTATTATTATGAAGTATTTGTTTATTTCGGCATACTACCATGAGAAATTAAATATTATGTCAGACCTACTTTTATTGTCAGAGTAGAATTTAATGAAGAATTAAAAATACGTTTGGCCACCTAAATTTTCTCTCATTTTTGTTTTTTATGTATGTGTTAAGTAAGCTTGATATGGGAGTTTTCTGTTAAAAGGTCAAAATGCTACATGTCGATAAGCACCCTCAAGGGTATAAACGTTTAATTGAATAATTTTTTACATTCAATTATATTGCCTTATTTATCCATGGCCTGTTCTCATGCGCTGTTCCTTTGTTATTGTCAAATAAAACAATGTCATCCCTATACCATGTGTCTTTAAGGTATTCATGCATCTTTTGAAACCGGGATGTTTGCATAGTAATTAGGAAAATAATTTCCTAGTTAACAATTTGGAAATCAAACCCATGTTTATTGATTGTAGGAATTGAACTTGGCTCTATGTTCTACTATTCTGTGAATCGAACCTGGATGTAGAATTGAGAAATCGAACCCTTCAAAATTTGTAAATCGAACCTGGATTTAATGTTGAGAAAATCGAACCTCAAAGTATTCATTATTGTCAATAAACCTGGGCTGTGGTTGTAGTTTAATCATCGCCAAGTTGGCGAAGACAACTAAAGTATCTTTACTCGAATTCGTAATTCAAATTTTATTATATCTACTCCCACAACCAGCGGTATAAAAATCTTCTACCAATCATATTATTAATTACCTTATTCAAATAATAAAATTCCAGTAAACAACCAAACAACCAACAAAAGCTATACAACAATACCACAGGACAGTCCATTAAGAAAGTCATCAATTTCTTTTCTGTGGAACTTTCTATCATCTTTCCTTTATGGAAACAAATCCGAATAAGTGGGATAGCTATTAGGAAACCCATTCCAGGTCATTCTATGGAAATAGCATACTTTGATGACCAGTACATCGCATTGTTGGTTAAAGGCAATAATCGAGCAACTGTACTAACTCTTTGAGCAATGACTCTCACAGTAATAAAGAGGTCGATATCCGCTAGTACGATGAGGCAAAGGCTGCATTTCAAAGAACTCTGTGCTCGAATACCACGATTTTGTGTACCTTTAAGAGTTAAGGCTAAAACGGAACGAGTAAAGTGCTGTAGTCGCTTTAGGATGCCTTAAAAATTAGGATTAGAATTTTAACACTTCATCTTTGCATAATTTCTTTGTACATGAACTCCGTTCTTCTTTTCTTTTTTGTGAATTTAAGCATTACATTTTCATAAAAAATTTCTTTAGAGTAATTTTCTTTTTCATATTTAAAATAATATTTTTCCCTACTGACAAAACAGACAATTTGCTCAAGCGTGCTTGTCCTCGTGGGGCTCTAAGATATGCCTGGATTCTTTTTAATGCAGAAAAACTTCTTTCGACAGTTGCAGTAGTTGACGGAAAAGTTAATAATATTTATACTATAGTTTGTGCACTTCACCAAACACAATATCCAATTTATTCAACTCATTTAAAAAGTAATATCTGTGACTGATTGTTTTTTATCAAGGGAATAAAACTCCTTCAATTCATTTTTGAATCGAATTCTATCAAAACGTGAAGCATAAGTTTCTTCAACGTCTACTGTCAGAGCCACAGTAGATGTTGATTTTAGAGATTTTCTGCCAAAAGCTAGTGCTTTTTTAAAGTAAAAAGTACAACTAAAAAAGCTTAAAATTTACCGAAAAAGAAGTTAAAATTAACTACAAATTATATTTCAAGGGATGAATAAATCTCTCCTGCCGGAGCTCTTATATATGTATATAAGCCTGCCAATAAATCACATAAATTGAGGATTACTTTGGTTATGTCTTTTTTGGGGAGGCGGGGGGAGGAAAGGAATCATGTATGACGGTGACTAAGTAGGGCTTAATATTATTAACCATAGTTGGCAAACTTAATTTCAGGCAATATACTTTTTTATTGGGGGAGAAATCCCCCCAGGTGGTCCGCGATAAATAAAGGAATGTTTAAAGTGGTGCGTGAGCAACCAAAGTTTGAAAAACACTGCATTAGTGTCCAAATTTTTATTAACAATACGTAGGCATTCGAAACTATCGTCATCATTATTCTGTCGTACTAGTCTTGGTTTTTTTGTTTTTTTTGTTTGTTTTTTTATCACGACTTTCAGTTTCTGTCCACACTTGATCAAAATCTTCATTTCTATTTTTTTTTTTTTTTAAATCTCGTAGAATTCATTAACTTTATTCGTATAGTAATAAATGTACATGCTTTTATTTTTCAGTACGTCAAACAAAATATTATAAAACGCTAACGTTTTGTGGAAAATAATATGAAAAAACTTATTGCCGAACTTTGAAAAAGTATAAATTCTGAAGCAGTATTCACTTCTTCATTTGTACAATCACCAGGCTAATCTTCAATTGGCGAAAAAAAACTTAGTAAGATGGTCTTCGCTATCTTTAATAGTGTTCACAAGTCATGATGTAAAAATGGAATATCACGATGGCCACATTCTTTAGGGGCCCATTCTATACATCCAACCAAGGACCCATAAAAATCTTAAACCGGCACTCCTCGGAAGTTCGTTTGGAATTTATATGGCGCAAGAGCACCTGGCCTACAAGGCGCCATTCCAAGTCATTAGTATTATAAATATTATATACCACATTTGTTTTCTATATTATATGCTTTACTATTTTCGAAAATTTTTAAATAAAGACGTACAATGCATTTAGTGTAGTTATAAATTCAATTTAATATATACGGTAATTAAATTTATTATAATTATGTATATTTTATTTGACTTTAAAGCCAGACAGTTTAATATCTTTACTATGAAAACAATTTATAAAACCCTAAAATGTATTACTATATTATGATTTTAAAAATATCGTTTATAATAACTATCGGTTATAACGACCGAATTTGCACGGTTCCTTGGAGGTCGTTATAATCGAGTTTCACTGTAGTTAACTTATTACCGCTACACACATCACACTATTTCCCAAAACTATCCAAACAGCGGAACACGTGTTTTACGGACAGACGTATAGAAATTCTATGATAATTTTTGCCACCCACGTTTAAGTAGCTCAAACTAGAGCTTTTTTATATTTGGAGAAAAAGAGGCGCCGTCCTCATCCTGGATTCGAACCAGGGTCCCCGCGTTTAGCCCGCGGTATCTTTAAAAAAAATATTATATAATAAATTCCCCCACGAAAAACTCACAAAAATCTCGCCCCGGAGGCTTTTCTGTGTTGACCATTATTTGGCAATATAGAAATTCTTTTCGTTCGGGCCTTCGCCGAACGCATTTTCGTTTTTGGTGATGTTGCCACAACAGCGATTATCGCCAATAAACCGTAAAATTTAACTTTCAGTAATTCCTCGAATATTCCATTTACATTAGGAAAATGGAAATTATTTTATTTAACTAACTATATATAGACGAACATTTTTCTAATTGGAAGTTTCTCGATAGCGGACCCGTCTAGAAAGTTAAATTTTATATTTTTATACACATACAACTCATTGTAGAATAAATGCCATGTCCAACATTTATACAGGATTTGAAAACTTTTTATAGTTGGAAGTATATTTCTACAACCAACGGTTAAAAGGATAAATCGTCGTAACGTCTACTTTGCAACACCAAATATTAGTCGCCAAAATCCACGTTTTCCCATTGAAAGACTTTCGCCCAAAAAGAGGCAAGCTTTTCTATGGGCTTTCGCGCTGTTACCATGGTAACATCATTTCTTACCCAGCAGCGGAAAAAGGAAGAAACTATCAGAAATTATTTGGAAAGCCTGGTTAATTTTTTTCTTTTTTTTCCAATGAAGCATAACAAGACATATTTTTACTGTTTGGCAATAGAGCTATTGACACCTCCTGTTGTCGCGGTTTACTTTACTTTGTGAAATTTTACTTCACGTCGATTTTTATTTATCAACTTTCATTTGGCGTCGATTTTAATTTGTCACACAAAAACCGAGGTAACCTTGCTAACCTGGAGAATACGCCACTGACACACACACACACACATATATATCATCATATTCAACCATTATCTATCCACTGCTGGATGAAGGTCTCTCCAAATGCTTTCCACACAAGTCTATCCTGGGCCATTCGTTTCCACGTCACCCCAACCTGTTTTCTTATTTCATCCACCCATCTAGTTTGAGGACGTTTTCTAGGTCTTCGGTGGTCTCTTGGAATCCAGTTCAGAATTTCTGTTGTCCATCGTTGATCAGTTCTTCTTGCAATATGCCCAGCCCATCGCCATTTCAGCCCTTTTACTTTAACAATGATGTCCTCTACTCTAGTTTGCTCTCTCACCCAAGTGTTTCTTTTTCGATCTCTCCTAGTTATTCCAAGCATGCACCTCTCCATGCTCCTTTGCGTTGTCTGTAACTTTCGTATTGCTCCAACTGTTAGACTCCATGTCTCTGATCCATAAGAGAGGACTGGCAATACACACTGGTTGAAGACCTTTCTTTTTAGACACAAAGGCAATTTCCCCTTCAGGATAAAACTGTTTCTTCCAAATGCACTCCAGCCAAGTTTAATACGTCTGTTGAGTTCTTTCATAATGTTGCCATCCATTGAAATCAGCTGGCCAAGGTAAATATATGAATCAGCAATTTCTAGCTCAATGTTGTCAACTTGTATTTTTGTTTCCTCTACAAAATTATTGAACATGATCTTAGTTTTTTGTAGGTTCATCTTGAGTCCAACTTCTTCACTTCTAGTTGAGAGCTCTTGTACCATGTCTTGGAGTTCTAATGGGTCCGTTGAAAAAATAACAATGTCATCAGCAAACCGCAGATGATTTAAATATTCACCATTTATTTTTATTCCCTTGTTATTCCAATTTATCAGCTGAAAAATCATCTGTAAAGCAGAAGTAAAAAGTTTTGGAGAAATGGTATCTCCCTGCCTCACCCCTTTGCCAAGTTTGATAGTTTTGGTATCTTTATGTAACCGAAATTTTGCACTTGCATTTTTATACACACGTTTCACCATGTCAGTGTATACATCCTCAACGTCTGTTGTTCTTTTAAACGTTTTTATCAGAGAACAAGCTGAAAAAATCGGAACCGGGGCTCGTTATCGCCAGCGGCAGCCTACTTATTACATCCAGAAGTATTGTTTCAATCAACCCATAAAAATAAGAATATGGAATCAAATAGCGTAGACTCATGGAATTCTGGTTTGGGACAGGTACAAGGGGAGCAAAGGAGGCAAAGGTTCAGCGGCCCGGCGCAAAAATTTTAATAATTATAATTAAACACATCTCAACCCCTTCAGCCCTGGCGTCCTTGTGACAGAACGTCTTCTTTAATTCATTCTAATAGTCATATTTTGCTTTTCGTTAAATAGAAACTTGATGTACTTGCTAGAGTATATCTCATATAGTTAAATAGTTTTCAAATTTTACACCAAATGTCAGTACTGTGTCCATGATTTTAAAAAAAGGGCGGCTTCAAGTGATGAACGAGAAGCATGTAAGTATTTATTTTTATTATGTTTTATAAAAATAGTTCTTACTATTATTTTTCAAGTGAAATTTTTGTTTTATAAAATATTAAGGGTTAAATATTAGTAATATTTGTAATCTATTGATTGGCCATGCATCCATTTCTTTGAAACTTACATTTAATTCATGTCCTCTGACAAGAACATCAGGGCTGCGATTGTTCTTTAAGCAGAAATTACTTCTGAATTAAATAGAAGTGAGTTTAGGTTTTATTTGACGAAAATTAGCATGTTTTTTGTTTTGGTATTTTGCACTATTACTTTTGTTTGGATGTTTACTATTACCACTAGTAGCATAGTAATTGAAAAATTATGGAGGGTTCAAGAGTAATTTCATACGCAAAACATGCAAAACACTGTAATTGCTAAACTCGTGGGTTTCTCATGGGGATTTCAGCCTATAGACGTACGAATCCGATCCCTAGACCAGAATCCTGGGGTGGGGGAAAGCACTGGGAGACGCTTGACGCCGTGCCGCGGCGGATACTACTTTTGACCATGTGTCAGCTTTCCCGGTCTCTTACAACGCATAGCTTCACGCACTGTACTTTTAAGCTGATTAGAGTAGTACTTTGAATTTATTATTCGGTTTTCTTCCAAAAAATCAATGTATATTATTACTTTTGAGTCCAAAAAACAGATCGATAAAACCTTTCCAGATAGAAGTTGAATGTCATCAACAACGCTCGGCGTCGCAAACACCTACATGTCCTGATTTAAATTTGTCATGCCATAAATAGAGTGCAAATTTACTCATGCATTCATTACTATACTGTACTTGACAAAATCTTGACAAAATTTCGTTAGGTTTTAAGCTTTCTTTGGTTCGAAATTTTACAATAGAACGTTGCTCAATATTTGAAAGGCCTCCTATGGTTTGTTCACGAAAAGTAGTCCGATGGTGCCGTTAGAAAATAAGGGGAGCTGACGTCACAAACGGCCTAGCCGATTACAGCAGAGGGAAGGACGTCATTTCAGAACTGGTTTTTAGTGAACGTTTGTCTGCGCCAAAGAAACTGTTCCGAAATGACGTCATCCCACCACCTGTAATTTAGCCGATTACAGCAGAAGGGATGACGCCATTTCTGACGTCAGCTCCGTTATTTCTAACGGTACCATCGGACTACTTTTCCTGAATGAAGTATATAGTTATCGCCATTTGTTTTCATTTATTGCGCATGCGTCGTAACTGCTAGGAAAGTGCCAATTTGCCAGGGTATTGCCATGTGTTTGTAAGTGTATTCGGTCATTTGAATTTATTTTTTACATAACTATAGGTTTTCTCCTAGAACTTTTTAACTCGCCTACGTAAATGCATAAAAACGGTGAATTTTCAGAATAATGCATATTTCAAAGGTTTCAATAATTTTAAGAATTCTACAATTCTTTTATTAGAAATTTGAAAATTTGCAATAAAAGAATAAAAAAATATTTTAAAGGTTTCCATAATTTTAAGAATTTTACAATTCTTTTATTGGAAATTTTCCAAATAATAATAAAGTTAGTCCTTCCTGTGACTCCCATATGAGCAGAAAGAAAAGTAGACTTGTAAATGTATATATTTAATTATGTCCTGAGGCATCAAAAAATGTAGCCACATTCGTAGATGAATTATTCACCATCCTTAGCAGGGACGCAAGGGTTGAGTTTTACTATGCCAGACAGATAGTTAACCAAAGACATGGAGCAAGATGGACCTACCTGCCTATCTTGCATCATGACCAAAGGTCAGATTAATCACAAAACACTTATATACGCAGGGCTCCCAGTTGGCCACTTTTTTACATAAAGGCCTGTATTAGTCTGTGTTTTCTTCTATCATTTGGTCCCTATTCCCCACCCTCTTTTTTCATGTTTAGAGTAGGCTATCAAAAATTAGTTAATTAAGCATAAATACTAGTAAACCGCAATATTCACTTGTTTTTCAAAGGCATTTCCGGAAGCAATCACGGTGCCATAAAATTCACATTGTTGAATGCTGATTTGTCAGACATGATGGAGCTGCGGGACATCACATTTATACTTCCGCAGTCACCCTTCTCAAGTCCCCCCCCCACCTCACTGCTCAATTCATGATCGTCATTACATTTATACCATGTGGTGCGATTACAGCTCCAGACAAGGCAGGCAGAGACAGGGTTTACTGGCCCTTAGGATGTTCAGCATAGTCTCCCCCCCAACTCACTTTTTAAAAACTAACAGATTATTAATTTTTTATAATATATATCCTTTACATACACACACACACATCTACATAGTACTTCAATTTTTTTATTTACAGAATTTTTTATTTTTTATTTCCATATAGGACTAGGAAAGGGGGACTCGTCAGACCAAATCAATTTCTGCCATTGAGCTTCCGTCCAAGACACGTGGTCTCTAGCCCATGCAAACCGCTTCAATTCGCTGAACTGACCTTAAACTAGGCTTTCGCTTACTTCTGTATGAGCAGTAGCCCATGTTACGTAGTCTATTGCTAGAAGTTCGTCGTGATACAGGTTGGTCTATGCATTGGCTCCATTGTTCTGAAGCTTCCACCTAAGTTTCAGATCGGTGTTTCGTGACAACGCGACCCAAAATTCAATCTTCCCTAGCAGTAGTTGTAGGTGTTTTGCCGTGGCTACACCCAGGTGCGATAGAAACGGTTTTGTCGTGATGTTTAAGAAATGTTCTGACGGTAGACTCGTTTAAACACAATTCGCGAGCAGTCTGACGCATAGCTGCTCCATTTTGTCGTTTCTGAAGGATCTTATTGCGCATCTCCAGTCCAAATCTTTCTCTTACCATTTTTTCAAGTTTTGAACGAAACAGAGACTACATGAGGTTTTATACTGCTCTTCATTTGCATATTGTTGACTGCACAAGATACAAAGCAGCAAAAATTTGCACGTTCAGCCGAGCAACATGTGCAGAGAGTTGGGTGCGCGTAAATTTATTGCCACCGTCTTTTCAGAGGTGTAATGATTCCAGGCATATATCAAGATGCCAGTTATAGTGTTTGTGCTGATTTTTTTGTAAACGATAGCTGAAGTGGAGTATTTGGTGTAATAAAAATGTTTTCTTACTAATGCAAAGGAGTCCTCTTTGTTTACTATTTATAACAGCGTCATATGCGGTGCGCGTACATTTATTGCCATGGGTAAGGTATATTCTTTGACATGGTTTCATTTTCCACCATGACAATGCTTGTCCTCGAACAGCTAAACACACTATGGAAACATTAAGAAAAATTAGTTGAGAACTGTCAGCACATCCTGCTTATAGTTCTGATCTAGCTCCATATGACACTTACCTGTTTGTATACCTTTAAGACGCTCCACGAATTTGGGGATGGAAATTTTTGCATAATTGATCTCAGGGACATAAATCACCTTTTCTGAGGAACTTGGAAACCTTGTAAAAAGAGGAGATAAATGTATTGAAAAGGGTGGTGATTATATAGAAAAATTTAAAGAAGCAAGTTTGTACTCCTTATAATTTGTTTTTTTATTTACTCTTTCCTAGAACTTATTGACTTACCCTCGTATACAGGTATACTAACTCTGAAAGGAGTTAAAATATGCAGTTGTATATGTATATAATCCAGGCTCTATTTAAATATGTATCATCTATGCCAATGATGACATATTTAATGTATTATCATTATTATATTAATAATTAAATGTTAACAACTAATTCAAACTGATTAATCATATAAATTTAATTATTAAAAATAATTTTAATTAAAAACTAATTATAATTATTAATTTACAATTTAATGGGTTTTAGAAGGTGCAATGCTTAACTTGTTCTGGGCGCTGGCAATACAGCTGTCTGCACATCTTATACTATTTCACATTTGTACTGTCACTTTATATACATTTTCTTCTATGCTTACCCAACTGGTAACTACTTTTATATTTCTTTTTACAGTAACAGCATATGAATTTCCCATTCCCAGGCTCAAAAATTTTTCAGTAATTGTAATCACACCCTTTAGCCCAAGAATATAGATACAGTAAAACTTCATTAATGCAACCAAAGCTGGGTGCATGAAAAAGTGGTTGCTCAGAGGTGGTCTCTGAATGGAGGTAAATTTAGCATTGGGTCTATGAAGTGGGGAGATAATCCATTTCCAGAAAAAGTGGTCGTTAAGGCAGGTGGTCTCTGAATGGAGGTGGTTTTTAAGAGAGGTTTTACTGTATATTCCCTATATGCTCTTTGCTTTCACCTTGAAACCCCACCCACGTTCCACATGACAAATTTCTGGCCTACGATTGATTTACAAAATTTGGGTATGGGAAGGACTGATCCCAGAGCTGTAGCCAGACTGGAGCTATAGGGTGCTCCCCACAAAAAAAAATTTTGTTTTTTTCTTGAAATAAAATGTTGTAGAAATTTATTTAAAATTTTTTATTTCATATAAAATTGTACATGAAAATGGAAATTGTTCTTTGATGTTAGAAATGTATTCAAAATAGCTCTCTACTGTAGATCTTGTGTATGTAATTTTTTTTACATAGGTTTGAGTCTTCATATACTTTATAATAAGGATTGGGGAAATTATAGAGAGTATTATTATATAAAAATTTATAAGTTTTCAATGCAAAATTTATGTTAAGAAATTTATTCATTAACGTTAAATATATTAGTTTGCTTATATATTTAGTATTATTAAATATATTAATAAAATACATCAAAACATTTGTGAATTTTGAGCCCCCCCACCCACCACTGAAACAAGCGTCTAGATAGGGCCTGACTGATCCATTCGAATTTTTACTTGTATACAACTGGAACATATACTTTTTGAAGTCCAGATCTTGAATTTCATATCATAGCTTTGAAAATGATTAAACTTATGGTCACTAAAGCCTTGTAAGTAGAACTTTCTTTTAAGCCACCATGCGTGCACAGGTTTGCCGCTTGGGAAGGGGACATGGGTACTGAAGTACCAGGGCCAGGAGCTTTTTGAGGCCTGCAATGCTGATTCCATTTTTTACTGTAGCTCAAAGCTTGTAGGAGCCCACAATACTGAATATTTTTTTTTTATTATTATGTTTTAGAATTTTATCAAAGGGTCTGGTAAGAGAATTGGTCCCAGGGTCTGATTTTGTTAGCAACGGTCCTGTGCATACATTTAAAATAAATGTAAAAAGAGAGAAAAGCTTGAAGCCCTTAGAATTTGAATAAAAAAAGTTATTAGCATGAGGTAGGAGTTACCAACACTGAAACTAGAATATTAATGGTAAATAAAATATATGCTTCTCTTTATAAACATTTAATAACCTGTCAGTGCTTAATTAAAAATTGAATGCTCAATTAATGGTAAATTAAAATTTTATTAGGGAAAACATACAATGGAAGTTGAACATCACACATCTCGATACCACATTGAGTTACAACATTTGAATATAAAAATCAATACTACTACTATTCAAAAGCTTTACATACAGTAACATTAGTTGTGCATGATGATAGGATGCAAGAAAAGTAGCATTCATAAACGAACTTAAAATTAATATATAAAGGAAATTAATTAAATTAAAAAAGTAAACAAGAATTGTAAACCCAACCAACTAGAATATTAGTCTTATTTTGAAACAATGACATATGTTTCATGTACAAATATATATGCAAACACAAAAATTAACTCATTCATTTAATATTAGACAGACTCTATATCTAAAGGACAAATAATTAACAATTTAAAAATGTTAACGTAATAAGTACAAATCTATCAGACTACATTATGGAAATATAGAAAAAGGATCAGCTTGTACAAAAATTAAAATACTTCCCATTATTAACATTCTAATTATAAAGATAAACAATCTGCAGAATTTTCAGTTAAACATAAAATGCAATGAATGTACTGTTTTTACAAAAGATCATGCTTTTATAATACACTAAAAGCTCCATATTTATTAAAATTATTAAGTAAGATATTACATATTACCTACAATCAAAATCACATTTACCAGCCTTTATACACATAAAATAAATTTCATACAAAACACAAAATAATCTCACTATGAATCAACATTTAGTATTAAACAAGATGAGAATCTAATAAATATTTCATTACAGAAAAATATTACATACATATACAAAAATATATGCACATGTAATGTACAAATGCTTTTCAAAATTTTATGTACATCTGCATACAAATGTGTAACAATTTTTATGATATAATAAGTAATAAAATTAAGTTAATTTAGAAAACAAACTCTTTGCATGAAAAATTGTTTGCTATAAAAAAGATCCAAACATTTTCTGCTAATTAGCATATTAAATATGTTTATATTTTCTTTCAAACTAAATGTCTGCCTATGACTAGCTTTGCAAATTTTATAGTCTCCTTTAGAAAACCACAAATTATTTACAAATGTGTAGCTAAGCAAATATTTTTCTTAAAATACATTAAATATTCTTCACACTTCAAATTATTAAGTAAGGACTTTGAATGAAACACACAATGTATTAACATATAAAAAAAAATTCACTATAACAAACACAAATTCACAACACAATTTTAATTCTGAAACATAATATACCCTGTTAAATACCCTCATTGAAATATAGCATCTTCAGAATATTGTTAAAATGAATATTTAAACCCTAAACATTAGTTTTATATGGAGAGGATACGTTATTTTAGTTTACGAGAAAGTTTTCTTAAAATATCACAAAAGGAAATGAGAATTATTTTGAAAAATAAACTCATATACAAATTGAAGTAGAAAACTCTGAAACTAATAAAACACAGTACTGAATACATCATATTACAACCATTATATTCCACACTTCATCCAAATTTCATAGTTAGAGTTTTGTGTTGTGGAAGTAATCAAAAGCATTAAAGGTCGGTATAAAAATATAATGTATCAGAAGCAAATATAAAAACAAGTATGTCATTAAAACTCAGATTCAAAGATGTTTATTTACAACAGCTTCAATAAAGAATACAATGCAATTTAAAAATATTCAAATAGAACTACAGAAATTTCCTGATTAATGTGGTTAATTGTGCACACAGAAATACTGCACCAGTTGAAATTATACTAATCAGGATGCTTTTATAGCGCAAGGACAAATAAGGTTATAAGAACCCATGGGCGGCGATTTCAAACCCATTCAACGAATTATTCTTTAAAAAAAATAAAAGCCTATAAATTTCAGTCACTTGATTACTTAGCTAACCTAAGCAATAATAAAAATAACTTGATTACTTAGCTAACCTAAGCTACTACCTAACAAATTTCTTTTTTTGAATTTGGGGGGGGGGATGAAAGGTGGGATGCTCTCTCTCACAAATAAAAAGTCTAATCAAGGAGTATGTTAAAAGTTTAGGAACTGCTGCTCTAAATAGATTCTGCAGATCATGCATACCTTATCATAATTTGCAATATATTTTACTAGAGGCAGTTCTTTGCTCGTAGATACCATAGAATCCCGGTTAAAAAAACCCTGAACTTTGCTTAACCGAAATAACCTGCTATACTAATTTTTTTTATTAGTTTTATTATTTTGTAAGTGGATACTCGTTGAATGTTTATTTTTTTAAAGCAAAAATGCTCATATTTTTCTAGCCCACTCCAGCCTTAAGAAAGAAATCAATACAAATGGTAGATATTGGACATTATGCAACTATTTGTATGTACTCAATATATACAAAGACATTAACAATAACTTGGTGTGTTTTTGTTTTGAGTTTTTTCAGGCGAAGTCTCCATTTTTCACACAAAAATTTTCAATTGCAGATCTAACGGGAGGTGGAATATTTTTCTAAAACAAATACTGCAACTTTCTAATGAAGAAAATTTTTAAAAAATCAACTCCGCTATTGACGATCCACAGCTCAGTTGCAAATTGAGAATGGGAAATGACAGGGTGTCTACCCAAATTCTATTTCAAACTTCCCTGACTTTTCCAGACCAAATCTTAATCGATTTCAAGTCGCTAATTACAGTAAACAACACACAACGCATTAAAATTTGCGTAATAAAAATAAGTTTCAAGACCATAAAATCCACTAACACAAACTCCAAAGTCATTTATAACTCAATTACAGTGAATTTACAAATACAAAAACTGCATTAAAAATTGTGTTTCCTTACACTAAAATCTTGCATTTATTATTTACAACAACGTTTTCATTCATCCCTTTTTAGATAGGAAACGAAGATTTCACTGGTTTTTAAAAACTTGCTAATGGTCACGTGTTACTTGAATTTCAGAATATTGAAACTCCACCCACGTTACGTCATAATCAACAGCATACACCACATTTGGTGATTTCTCGTGCCAAATCACTCATACCACTGACGGGAAGTATACGGATCAAATGTGCTGTTTGCCACTAGATTCAACCTTTTTTCTTCTTCCTTGTGGGGAAAATATTAAAATTAATAGTAACTTTTTCTTATTTTGTAAGTAGCCGCGTCCCAGCGACATTTCTTCGCGTGCCAGTCTGACAGGCTTGCGATGTATTTGCTATCAACAGTATAGTAAAGTGAACTCCAGACCCATGCCTCGGCCCCCTGAAATGCATAATTCACCACTGCCAGCAATGAGAACATATTCCAATATTTTAAACAGAACTAAAATTGAAAGTTATTTGTTTACCCAATTCATTGTCGGTACCAAGTTGTTAATGACCCTCCCACTTGGAGTAGTTCATGCTGCTAAGTTTAGTTTAGTTTGTTTACAAGCCAAAGACTACAGTGGTCATGCTGCGCCGGGACCTACTGTTTTCCGAGGAATCCGAACCTCTTAAGGCCTAGGGAACCAAACCCCGGACTACAGTGAGCAGTGCGATCTTTATGAGATCTCTGAGTAAGCGTTCTTTTTGCACTGCTGGGAGTCGAACCCGGATTAACGGCGTACTAGGCGAACGCGTTACACTCGCACCATGACAGGGCCTAAGTTTATTTTTACTCAAATTCATGGTGGTACAGGTTATTAATGACCCCCACCCCATCATTTAGTGTAGGTTCTATGCCAGAGTTTTCTATACTTCTATTTGGAAACTGATGATCGCTATTTCATTTTTTAAAGAAAATTTCATATGATTAATTTTTGCCTTATTAATTGTAAAATAATAGATATTTTTTTTTTTCTCAAAGTACTTACTATAAGTTTTGTGGAAAATGAACAATGACGAACTGGGTCCTTTTCCTCTCGGGCTTTCCCTACTGTGGAGGTTATCAGCACGCTACTGCTGTCATATGATATGCGAATACAAAAACAACAGGATTAAATGCCGGGAAAAGGGGCAGATGGCTTCAAAATGGCTATTCCCCTTCCTTATTGCCGTACTTCTGCTCACTTTCCATAAAGAAATTACCCCCCAATGATAGAGGCTATAGGAGAATTCAAGTATTACATAAGCAATATTTTGGCCATTTTATACCCCTCTCCCTCCTAAGCAAAAATTAACATTAACTAACATAGGAAAATAAGCACAAAAGCCACCCACTCCCGCAAAGTTGCTTACGTAATACTTGAACTCTCCCTATGCCAAAAGATACATTTTTTATAAAGTTACCAGATTTAGAAAAAGATTGGTATTCCATTGGCTTTCTTTGGAGATGAAAAAACCTTCACTAGGTTGCCATACTTCGGAATTCCAATGACGTATTTGGACACTCAACTAAATTTTCAGGTTTGAAGTTAACGAATAAGATCATTTGTGCTTAGCCGTGCCTCTCCAAGAATTTCTTTGGTTTGCTTTTCTCACGATGGGCGTATCTGGGGCGTGATTCGTTCATCTTTGGCCTTAATTATCTTATTAAATATTGATTTTAAGCAAAAATTACACTGGACAATTTTTATTCCTTTTTTCACAAGGAATCGTGTAGTGAACTTTTTCCGCCATTTTGTATACACCCTGTATAAGGAAACGAAGATTGGTGTGATCAAAATCCCTTATATATTAGATAATTTAGCTAAAACTCCCTTATTTTTTCAAGTTTTAGTTAAATACTAGCAAACATTTTCTTCTGAGATATATTGGGTCGACCGGAAAGTTCTATCCATTTGGGAAGTGAAAGGAAATAAATTTTTCATACCCTTAATAATATTTACTGTACAATATAATTTCCATCATTACTTATGACCTCTTGCCAACTTGATGGTGATTTGTAAATACCATTTTTTTTAAATGTCTTTTTCTTACAGGCGACGAATTCAAGTAGTGCTTGACTGACACCTGCTTCAGTTTTGGAATTTTTTCCCCTTCAAAAAATTTTGGAAGGAGAGAAACAAGTGATAATCGGGGGGTGCTAGGTCTGGGGAGAGTGTGATTAATGCGACAGAATTTCCCAGCCTAGCTCTGTAAGTTTCTGACGAGTCACCAAAGCAGCATGTGGTCTAGCATTATCATGATGTGCTTCTTATTGAATATCGCCGGCCTCTTTTCTTTGACTTCTTTGTTTAAAACATCTATTTGCTGACAGTGTCTCTCTGAATTGAGCTTTTTGTTAGGGTTCAAAAGCTTATACTATATGGGTCCTTAGATGTCCCACCATATACACAGCATTCTCTTATTCAGGCTCAACCTCGGTTTAAAGGTGGAGGAGGGGTTGTCCAGGGTCACAATATGCTCTTTTCCTAACAATGTTTTCTTAGTTAATCCACTTTTCATCACCAGTTATCATCTGGTCCAAGAAGGGTTTGTTTTTGTTCCGAGCAGGCAGAGATGTGCATATGGCGACTCGATCATGCACATTTTTCTCACTTAACTCATGAGGCACCCATCTGGAATATTTATAGACCAATCCTAGAGTTTCCGAATATGATCCGAAATTGTTTGTTGAGCTGAGTTAAGCTTTTCTGTAATCTCCGATGTTGTCGAAAAAGGATCTTGCTTAGATTTACATGGTCTTGACAATATTGTCATTGATCAAAGATGGCCGCCCAAAGCGTGGCATATCATTAAGGTCGAAATCACCTGCTTTAAATTTTTCGAACAATCTCCTGCACGATTTATCTGAAACTTTATCTCCACCAAAAACTTCCACTAAATTTCAACACACTTCTGCAGCATTTCTGCCTTCTTGAAATTCGTACAAAATACAGTGTAGTAAACGAACTTTAGCGGTAGCCATGTTTACATGATCGTGTCTTACTTGGTAATGAAATGAGACACTTTTGTTTCAGTTAATTTAGACGAGCAGATGTGTATAAATGCAATGATAAAGAGAAACAGCCACGTGTGTTTCAAATGAACACATGCATGCGTGTTGAAACTTAAGATATCATTATCGGACAGAACTTTCCGCTAGACCTAATATATAGGCTTAATAATTTTATATAAATTATATTAGTTTTGGTGCAAAATGGTAACTTTTGGAAGTTTAGTCAAAAGTACAAGTTTTTCAAAATTTTCAGTATGCAATGTGGTATGAAAAGCACAGTTCAGGAAAATTATTTTAATAAGTTATTTATTATAACAATGAATTTCAAATTTCCCTGATTTTGGCCTTTGTATTTCAAATTTCCCTGACTTTTCCAGTTAGAAAAAACTTCCTGACTTTTCCATGTTTTCCAGTTGCATAGACACCCTGAAATGATTTCCAGTCTGTCTATGAGGTGCCTATATACAATAGAACTCCAATTATCTGAAATAATGGGGACAAAGCGAAGTTTTAGATAACAAGAAAATTCAATTTTCACTATAAAGGTAAAAGAAACTACAACGTTTATTCCAAAAGCATGTTTAATTACATATTACTAAACTAGTATATTGATAATAAAAAATATAACAAAGTATATGTATGTTAAGCTATTAACTGTTTTGGAAATAATCCAATAGCTTTGCATATATTTAATAGATACAAATAGTTGTATATGTCTCATATCTGCTATTTGTACTGATTTCTTTCTTAAGGCCAGAGTGAACTAGAAAACAAATATGTTAATTTTTGCCAAAATCCATTAAACTTAAAAAAGACCACTTAAAAAATAACAAAAAAAATAGTGCAGCTGGTTATTTTGGTTAGGCAAAGTTTGGACAACCAGGCTTCTACGGTATCCACAAGCAAAAAAAAAAAACATCCAATAAATATACTGCAAATAATCACAAAATAAGTATGATACAACGAATCATGGTTGCGATGAATTGTCCCATGACAAACCGACACACCACCTTCTAAATGTCCTTTATAGATGTTTATCTTATCTGACATAGAAATCAATTTGTCCCAACTTCTTGAAAAATTAGAAGAAAATGTTCTGAAAACGCAACTGAAATAAAAAAAAAATTAACTGTTTTAGACTTTTCTAAATAGAACATATCTCATCACTTCATTACTATGATGTTCTGTGTTGTTATTGTACTGCATGCAACTTTAAGTAAGCCATAATTCAAATGATAACCAATTTAAAACACACCAATGCATTTATCAAACCTACTAACATTCCTAAACCTACAATGATGGAAGAAAATCAATTAAAACATTAAAGGTAGTCTTTAAGCACATTATTCCAATTAATGATTTTTTTCTGATTAATGACTTTTTTCTGAGTTCCTTATGAGAGTTGTTAATGGGAGATATAACTGTATAAAACCTTTTCACTTAATAGTTTCACGGTTACAGATTTTCAAAATATGAACCGTAATTATAACCACCCTGTACTTCTTAGAGATTCAGACTATTCTACAATGATCCTTGATGATCATACAATTTTTGGATTATCTGCAAATGCTAGGGAACATTATTAAATAAGAGTCATCTAGTAAAGACAAAATCTCTAAAAGATCATGTACTTGGGACCTATTTCAAATGGTAACCCATGGTGAACTGACTATATACATGTACATAAGAAAAATCGTATAAAGATCGAAAACTGTTTGCAAAATATGTATGCTGGTGTGTAAAATGTTACCAATAGCTATTAGAAGTAAATAATTATTATTATATTTGTGTGTGTAACGGTGTCAACCACCTCCTAAAAGTTGAAGCCTCAGATTGGAAAACTAAAATTGGCACACTGTGGGACCAAATTTTCTCACAGTATGATAGTAGGACATAAGTTTCACAAAGGCAAACTGAAGTACCATTGGTACATTAATGTTCAACTTATCCTCCAAACATTTCAGCTGTCCTGGCACAAGCCAAAATTGAATAGATTGTATAAATAATGATTGAAATTATAACGATTTTTTTTTCAAATGTTTCTAGTTTTAGCAGTTTTCAATGCACACCATTACTGCATAAATTAATAAAGCAACCAAGGAACAATTTCACAATTCACACATGCTGCAAAAATAAACATGCAACATAAACTACTTTTAATTACTGATGCTGTAAAATTTTTAACAGTGCACACCCAATTGAACCAATTTGGTACCATCCTTATTGAAAATGATTGTTCTCTTTAAAATGTAAACTCACACACACTTTTTTTTTGTTAATTTGTTATCATTGCATAGATTTAATCATTATTCAAACTATAATCAAACTAAGGCTGAAAAGCTCAAGTAGAAACACACTAAATATATATACAGGAAATATGCCTGAAAACAGCAACGATAATTGTAACATGAAAATATATGTGGTCAGCTATCGTCAATACAACTGGTATTCTGTTATTATTAATGCTATACACTCACAAGCAGTTGAATTTGAGATAGCTGCTTGGATGGTAAGAGCAGATATACAAGCCACAATGCAGCAAATCACTCACCAATTCAATGATGGACCATGACGACTTGTGAGAAACTATAACACCCAGAACTATCACCCCACATCATCAGGACAAAAGGAGGTGTTACACACTACTGGGCAAGTATCTCTAATTCAACTGCCCATGAGTGTATATATATACATGTATTTGTTTTATTTTATAACACAATGTTCTAAAACGTAACACAAAAGACTTTCAGGCATAACAAAACTTACAAACAGATAGTGAAACTGCTCAGTACTAACAAGGAAAGTACCTGATAGCAATCACTCTGATTTTCTTGAAATTTACAATTAGGTTCAGACAATGTTGGAAGCATAACTATGCCAGCATTTCATTCACAAATGTGCTGCTGCAAAGTTATTAATAGTGATATTTTGTTCATGAATGAATCAGCCATTTAAACAATTCAAGTGAATGAGACACAGGTTAGTCTTTTAAAATAAATATTCAGCCAGCTTTAAGATTATATAGTTCTGTAAGTTACTTTGTTTGTGACTGACTTGCACACTGTTCATAACTGACTTGTTTAGCTAGTAATTCATAATGGAAAATAACACGGACACATTTATAGACAGTCTGATTGTACAAATCTTTGTCAGTCAGTAAGTACACTTATGCTTAATATTTGGATCAGATTTTACGTTGATTTCAATCTTCAGACATTTCGCTGACAAGGAAAGCACCTGATAATGATCTCACCGATTTGCTTTAATACATACTATATATGCTATTTACTTCTATGCAATATATAAAAGTAAATGATTGGCAAAATTTTGCAGCGATGGGTATATGAGCAAAATTTAGCCGAACTATCTTATTTAAAACAACGAATATGTACATTTTCTCTTTATTTTAAAAATTGCAATGAGTATAAATTCTGCACATAAACATTTATCTCTCCCCACCAAAAAAAAACAGGGAAAGAAGTGATGGAGCATGTACACTTCAAGTAAATGAATTAAATGTAGTCATTTCAATCACTGAGATCAACTGATACAAATCATCAAAGTAAACGACTCTGCACATCATTAGTTATAAGCCCTTTAAATTGTTGTGAAATTATTATTTTTTTTACTATTAAATGTTAACACTAGAACCGCAGCTGCAGTCATTTTGACCGCCCTTGAATATTCTTTAAAAAATTATAAATAAATACAATTTTGTTTTTGTTTCAATGATACTAACGTACTTGGGTTAAATCCCAATAATATTTATTTCACATTTTCAATAACTAAATAAAATTTTTAGGACATTTTCTTTCTGGAATTGTTTTTTTTTTTTAAATCGTAAGATCAACTAAAACAATCTCAGGTCAGTTGTGGATCCAAGGGGGATTGGGTGATTGCACCCACCTCAGATTATATCATGAAAAATGAAAGGACTTTTAAATTTATGATCATAAAATTGCAAAAAAGAAAAAATGCAGAAGTAAAATTTCAACTGTTATCAGTTTTCAGTTAAATAAACTGGGACAGAAATTAAAATGAATGCCAAAATGATAAGTACACAAAAGCTATGGGCAATGTTTCAAGGTTGTTATTTGACGTTGATTACAACTAATGTTTCTCATCCTCTGTTGCAATTATTTCGCACATGGTTTATATTTGGTCACGCAGAAGATAAGTATTTTTCAGGGCCATCTATTTTATATTACGTTCCTCTCGATTTTACGAATTGATAGAATGTAAATATTTTATTAATGACGTTAATTAATAATTAATGTTAACAATTGAATAATGTTTTTGTGTATCTAATTCATTCATACATGTAAATAAACTGATTTATTGATTGATAATCAAGCCAAATTATCTCGTTTCACATATTGAACTTCAATCAGCCAAAAAAATCTGAATAATTCCACGATGTTCGCATAATTATGATACATTATTAATTAGTCATATATATATCATTTATTATCATTACTTTATACATCATATTAGTTTTGTTAATTAATTATAATTTTTAAACAAAAACGCCAACATGGTCAAATTGACTGCTTTTGCAGTTCTAGGTGCTTATAACTACGGTTCTCTGTAATGTATTTTTTTAAAACTTTATATATGCTATTAGGAACATATTTTAGGAAAAGTCAAGAATTTCTAGCTTTCAAACACGAAAGGTTTAAAAGATATTTGAGTTTAAACTTCACAAGTGGTCAATTTGACTGCAGCCAAGGTTCTATTGTTAAAGCAACATTATCATGGATAACTGTGCATGCATACGATTTGACTATGAAGTTTGCCAGGTGTTTCTTCAACCACTAACAGTAGAAAAATACCAGTTAAGTAACAACTTAAAATATTAATGACTGCAAATTTGCAAATGAAAAGTGGGCAGGGGTACGTTTCAAACATTGATTTGAACTTATTTTGTAAATTTCAAGCAAATTAGAGGGATTGCTATGAGGTATTTTTCTTGTAAGTATTATATCTCATAGTGTATCAACTTTTTTCTAATGTGCTATACGTATTTTCTTGCATATAAATCAAAAAAGTTAATCCAATCACTATGATTATGATGCATTCAATCACATTACACTTTTAATATACATACATTAATCGTTATATTTAACATCTGAATCTATTATAATCTAAAAGAGAAAACTGTAGAAAATAGTTGCCCATCATATATGACGTATCTATTTGTTGCAAAAATATAAACTAACGAAGCCATAAAAATACTCTAGGGTTGTTAACTTTCCATCTCGTAAAAAAAAAATAATTTTATATTTTGACCATACTTACATTCCTTATAAAACACATTTTAAAATCACTGTTTTTCATAATACAAAAACAGTGATGGTTATATTTATAACCAAAAACTTTAAATATAACAAATATTTTTTTAAATCTTGGGGAGAGTACATTCTAATAGTCTCACAAATGAAACTCAAAAAGAATAACATGTGTATCTAAAAGATACATGTACTTTGAAAATATTTTCATCAGGCTCTAAATTAGCAAGAGCTTTGTATTATAATAAAATCAAAAAGGTAGTTTATGACATTAATTTTATTATTTTCAACGTATTTTAAATTATGATAAATGCAAATATTTTACTTGTATTTTGTAAGAACACTAAAAAAGGGGGATTTAAATTCATTTTGGAAAATAGTGTACTTTTTAAAATAGTAAAAGAAGTTTAATTAACCAACACATACTAAGAAAAAACAAAAAATGTGGTATATATAATTATTTAAATGATAATGGAAGAAATTTGGTATGAGAATGACTGTTAATCCTTTCTTTATGACCATAGTAAATTTCTTGAGGTATAATGACTTACATTTGTTACTTTATTTTTGAATTTCATTATCATAGAGTATGTTGGAGTGTTCTAAATATTAATGAGTCTTACAAATTTTGCAGGACTATTTGGCAACTTGGCTTTTTATTCTGTAAACATAATGTTTCTAGGTGTGTACCCCAACATGCCTATCAGGTGTGGCTTAAGGGCCAAGTGGCCCGGGGGAACGCCTGGGGCCCCACTTGGATGAGGGCCAAACGGAAGTCAAGTTCCAATTTTTTTCAATTGATCCTATAGTAGAAAACCTTTCTAAAAAGAAACAAGTTTTGAGGGATTTTTAGAGATTTTTGGCTACTTTTATAGGGTGTATGGCTCATTGTGCATCGGTAAAAGTCTATTTTCGCTGGAGCGGGGGTGCCAGTAAGCAATCCGTGCCAGGCCGCCTGGGTTTAGCAGTTCTCAAAATCAACTTTGAGCTGGGCTTGATGCCTATTACAATATTTGCGTAATGGTTTTTTTTTTAACTACTGATTTGTAAACTACAGTTTAAGTAGAGTATTTTGTCTAGTAAAGAGGTTTCCTTACAATCATGAACAAATCTGCTTTTCTTACAAATTATAACAACTGCACATAGGGTGTGTGTAAATAGAAGCATATTTTTTAATCAATGCATTCTTCTTTATAATGAAGTAATTATGAATTGCATTATGTACAAATTATGTTCATATAGATAATTAAAAACATTAACAAGAAATAAATGTATAGAATATATCTTGAAAAATTTGAGTACATAGTATTCATATATATTCATGTGTATAATACTCTTTAAAGTATTTTGCTGTAAAGCAAATTTCGATAATGATTCATCATAAAAGTGTTCATACTTATTATGACTTATTAAGTGATTACTACATGACATATTATGATTGTTACAATGAAATAGATCAGAACTGAAAACCCACATTTTAGAATATTTCTTGCATGCAACATCCTCAAAGGTTTTCCCAATAAACTCCTAGTTTTTTATAATTCTGGACACAGTACTCAAGGCAACACCAAATTTAAGGGAAATACTTTTTTTGTATATTCTACTGTCCATGTTCAACAACTCCTACTTTTTCTACAATACTGAGAGATTTTCTTTTTATCACTACAAAAACACATTATCAATACACGGAAGTTTGGCCTTACTGCATATTAAATACAGAGGGTGATTTCTTACCAAATGTGGCTCCCTGGTGTGGTTAAGTGTATATAGTAACCTTGTTCATGTAGTTTTGGTAGATAGAGCTGATAGCCCGTTTTGCTAATGGGAGGGGAAATTCCCTTTTTCATCACTTCATTGCCTTGGTTTTGATTGGTTCATATAGTTTTGGTAGATAGAGCTGATAGCCCGTTTTGCTAATGGGAGGGGAAATTCCCTTTTTCATCACTTCATTGCCTTGGTTTTGATTGGTTCATATAGTTTTGGTTCACGATGCTGACAGCATTTTTAAAAGGGGATTCACCTGTTCTCTGCAGGGTTAATCATTCTTCATGTGATGGAACATTTCGTGTGTGTACGTGTGCATGGAATGGAATCACATGGAAGAAAAAAAATTTGCAATTGAATGGGTTGTGAAATGTTTGCCAGTGTCAGAATAAGAGTGTTCGAAGTGAAAGAAAAAAAAATTTCCTGCAAGAAATGTTTCCAGCTTTTTTGGCATTACCACTTCTTTTTATAAGCTATGGGTTTTATTGGAGTAATGGGTTTCTTCGAAAGCCTTATTATTTTTGACTTTCCAGATCTTTTTACTATTGCAAAGTTTCGAATCTTACTACTTGCGATTTTCTACTATTGCACCATTTACAAATTCAACGGAGTGTGGTGCCATGATTATCTGATGTTTTTAGTATGTAGGGGGAGCACCCCCCCTACCTACTGGGCATGTACTGATTCAGGAAAAGCACTGGGGGCAAAAATATACTTTTGAACCAACATTCCATAATGGCAGACGATTGTTAAGGCTTTTAGCATCCATTTTGGTGGTGTTGGAAAAAGTTGCCAACTTCTGGATCTAATATGCAGTTTTACCAGAAGTTCTATTGTATATGTATAATATGTATATTAGTGAGGAGTTAAAATAATATGCTTTACACTGATTTCTTGACACAGCCTATTGCAGTTCTTGACTATATTTCTTTTTTCATGTTATATTACAATAAATAAAAAAGTAGTTTTCTTTATTTCATATTTCATTCCAAAAAGATAATTCCCCATCACAAAAAAGTAAATTTTTTGAAGGCATAGGCAACTCTATATCACATCCGGGACGATTTGGAGCAAACATAACACTTCGTCCGGCATCATAATTTGGTAAAACAACCTACATAAGAAAGAAAGGACATTTAGACTCATATGGGTATTAAAACTATAAATCAAATTGCCTAGTCAGGTTAAAGTATACAATAACAATACCTAAGAAACCATGTACAGTGTGTCATGTGCATATAATTCAGGACCCTAATAGCCACAATCAGCCTTCGAGCTCAGCAGGGATGGGTTCAATTTCCAATAAGCTTGGGTGTGTGTGTGTAAATACACTCAAACCTGTTTTTGTGCAGTGGATAGGGACCACATAAAAGAAAATGCATAAAAAAAATCACACAAAACTTCACGAGTAGCTATAAAAAATAGTTTTCGCAACAAAATTAAAAAGTTTTTTTTTTTTTGTGTGGTGAATAGGGACCGCATAAAAAGTCTCGTGTGGAAAATAACTCAAAACCTTACGAAATAACTAGGAATTGCTTTTTTAAACGAAATCAAGACACAAGGCTTGGCAGCTATTTGGAATCTCGCCAAACCTTTTAGAATCTGATTTAGAAAATACACATGCGAACATTTTTAAATATTTTATTTACATATGTACTTATTTTACACATACAAAACTTTTCAAAACGTATAACCATTATCCTTCGTAGTCTGACAATACGCGAACTTTCTTGTGGTAAACTGGTTCAAAATCGCTTTCGTCACTTGAAGATACTACCTCGCACTTGTTTAGAGTTGACTTTTTTTCAGTTACCATGTAGTTGGTGATCACTTTTTGCGATGACTGTCGTCAATTATGTTCCAATTTGATTAAAATTTTCATATACTGCACACAAAAAAAAAAAAAATCGCACAAAAACAGGTTTGAATGTATATTGCGATTCTGAAATCACATTTAACCAATATAATTAATTCATACTTCCAGCTGCTTAATGAGTCATCAAACTGAGATTATGGCAATTTAAGTATTACTTTTGAAGCAAAATAAATTTGAAAACTTACTGATATTGAAGAGATTGTACTATGAAAGTTTGAGTTTTACGACACAAGGATAGCAAGGGTCATGCTGCACCAGGAGCTACAGTTTTCTGAGGAAAACTAATTTCTTAAGGCCTTGCGAGTCAACCTTCAAACTAGGATGAGTAGTTAGTCAGTAAGCATCTGTACTGTGAAGTGAAGATGCACATTAAACCATTGAAGTTCACCAAAACAAGATCAATGAGTTTAATTATTTTATAAAAAATGGCCTTTGAACATAATTTTGATTACAAAGTCCATAAAAAAAGTCAACTATCTATGTTTTACTCATCTGTGAAGAAAAAGCCCAATTGTACATTTATCTTTTTAATATTATTATCGTTCTATGGGCGATCCCATTTCAGTACACTTATCACAACTATATAAATACAGGGTCGTCAAGGTCAATCTGAAAAACTGAGTTAAAGTACTAAAACCCTTATAACATGATAAATTTATCTGTTTTGTACATAACCTTGCACGATTGCAGTAAATATGTTGGAAATTAAAATTACTCGATATAAACGCCATCAGCTTCCACGACTTGCTCAAGCCTAGATCAGAACTGACTGCATGCATGCTTTACCTCTTCCTTGTCCATGTTGGTCATCACCTCAGCAATGGCGCCCTTCAGGGTATCCTTGGTGTTGTGAAATTTTGCATTTACCTTATCTTCAATTACATCCCATGTGTAATAACCAAGGGGAATGCAGTCTGGGCTAGACAGTGGCCACAAATCGGGTGACCAATGGTAGGGCACATTGCTGTGAAGCCACGACTGGGTTTTCCTCGCCTTATGGGCAGGCGCCAAGTCCTGCTGGAAGAGGTAATCTCTTCCAGTAGTCACTTCGTCCATCCAAGGCTTCACTAGCATCTCCAAGAAGTAAATGTAAACATCGGTGTTGATTCTTAGGCCCTCATCAAAGAAATGGAGTTGAATAACATCCCCTTCACTGCTTATAACTCCAAAAACAATGACTGGGGCGGGAAGTCTTGTGTGCATGATTGTGGACACTTCTGAGGGGACTCTTTTTTTCTGGGCACTCTTTTTTTTTGTATCCAAACCACTTAATTATCTCTTTTGGTGATTTTCTAGCATGAAGAGACTCCAATATCGCCATTCTTCTGTTCTGTTCCTGGCTCATATTTAAGCAGATTGCAACATGTTTACACCACGGTGACTCTTGACAGTATAATTTAAAGTAGGATCAGCTAACTGCAGGTTTACATACAATGGCCACTAGAAGGCGGTTTATAAAAATTTCTGGATTTACCTTGATGGCCCTGTATATAAAAAAAATGAAATATTCTATTGCAGAACACACCTCTAATGAAACAGGTGAATTTGTATTAAAATTTCAATAAACCAGGATATTAACTTTTTATATACATTATTATTATATGTATATAGTTATATTTAAATGTTAAATTGCATAAGAACAGCTATGATCATGCTACACCAGGACCTACAATTTACTGAGGGACTAAATCTGTCATGTCTGGAATCATAATTTAAACTGTTGATCAGTAAGGGAAAAAGAAGCGTTGAATGCCATTGGGGAGACGAACCTGCATTTTTTTGCTTAGCAGATAAACACTTTACTACCACATCATACATTAGGGCTTCCACCCATAAATTGCTAAATACAAAATAAGGTTATGTCAAATTTGCAAGTTTTCAGGAAGATGAAAGAAAGCACTTCAGTTTCGCGTTATTGAAAATTTCAAAGAAATATTTCTCAGTAAGCTCAAATGAGCATCTTACCAAGGAAAACTATTAAATAAAAATCTCTTTTAAGTTTGGATCATATATTGTTAAATGATACAAATCCTTTTTATACTCTATTTTCAAATTGTCGCTGAATTTTTCATTGCAAAGAATGTATAGCTTAACAACAACTCTTTAATCACTAGAAAGTATATTTTTAAAAACTACCCTGCTGTCCATTAAAATTGCTGTACCGTGAAGGTAGCATGCAACAAATGCGAAATTTACATGAAAGGTACAACATGCTGGGATATGCAAATGATTAGCATTTCAATGATTGCTTGAAAGGTAGGTAGGAGTAATGCCACTGACAGTCTGTATAAAAGGGAGGATTGTATCTTCTGTGTGTGTGTAAATCTGGTTTGCATGTGGACTGCATGTATAAAGGTCTTGTAATGCCTCATGTAAGGAGGAGGGAATGCCTACCAACATGTGCCAGATTTTGATCATGGTAAAATTGTAGAGTACTGGGATTGTGGTTTATTGTTCCATGCTATTGCTGCTCGCACTGGTTGAGATCACACTACTGTCTTGAGAATATAGAATCGATGGCTCCAAGAGGGGCATACAGAACATCATGTGGAATCTCAGCAGCCACTGATCACTAACACCCAAGAGAACAGACATGTTATATGCATAGCCTTACGGGATTGTACAGCCATGTCACATACCAGGAGTCAGGACCTTGGGTCATTTCCAGGACAAATATCTGCATGGACAGTACGATGACGTCTGAAGCACCATGGACCACGGATTATCAGTACAGCGAACATTGCTGAGGCTTCCCTTGATGCTTCAGCAGAGATAAGCGTTCCTACAATGGTGCATTCAACAATGAACATAAATGCAGGAATGGCATTATGTCATCTTTTCAGATGATTCCTGGTTCTGCATACGGCATCATGATAGCCATATCTGTGTGTGGAGGCAGCGAAGGGAATGAACATTGCCATCTTGCAACTGCCATGTGGGCTCAGCACCTGAAGTGATGGGATGGGATAACATTGAGTTGGTAATTTGAACAGCCACGGCTACATTTCTGATGTGTTAAAGCCAGTGACTGTGCCCTACCTTCGAGGCTTCCATCACACCACCTTTCAACAGGACAATGCACAACCACATATTGCCCATGCTGTTCCAACCTTCCTTGATACAGAGGATATTCAACTGTTGATATGTGTAGCCAGCATGTTTCTAGATCTCTATCCAATTAAGAACATCTGGTCAACGATTGATGGCAGACTACTATGTCACCACTTGCAAGCCAGTACAACAGACAAACTCTGGCATAGAGTTGACTGCTCTCCTGGCTGGCTTGTGGATGCGTTTCCAGTTAGGCAGCATGTTGGTTACTTGTTTCGGTTTACGTTAAATGATGACAATCATGCAAGTTGGCATCTTTATGTGCCAAGTATGATCAGCTTCCCCCCTCTCCTCCACAGAAACTGGAGTCTTGTTTTATTGTTAATCATGACGGTGCTTCTTCAAGTAAAAGTGTTGAAACATGTTTCCAATAACAGAAAGGATTTCCAACACCAGACACAAACAATGAATGGAAGTATTCTGAAAATGACAGCCATTATCCAACAGATAGAAGCATAGCTGTGTAACTGATCAAAAGATGGGATCCATGTTACTAATTAATACCTTCTGAAATGCATACTGGTGCATTTCATTGAGGATGGGAGAAGAGAACTGGTTGTATGTTAAGTGATGAGTTTGAATGACGCTTCCCCTACCGGTGACAATATCTCTACAGGTACTATGATGAGTCTTTGAATATTGAGCAATCTTCTTCACCGAGTACTTGAAATCCTAGAAGAAGTAAACATCTAGTGGCTGAAGGTACTCTGTAGTACCAGGTGGAAGAATGACAGGCTTTACATTGAATCCCAGGTTCTTAATACATACAGCTTTATTTGGTCACTCCACAAATCCAGCACCAATCATGTCACCATCTCTTTTAGCTTACGAAAGTATTCCCCAGTTATTTCTTTTGGGCTTTTGACTGACAGAGCATCTAATAAGTAAATTTGAGGATATTTTCCACAAGTTATCCCTAACTTTTAAGCCAAACTATCCTTTGAGTTCTTGCATAACAATAAAGGGCCAACAAATATCCCGTCTGCACTAATACAAGACAGTAGTCTGGACAGTACAAGAGTGGGTCATGTTATTTTTGCTGATGATGGACGTGTCCACATTTTTAGAATCCTTAATATCCAGGGTCCCTTTGTGACATGATTTCATAGTTGAACCTACTCTGATGGGTATTTAGGATGTTGGACAGTTTGCATTGGTGCTGAACAATCTTTTTTCTTTTTTTTTTTTTTAATTATTCTGGAAATCATTTATCAGAGGCTGAAGGGACACTTGGGAAAACAAGTCCCTTTTCTGTAACAGTGTAATGTGTGTTACTTTACGGCTTGTTATGTTGTACTCATTTTTAAAATCAGGAATTCCTAGTTCAAATGTTTTGTCCATGGCCCACATTTTAAGGTCGCTATCATGCACAGTAACTTTCAATTGTGTTCAATGATAAACAAATTGCGACAAGATGTGTGCTTTACCTTTATTTTCTGCGTCAATTTTCCACCTTTTTCAATGTATTCCTTCCAACATTTATTGATCATGTAACTAGTTACCTTCTTACATTGATGCTGTACAGCCTTTAGTTTATTTATTTATTTTTTATCTATATTGTGCTCTTTCACTACTTTTCTCATTATTTCAATCAGTACTTTGTCTCCTATTTTGGTTTTGTTTTTACTAGGGGTTCTTCATATTCCACCTCCTGGTCACTACAGAATTCAGGATCACCTTCCAATTTATTTCTATTGATACTTTCAAGTACAATATCCAGACAACCAAAAAACTCTCTTTCAGTTCACCCCAGATAGTCTTGAGTACCCGAAGACTTATAGCCTATTAACAGTTACATTTCGGGAGCCAACTGCTCCCTTTGTCAAGTGAAGGCAGAATGAAGAGTTCGTGAAAGTCCTAAGCTTATATACCCGCATGTTGGGAATCCCCATCTGACGTGGGATAGCTCCAACTGGGAACACCTCTGCACCCGATGACATCAGATGAACACCCCCAACTCGAGGTTTTGCAAAAATCCTGTAAGGTTCTGGTAGAGGTTTTGCGATGTTTATTGCACGACTCCTCAAACCGTAGGTTTCCCATGATTCCAGAAAAAGTCTACTCCCCAGATTCGTCACATTCTGATGTAATATTTTCATCGAATGCCAATCTGGTTCGTGACCCTCCCTGAAGACATGTTCAGCCAACTGGTTTGAATCGTCTCCCCTAGACTTCACATGTCACAGGGCGGTGTATGTCACCTCCCCTGAACCAACACGCCTAGACCGCATGCCACAGGTACTACTAAAATTCTCTATGGTTCGACCGCCTAAGAAAGCTGCCTGCTCAGGTCCTACCCATGCCACTTTTACTATCCTTGCTGAAAAAATTACACAAAATATGTACTGAATACTTATTAAGCATGTCAAGCATCTAGACTGGCTTCACAGACCACAAATCACTTTCTCATACAATGAAAAGTCTGCATAAAAGGATAAAAATGAAATGTAGCCTTGCTGATTAATGAATGAACGTTACCAAACTGAAAGATGGTTAGTTGGTTGTATTTTTATGGTGAAAGGACAGCAAAGGTCATGCTGTGCCAGCCACACTGAAAGAAAACCTTTTTTATAAATCATATCTCATCGACATGTACCAGAAAATCTTGTTCTCTTAGTTTGAAACTATTGTATGCTTATCTTTTCTTATTTTCTTCTTAGAAACATGTTCCCCATCATTGAAAGCATTATAATAATGACTAGATCAAAAATAATAAAAAAAATTAAAATAGAAAAATATTTGGCATTGCCACTACTTATATTTTTAAAGTTGTATATATAAAACAAAATATAGTAATTTAAACAATTTTATACATAGTCTAGATAAACAAAACAGAAAAAAAAGACTTACTTGATATTGGGAAACGAACTGTAGAACTTGAAGGCACAACTTTTGACTAGAAATAGCTAGATTCTTTAAGCTAAATATAAAATACTTCGAATTTGAAAAAGAAACTACATTTCCACTGACTGCTTGTTAATTACAAAGCCAACAATATGATGTAATATATCAAAGAAAGGTGTAAAAGATAAAAATAAAAGACAAATGCACTCTGTTGAAAAAAAATGTCTGAAGAAAGTGTCTTTGCTATGAAACTTCATGCACAGAACAAGTATGCAAAAATACAGAAATTTGTTTGTCTCATGGTGCAAGGATATGCTGCACCAGGACCTACCGTTTTCTAAGAAATGCAAACTTCTATTGTTTATGGAACCAAACACTGAACTACATCAGGCAGAATATACATGTTCTATAATATCATTAGAATCTAGTCTGGGTTAACAACATGACAGATGAATGTGTTATATCAACTAAGGCTTCCCACTCCCACTGGAGAAAAAAGGGAACTCCCAGACTTTTCCCGCAAAATTCCCTGACTAATCACAAGCAACTTTTAGTTGAACTTCAGTTGTGGAGAAAACGGTTTCAGTTTATGGGAGATTTAGCTATTCAAAACAGAAATTAAGGTTTTCCCTGACTTTTTCAGGTCTGACAAAAAAAAAACTTGTTTTTCCCCTAACTTTTCCCTTACCTTTAAGGGTGATTTCAAATTTTCTGACAATTCCAGGTTATGGGGGAACCCTGTCTACTCTATGCTGGTTGGTTATATTTTTATGACACAAGGACCTCTACCATAAGGTAGAAAAAGAAATTACATTTTCATTGCAAAAAAACTTACTACAGAGGTGTGGCAATGTAATTGTTACATGCCAATACCCAGGAAATCCTCTTCTGGCAGCAGTATATATATATAGTAGAACCTGCCTAAACTGACCACCTTTGGGACTGGACCGCAATATTCACCATAGACATGTGATCACTATACATGACAGAATTTGGTATAGTCATGACTAAGCCCTTACCAGGGCTCTCTTATAAAAAGTTGTCACTTTACCAGGTTCCACTTTGTGTGTATGCATGTGTATATTTTTTTATCATATATACATATACACAGAGTGCCCAGAAAAGTCCTTTCTCATGTCCTTAACTTTTGAATGCTGATAGCTACAGTCATAAAAGTGGTGTGTACGTATAGTAAAGTGAATATGCACCACAAGAATGACCTGCTTTAAGACTCTTGGTGGCTAGATTCAGTTAGGAAATGTAAATCAGGAAAATAAAGGAAACACAAAGAAATATCACTGAAAAATTTATTCAGAGTAATTTAGTTAATATGAAATGACATGTTATGTACAAGGATGGGTTAAATGAAAGGCTGCATACTTTGGGGCTACCAAGATCCAAGCCAGGATTTAATTTCAGGGGGTACAAAATTTTTTACAGCATGTATCGATGCAATCCCAGCATGCAAAGCTGTAGCCAATTCCTGTTTAAAATTTCGATTCGGACAAGGGGACCGGTCCCTAAGATCCCTCCTTCTGGATATAGGCATGGTACAGCCTTATTTTGTGTCTGTCATTGTATACAAAATGTCACTCCAGACTAGTGCTGTGAGTTTAGCAGAAAATTTTCCAGCACTTTAATCACTAAACATCTAGTGTAAATGTAATAATATATTTATTACATAACATTTGTTTATGTGCTATACCACTACACAAACTGTGATCCCTGGCCCGCATATTACTCCCCCTCAGAAAGAAATACTGGTCCACAGAAAATTTTGGAATAATAATATTGTTTAAACTCATTATTGTTACTTCGTGGTGACTGTTACTTTAACCTGATACTACATTGTAGTTCAGTCAGAAAGTCGGGGGTTGATAGTTCGCGAGCACAATGATGATGGCTCTATAATCTAATATATTTGGCACTTGAAAATGTTAGTTTAACAAATATGAAAATATATTGAAAATGAAATACTACAATTCAAAAACAAAAATGTGAATTCCTAAAATTGAGAGCTGAAGAAATGAATCACGTGATATAATTTAATTCTGTTTGGCAACAAGTTTATTTTTCATACTTTCAGTTACCTTTATATGTAGTCTATTTAGTAATATCTTTTACATAATATTTTTGCGTGTAAAAATCAGCTTTTGTTTTTAGATTCATATACCTATTTGCCAGCATTATTTTAAAGTAGTAAGAGGGTGTGAGCCCCTGTGACATCGCAAAAAAAGGGGGCTTTGGTTATAAAACGTTTGGCAACTTAAAATGATTTAGAGAAAATGTAAAAATGTAAGACATATTTTAATAGGACGGGAAAAGGAAACCCGATATCTGCAAAGGATTCTGTTTTATAAAGTCAGGAGTAGCAGGAATTACGATTATGTTATGAATGACCAATGACAATATTTTTAATATATACCTAATATTGTTTTCTATGTTTAAACTTTTTAAAATTATATGCGTACACGGAGAGAGAGAGAAAGGGAGAAGTTATGACATTTTTTAAAACAAAAAAATACATTTTTAAAGATTCAAGACTGGGAAATACTGAGGGTGGAAAATTTTCTCACCCACATCTTTACTCCAAACTAACCCTTGTCATGCTGACAACCTTTGTAATTTGCATTTTTCTTATATCTTGCTCAGTTCCAAAGTTATGTCTGAAATTTGGGTATTAATGATCAGATTCACATGTGTATGCAGCTGTCAATAGTGACATAATGGGTGGTCAGTGGGATAAATACTGAAACTGGGGAACTGAACGTTAATCAACAAACATGTAGCAAGCTATAATGGCTCACTACTTTATTGCTAACTATTATGAAGTGGTCATGATTTATGGTGAGTGTCATAGCAATGTGTACTGGAACTACAAGGGATTATGCCGAGCACTTTCTCGTTGTTTGACATCTGACTGCACGAACTACTGACAAGTGTGTCTGCCACTGACTGGAAGCGTACATGCATGTCCGTGATCTGGCAGATACATAGGCGGATTTAGGGGAGGGACTCACCCTCCTGTGGTCAATTGTAATTTTATATCATTATCCTCTCTTTTGCCATTTATCAATTGAATTTTCAAAAGAATAATAATAATGTAAATAAATAAAAATATTTGCATAGTCAAAAATAAAAAGTTTTTTGCGAAGTAAATTTGAGCGATTATTAGAAAATGGATGATTTCAATCCTTTCAAAAAAATTCAGTTTTCGGTGGGCGGGTAGATTTTGAGAGGGCAGGGAAACACAAAGAGATTTATTTCCTAAGCTATACAGTGTTCAACATAGCAACGAGGCCACCTTATGGGAATTGGAGGGGTGACCCCCAGTTCGTGGAAACGTTCCTTTTGGCGATGTTCGTCCCACGGGTGGGGAACATCTCCAAAAGAAACCTTTTCACTAAGAAGCCGCTAATGAGGGGAGATATTTTGTCTGTGTAACACACACTTGTTAACGCTATTCTGGGATTATAGCACAATAATCGTTTCCCAAGGCAGTAAACAAATTTTGAAATCGACACCACATCGTCTGAGAGAAAAATCCGATGAAACTTATAGGTCATAACAATAAAACCAGTTCCTGACTGAACAATGTCAATAAAGTCACTCAATTCTATACGTATAGTAGACCCTTGCATTTGTAAGTAGTAGGTACCTATTTTGTGCGCTCTGTACTTATGATGAAAAAAATATATTTATGTATATACAACATTTTTAAATAAAGGTAATGTGAAATTATTATAGACAAAGAGTGATGCATATAATATTATATAATTAAACTAAACAGATATAAAATAGATGCCTTAAAAATGAAAAGGCAAACTTCATTGCAAGCGTTTCTTCAGAGGAAAAAAGTTAAATCGAGTGATCAAATAGATTCTAATGATCTTTCAACTGAAGATTCAAACAAGGAATTACCACAGGAAAACTGCCAGAAATTGAGTACTTTACAAGCAAATAGCTCACTAGCTGAGGTATGTTCTTTCAATTTTGCTTTTGTTATAAAAGTAGGCTATATGTATACACGGGCGGACTAGACCACCCGCCCCCGGGCTGATGCGCCCTCGTGGGCGATAGAACTCGAGCCCTCCGAAAATCCATGGTATGCGCCCTTTGAGAAGACCGAGTCCAATCCCTAGTTTGACTGTATGTATTTTTACAAATATTTTTAAGCAGTTTAAAAATTGCATTGAGCACCCTAATACGTACCATCATTTTTGTAATTTAATTTTTATATAAATGTGATTTTTTTTTAATTTTTAAAAATTAGTCATGAACGACAATTTTTAAATTGTCAAATGTCAAAAAATCAAAATTTTCAGTAAACTGTTTTCGTGATTAATCTGTAAATATTTCCATTGTGGAAAGATTGAAAATGTTTGTGGTTTTCAATAACTGCTTTTAATTAATTAGGAATTGCGATGAAATGAAAATTATGTAGCTAAATTTTTTGAGAAGCGTTGTATGGTTAACATCATGCTTTATAATTTGGAAACATGTTACTCTCAAAACAGAAATGTAATTTTTTGCTTTAATTTCCCATTTAATCATTTAAATTTTGGTGGGTATCAAACAAAAAAAAAAAAAAAAAGTTACAATGTTTTTTCGAAAATAGAATTTTTTGTAAAATCAAGTAACTCTCACATAATAAGGGAGTTTATAAATTAATATTAACCTATATAATATTAAATTAATATTTGTATTATATATCGCTAATAATAAGGGATATGACCACGAGCGCCGTTAGCGGAGGGAAAGGGGGAATCTATATTATATAAATATATTATGTAGTTAATGTAACTAATTAATTAAAATAATTAATACAATATATATATATATACACATTCATATATTCAGACACTATTATGACGATGATGATGATACGGAGGAAGAGAAATTGGGCCCCCTTTTTAAAAAGGCTGTATCTGCCCATGGGCAGATGTAAAGGTTTGGATGCTGGAATGTATCCTGAGGTTCGGGTGAGATTTAAGGAATTTCTCATAAATATGACCCTTTATAAACGTTACTTTACGGCATTTTGTGAAAGATTTGAATCCTCTGAGTACATCCATGCTGTCTACATTGCTTATTATTATTTAATTAAATTAGTGATGTCATTTTCATTATAAATTTGACAAAATAAGATCGTAACTGACACTCTCCTTATCAAATAGTGTTATTCTAAAAATTATTTTGTTCCAGGTGGGTTTGGAAACGAACTCATATTTTAAGAATATGGACATTTTAGGGATTTTCTGCCTAAAGCTGGTGCTTTTTTTAAAGTTTAAAAAAAAAAGAAAGAAGCTTCAAATTTACCACAAATTATATTTCAAGGGATGAACAAATATTTCCTGCCAGAGCTCTTATATGCTTACATAAGCTTGCCAATAAATCACGGGTTACTTTGGTTGTCTTTCCTTGGGAGAGGTGGGGGAGATCAGTATGAGGGTGGCCAAGTAGGGCTTAATATTATTAACCATAGATAGCAACCTTAATTTCAGGCAACATATTTTTAATGGGGATGGGTGAAATCCCTGGTGGTCCGTGATAAATAAAGGAATGCTTAAAGTGGTCCACGAGTGACCAAAGTTTGAAAAACACTGAGCTAGACTGTATGTAATTATAGGTGTGATGATTGCATCTCCATAACTACACCAAATTACAGTAATAACCATGGCCTCTTCATACATAGTAATTATTTGTGTCAAAAGAGAAGTGGAGGTTCATTGCTGAATATAACAACTCCAATTGTACACTAATATTCCAGTACTCAACATTACTCTAGACCAGCATGTCCCAAACTTTGGTCGCTCATGGACCACTTTACGCATTCCTTTATTTATCACGACTCACCAGGGGGATTTTTCCCCCTATTAAAAAATATATTACCTGAAATTAAGGTTGCCAACTATGGTTAATAATATTAAGCCCTACTTAGCCACCGTCATACTGATCCCCCACCACCTATCACAAGAAAAGGTGTAACCAAAAGAACCCTAGATTTATGTGACTTATTGGCAGGCTTATATACGTATATAGGAGCTCCGGCCAGGGAGATTTATTCATTTCCTGAAATATAATTTGCAGTTAATTTTAACTCCTTTTGTGGAAAATTTTACGCTTTTTAGTTCTTTACTTTAAAAAAGCACTAGCTTTTAGCAGAAAACCTCCGATCATATTCTTAAAATATGCCAAACCCACCTGAAACAAAATAATTTTTAGAGTAACACTATTTGATAAAGAGAGTGTGAGTTACGATCTTATTTTGTCAAATTTACAATTAAAATTACATCATTAATTTAATTAAATAATATTAAGCAATGTAGACAGCAAGGGTGTATTTATGGGAGAAATTCCTTAAATCTCACCTGAACCTAAATTCTAGCTACGTCGGAAATTTCTATTAATTTTTTTTCTGAAATTTAGTTATGATCCTGCGGACCACACTTCGTGAAACACTGCTCTCGACAATGTTGCCTATGTTGGGTGTCAGTAACAGACATTCTAAGGAATGAAGGGAATGAAGTCCAAACGTCTTCCAGTCATTGCCGAATAATCATTGATACTACATGACGTATAGGGGAAGATGCATATCTTTAGGATAGATAACATAAACACCATTAATGTCATTATGGCTAATCTTTTTATCGTTTCATCTCCATTGAGCACTTGTTTCCCTGGAATGCCCAGATCCTTCATGGTGATCATATGTGCCCTCATGGACCCAATGCTACTATGACACCACTTCCACCAAAATGGCAGCTGACAAATTTTCATGACTACAACTGCTTTTCTGACACCTATAACATAATTATTAACCTTAAACTTGCTCAGTTGCTCTTACTGTCAATATGTGTGACCCCATGCGAGACAAAACGACTCAAATTTGTTCATTCCTGTGAACAGTGTTTCTTACATTGGCCCCAGAATGTACCCTTCTCATACACTTTGGAAACACTTGGTATGTTCATTATTGATTAAATTTTAGTACATATCTAATCAAATAGCATTAGCGTATAGGGTTTTGCAGCTACCATTCGTTTTTAAGGACACATTGGTTTTGTTTGTTTTTTCAACAGAGTGCAGTAGATTCAAATTACAGAGTGTTAATTAAATTAACTTACTTTTCTTTCCTACATAATCCATTGTTGATCATCCTCTCACAAACATCTTTATTTAATTTGCTGTCAAATAATGGAATGCCAAAACAGCAATCAAGTAAGGTCCATTTACTCTTATGATTATTATTTGAATTTAGATAAGGCATTTTCTTTAGATCAAGTGTTAACAGATCACATTTTAAACCCTTAGTGTACAAATCTGAATTAGCATGTACTGTGTTGATCGTAGACATAATGTCATTTGATTCTAATCTAACAAGTTCAGATTGTAGCAATTCAGACTTTTCCTTCCTAATTCCATTTATGAAAGGCGTAAAAGGGACATCAAATTCAAAAGTATCTTCACATTTTCTTTCTTTCTGTATTTCCCCATTGCATGGAACCCACACAGATGTCTCATGAGAAAGTAAAGTATCTGCAGTTTTCATTATGGTTATATAACCACAGCAGTGCTTCAAGTCTATTTTTTCAGCTAACATTTTCACTGCAGAATTTTCTTTAATAAAAGCTTCATGAAATGCTGAAAAAAAAAAAGAAAAATTAAATTTTACATCCCTTTCTTAATTTTTTGGGAAAAAATAGAACAAAATTACAATTTAAGAAAAAATAGAATTTCCATTAATTTATATATAATCATAGTTCACACCCATATTAAAAAATATTTTCAAAACTTCTGAACATTGAAGTTATGGCTTATAAAATAATATGCAAAGGTTGCTCATAATATCCTTCATATAAGAATTTCTAACACAACCTAAATTAAATACTTAACGAGAAATATTTACATTTACGATATTAAAACTAACAAGTAAGTAATCACACATACGTTAAAACATGCACTGAAAGGACAAAATATTACATAAACCTCAATAATAATATGCAAAGCAGCAGTACTGCAGGAAATCGAAATACTTACAGATACCGGTATGGACTATAAATATAGTATGCCTTCACACAGTGGAAAACAGTCACTGAAGGCGAAACATGGGTCAAGGAATCAACGCAAATGAGTTTGTTCAAGACAAAAGCATGGTTGCCAAGAAGCTGGATATTCAATATCTGCAACTGTCAAACTTTTGGGATTTTCATGACAAACTGTCACAAATGTATACCAGAACTATATGAAATCTAGTAAAACCACTAAGAACCATCAGAAATGCAACTGTAAATGTGCAGTAGATGTTCAAGGTCAGAATGCATAGGCCCACATTATAACAATAAAACAAATGTCTAGCCTGTATCAGATAACACCAAAATTTAATAAAGCAGCAGCTTGTTTTTACAGTATAAGAACAGTAAAGGTCATGCTGCACTGGGATCTAAAGTTTTCCAAGGAATCCAAACCTGTATTACAAAGGAAATGAAACCCCAGACTAGATGATGGGTGCAGGCAAAAAAATTGTATACATTCTACAATCTCACTGGAAGTCAAACCAAGGTTACATCCTATCATGCCGATGGTCGGTTGATTGTATTTTTATGGTGCAAGGACAGTAGGGGTCATTCTGCACTAAATAAGGTGGGATCTCATGCCAATGGAAGGCAGTGTGTATTGCATAAGTAACATGAAGCTATAGATCCAGTGTTGTAAATAAAAGTACTGCAAACAGGTGGAGGTAGTCTGTTTAAGCAGGTTTTACATAATTAGCCCTGAGAACCCTTTTAACCTCCATTACTGGCTCAAGTTATGTACAGCTCTTCCCCGATCATCATCTACAGGGAGTTTCATAAACAACTCAGAAATGGTTATCAACAGAAGAATGAAACAAGTGATATGTTTATTGGGAAAGCTATAAAAAAATGACATAGAAATTTAAAAAAAATAGTTATAAATGTTACTGACAGATGGCACTGTATGCTGCAGTCACAGTATGGACCCCTATAAAATGTGCTCCGAAGCACAGTGTGATTAGTGTTTGGATGGTTCTGCTGTTGAAACGTGAATGGAGGTTAGCGTACTGAAGGAAGTGGATGAAGCCATATATTCCGTGGAGCAATGTATTTTTCTGGTACTCCAGTATCACCAGTTAAATCTCAGTCCTACAGAAAGAAGGTGCAGTTTTCGATCCCAATCTCACACTACAATCATTTGAGGATCAACCAGGCACTTCATGGTTTAAGCAAGATGGAGCCCAGGCACACCATACCCCAGCTGTTTTTGTCTTTCCTTGAGAAAAATTCCGTAATAGAGTCATTGCTTTGACTTATTCTATATTTACAGGAACAAGATTGGATTGACCTCCATATTCACCCAATCTTACCTCCTGTGAGTGCTTTCTGTGGGACACATTGAAGGGCACTGGAAGAGCTTGAAGAGTTGATCTGTCAGGCATGTGTGTCAATTTCCGTTGACCCACTACAGAGGGTGACTGCCAATTTCACTCTTTGTTTATGTTATGTCTGTGCTGTGCAAAGTGCACATTTTGAATCGATTTTGATGTGATTGCAACAACTGCTTGCAAAAGACAATCTTACCGTTATTTATAGTCTATTTCTCGGACTCCGTACTATGACTATGGTGTACAGTGCCATCTGTTGTTAATACTTGTAACCAATTTTTTTTTAATTTCTATATCAGTTTTTTATGTCTTTCCCAATAAACATACCACTTGTTTCACTCCTCTATTATCGATCACAGTTTCCGAGTTATTTAATTTCAAAGTTAGAGAGTCCTTTGTAAATCACCCTACACATCCAGTTATTATATGTTTTCAAAACTAGAATGCCATCTTTTAAAACAATAATGCTCCGCTCCATCTATCTTGACCAGTAACCAATTGATTCTAGGTGCATACTTGTGACTTTACCACACTCGAATAGCTCCCATACTCACCAGACATTAACCTCATAGAGAACCTGTGGGACACATTTGAGAATGCTATTTGTGATCACCAACCCCACCTCTTGTAACTATGCCTATTCTATGGCAAGCACTCTAGTACAACATACTATTTATGGGGGAGGGGTTATGTATACAATTTGTCCTTTTAGTATTTTTTTACAGTATTTATATTACAAATATGTTTATATGGTATAGTAGAGAAGAATTTTAAAACATCTTTTACTGGAAACAACATGCTTTGTATTTTTGTTTTTTGTGTAGATGGATGGATAGAGAGAGATAGATATATATATATAGAGAGAGAGACAGACAGACAGACAATGTAAGGACAAAGATAATCTTGTGCCAGAACCTACGGCCTTCTGAGGGTTCTAAACATCTGGTCATCTAGAGCAATGGTCCTCAGTGGGAGCCATGGTCCCAGCAGCAGAAAATGCGAGACGGAAGACGGACATCGCAGATTTTTCAGCAGTCTGCGGATTATTTTACAAAACTAACAAAAAATGAGGGAGTCTGATTTACTAAAAGTGAAGAAAAACGCATTTGTGAGTGACGTTTTTCTTTGATCCCTTTTCCGACATTTTGTCCACTTATACTCTTTTCCCCATCCCAACTCCTCCTAAAGAACAGGAACACCCAACATCTGTTGCAAAGTGAGTGGTTCAAATGGTACAGGGAGAATTGTGATCGAGAACGCACAATGCGCAGGTGCATTGTCTCTCTCTCTCACGGTGGAGGACCAAATCCTTTTCATGCCGGAGTGCAAGTCTTTTCCTCTGAACATTTTCTTGCAAACGCTGAAGGATACTTTTATAGTGTTCCTGGTTGACTGACTGCCCCTGGAGCAAATTTGTGATGCACAATACCCTTACAATCGAAAAATCCACCCACATTTTCTTCACATTTGAAAGACTTAGTCACACTTTTTTCAGTTGTGCAAACTTAGACCCTCCACTGAAATAATTGTGCTTTTGTTTCTGGGTCATACCCATAAACCCATGATTTATCACCTGTAATCATGCTATTTAACAAATCTGCTTCAATTTCAGCCCGGTTAATGTTCTTGGGACACTTTAAGTCGGTGTTGTTTCTGCTGGTCCGATAACAATTTCAGAATGAATTTCGCAGATGTTTGATGCATGTTCAAATCTTCAGTTAAAACTGACTGAACCACGTAGAAACTTAAATTTTGGTCATAAGCCGTCTCTCTAATGGTAAGTCTATGGTCAAAGTGTATAAATAGCGAGCTTTCACAATGTTTTCGTTGATTTTTTAAGCGAAAGGTTGGCCGGACCGGGCATCACATTTGATTCACGGCCATGTTTGAATCTGCTGAACAAGGTGAAAACATTTGACCAACTCGGACATTTATCCCCGAAAGCTGCTTTTGAAAATTCGTAAGTCTCTTGGATTTCCTGGCTTTAAAACAAAATTTGACATGAACGCGTTGTTCCATGTTTTCATCCATTTTGCGAAATCAATAATCCACCGAGAACTGAAAACACGTCTTCATTCACTAGAATGAATTCACTCTCTACTGAGCCAAAATATCGCGGTGATTTTTTCAGGAAGTTTTAAGGACAAATCAAGCTTCTCCTTTTACACCCACTGGCGGACCTAGCCCCTTTTATTAAGCAGTGGCGCCACCTGTCTTAAAACTTCCCAATCACACCTCGTACATTCATTGTTGCAGAAATGTATAATAGTGCGGCTAGCATGGGTGTAAAAAATCACTCAAAGGAATTTACTAGAAACTTTATGCCTCATATTCATAACATTCTAAAGGAAGAAGTAACAAATTTCATTATTCAAATGATTTGCCAATTGGTCTATTGGCTGACAAAATGACAGTCATTGCACTAGGCATATGATAGGCATAAGGATATCGATTTTTTATATCAAAAGGAAGTCCTTATTTGAGTTGATCTACCTTTAACATCAGCGGAAAGGTGATTCTACTGGAGAAAGTTTGTGTAAAGGTTTGCTCAATACATAAGCAAAATTTGATTTTAATCTGGCATTTGTAAGGAAGAATTTAATTGGTGTAGTAGTGGACGGCCAGTACATAAATTGTGGAATAAAAAAACATGTCAAAAATATGCTGTTGAATTTTGCGTTCAGTATGTCATGCAGAATATAAAATCCAATGACAATGAAACAACTGAGAATCCACAATCTTATTCAATGGACAGATGAAGCAGGTGCAACAGCTACTAGGAAGGTGGGAAACGCCGGACTCCCTTAACATACTGTGAACTTCAAACAAAGCCTAAAACATGAAATTCCCTTTGGAATACTCGAGAAATATATTCAAAATTCAACTTCATCACACACAAGGCACATGAAAGTCTTTTTAGATAAATAAAAACTCAAAAGATAGAAACTACATTGTAAAAATCACAAAGACATGAGACAAAGGAAAGGCGAAATCTGACGCTCCTCACACATCGAAGAGCAATGCCTAAAACAGAATTCATCACTGCTCAAACAATTTTGGATCTAGAGAAAAATAGGTCCCACAAACAGCAAACTTCTAGCACAGGAATGTGAAAATGGCATCATTCGATATGTTTGCAAAATGTAAAAGGAGCTTGTGGATAGAAGCTAAGAAGATATAAACGGTAAAGCCGAAAATCGCAATCTATTTTCCGGATTTTTATCAAGGGCAAGGGAAAAAAATGTCAAATCAGCCAATACATCGGCTTATGGCTAATACAATTGGCCGACTGACCGATAATTTTCAGTTTTTTTCAATCGGAGGCAGATACCAATTTATGAAAGCATGCATTAATCGGCCCAGATCGATCGGCAAACCGATCTGTCGATCCCTAGAATTTAATTTGGGGGTAAAAAAAATACAAAGCATCATGCAATTCAACAAAAAATTTCAGCGAATTTTTGTATAAGCCAAAACTATTATTGTTGTATGACTTGTATCACACACTCTGACACTATCCTACAAACTTTTCTGAGTAATTACAAAATGTTAGTTTCTGCTTGTGAAAGTATTCTAGAATTACATAGCCCACGTGATAAACTTATTCGGGGGTCATAGTCATAACTTTAAAAAAATGTAGGACCTATCAGTAGCACTAAAAAAAATCAAAAAGGGGGGGAGTAAATTTCTAAACCTTCTGATTTTCCTTGCGAAGAAAAAAACAACCTTTTGAGCGATGGGTTTAAAACCAACTCCCCTCCCAGCTATGTCAGTGAGACACATGTAGTATGGAAAATATTCAATTCTCACTACACAATACACACGTTATTATACCAAATGATAGGCGTAAGTTCAAATGTGAACCTGTGCCAGTGAATTAAAGGGCAACAAACATATCTGTTAATAATATACAGTAAATGCAAAAAAATAATCTGTTTGCTTGTGGTTTTACGGCTCAAAGACTACAGTGGTCATGCTGCGCCGGGACCTACTGTTTTCCGAGGAATCCGAACCTCTTAAGGCCTAGGGAACCAAACCCCTTGTTCAACTAACCCAGCGATACCAACTTCAAATAGTACAGGTATATGCACCAACATCAAGCCATACCGACGAAGAGGTTGAAGAATTTTATGAAGAAATCAAACAGCTACATACCAAGGGGAAACAACATATCAAGCTCATCATGGGGGATTTCAATGCAAGAATTGGACAACAGGAACAAGGAGAGACATCGGTTGGTAAATACGGATATGGGGAAAGGAATGAACGTGGCGATCAACTCATCGAATTTGCAGAAGCTGAAAACCTTAGCATCATGAATTCATTTTTTAAGAAGAAACCGCAAAGAAAATGGACATGGAAACACCCAAATGGGGGAACTAGTGAAATTGACTATATCCTGGCAAACAAGAAATCAATTATTGAAGATTGCAGTGTACTGAACAGATTTAATACTGGAAGTGATCATCGAATGGTGAGATGTAAAGTGCACTTAAATACTAAATTAGAACGACAGAAGCTCATTAGGAAACAAGTAAGTAAGAGGGTGGATTTAAAGAAATTAAAAGAAAATACCGAGGCATTCAAGTTGGAATTAAAAAATCGCTTTTCTGCACTGGAAGGACTTATTGATGAAAGTGATATCTCAGAAGCAAATGAAAACATTGTTAAGACAATAGTTGAAACTGCTGGGGAAATTGGTGGTGTAACCTGTAAAAAGCACAATAGCAAATTATCTGAGAAGACGAAACAGCTCATGAAAAGGCGAAGAGATATGAAGGTGGACAATCGAAATACCAGTTCCAGGATTGAGTACATAGAACTTTGTAAAACTCTGCGCAAAAGCATGAAAGAAGACATAAGAAAATTCAATTGTGAGTTAGTAAGGAAGGCCATTGAAAATAACAAGAGCCTTAGGGTTGTTAAAGGAAGTTTATCTGTTGGGAAGAAACACATCATTGCATTAAAAGGAGAGGATGGCACCGTAACAAGAAATAGGGAAGAAATACTTAGAAGAGTTGAAGAATTCTACAAAAAACTATATGAAAGTAACAGTGGATTAAACGAAGACACTGAAATAGTCGAAGGAACAGCTCCTAAAATCTTAAAAGAAGAAGTTTCATTTGCAATAAAAAGTATGAAGAAAGGAAGAGCCCCTGGCGATGATGGTATTACATTAGATATCCTAAAAGAAGCTGGAGAATATGTAGAAGACATACTTGCAAAATTCTTTACCAAATGTCTTAACAGCGGTAACATACCAAACCAATGGGATTCTGCAACAGTAATTCTTTTGCATAAAAAAGGTGATAAAGAGGATTTGAAAAATTACCGACCAATTAGCTTGTTACCTGCTATTTATAAAATCTTCACAAAAGTGCTAACACATCGCCTGCAGAAAAAATTAGATGCAGCTCAACCAAGAGAACAAGCTGGATTTCGAAGTGGATTCAGTACAGTGGACCATATTCAAGTATTAAGAGAATTAATTGAAAGAACACATGAATATGAACTTCCATTGTGTGTTGCATTTATTGACTATGAGAAGGCCTTTGACTCTATTAAAACATCAGCAGTCATCAACTCTTTAAGATCAACAGACATTGAGGATGTGTACATTGACATGGTGAAACGTGTGTATAAAAATGCAAGTGCAAAATTTCGGTTACATAAAGATACCAAAACTATCAAAATTGGTAAAGGTGTGAGGCAGGGAGATACCATTTCTCCAAAACTTTTTACTTCAGCTTTACAGATGATTTTTCAGCAGATAAATTGGAATAACAAGGGAATAAAAATAAATGGTGAATATTTAAATCATTTGCGGTTTGCTGATGACATTGTTATTTTTTCAACGAACCCATCAGAACTCCAAGACATGGTACAGGAGCTCTCAACTAGAAGTAAAGAAGTTGGACTCAAGATGAACCTACAAAAAACTAAGATCATGTTCAATAATTTCGTAGAGGAAACAAAAATACAAGTTGACAACATTGAGCTAGAAATTGCTGATTCATATATTTACCTTGGCCAGCTGATTTCAATGGATGGCAACATTATGAAAGAACTCAACAGACGTATTAAACTTGGCTGGAGTGCATTTGGAAGAAACAGTTTTATCCTGAAGGGGAAATTGCCTTTGTGTCTAAAAAGAAAAGTCTTCAACCAGTGTGTATTGCCAGTCCTCTCTTATGGATCAGAGACATGGAGTCTAACAGTTGGAGCAATACGAAAGTTACAGACAACGCAAAGGAGCATGGAGAGGTGCATGCTTGGAATAACTAGGAGAGATCGAAAAAGAAACACTTGCTTTTGTGGGCAAACTAGAGTCGAGGACATCGTTGTTAAAGTAAAAAGGCTGAAATGGAGATGGGCTGGGCATATCGCAAGAAGAACTGATCACTGATGAACAACAGAAATTCTGAACTGAAGTCAAAGAGACCACCGAAGATCTAGAAAACGTCTTCAAACTAGATGGGTGGATGAACAAGAAAACAGGTTGGGGTGACGTGGAAGCGAATTGCTCAGGATAGACTTGTGTGGAAAGCATTTGGAGAGACCTTCACCCAGCAGAGGATAGATGGTTGAATATGATGATGATGAAATGTTAAATGAGTAGGCTTGTTCATGAGAGATGGGCAAAATAATTCATTGATTTGTTCAGTAATCGATATGGCACACCTGTAATTCTCAGGGAACATTCACTGCATGTGACCGGACATTATCTTGCTTACAACATGACAAGTTATAGAATGTTACTGACATACTATTGTTCTATTAAAGTGCCACACAAAATTGTGTGTAACCATCTATCACAGAAAACAGCCCTCCAGATGATAATATTATTTGAGATATTGATATTATTGATATTGATAATATTATTTTTAATATTATTACCTCTCAAGTTGCATGAATGACCAAGAGACATTTGCATATCAGGTTTCACGATCGTTGAAGCATGTTAAGTTCTATCATTGTCAGACAATTTGTTCGAACTGCTTTAACTTTTTGGTTACAGAGGGAGTGTATGTGTATCACAGATTTTAGATATAATGATATATTACTAAATTAAAATTATAGTCTTATATCTGTTGTTTCCTTACCTCTTGGTCCATTTTTCTTTTCAAAGGAAGGAGAAAATGGAAATGGGATGTAATAAAACTCTGTTTCTAAGCCATGGCCCTATATTAAGGAAGTACGTTGAAATATTTACAACAATATATTTAAAGATATAAGTATGGAGGTTAGTAAGAAAAAAATAAAATAGTCACAAAAAGGTGCAGAAGCTCATCTAAATACAAGAGGGACACCCAAAAGTTCCCAGAATTGGATTACGGTGTACGAATGGACAGTAGTTAACAGTACCCATGTAATACAGAGTTTGTCCCAGAAGTTCCCGGAATGATTTTTTGTAGTTGGCAACGCTGGCTGACGGGGCGGAGAAGTTGGTGGGGGATCTGAGCTTGGAAACGAGACCGGTATCAGTCGCCTGCGGGCAGTTGTTGAGGCAGGGTCACGCTCCGCGCAGAGGTATCTACTGCACCCTCGTCGATCAAAAAATGGACCAGTTTTTGGAGCAGCGTTATGCAATCAAATTTTGTGTGAAACTGGGTAAAAACGGGGCGGAGACACTCGAAATGCTTCGGAAAGCCTACGGTGACGGGGCGATGAAAAAAAGCCAAACTTTCATGTGGCACAAGCGGTTCCGGGAAGGTCGGGAGTCCGTCAACGACGACGACCGCTCTGGACGCCCGTCGACATCACAAACGGACGACTCGGTGCAAAAAGTGCGTCAAGTTTTGGACAATGACCGACGATTAAGTGTTCGGGTGATTGCAGAGGAGTGTGGAATACCCAAAACAATCGTTCATCGCATTTTAACGGAGGATCTTCAAATGAGGAAAGTCTGCTCGAAAATGGTGCCAAAAGTCCTGACGAGTGAGATGAAGGAGCAGCGTTTGTTGAAGTGCCAGGAATTGCATGAACGCTACGAAACGGACCCAGAATTTTTGGACAGAGTGATCACAGGGGACGAGACGTGGATTTTTCAGTACGATCCCGAATCAAAGCGCCAGAGCAGCGAGTGGCACACCAAGGAGTCTCCTCGCCCGAAAAAAGCAAGGATGAGCAAATCGCGAATCAAGGCAATGCTCATTGTGTTTTTTGACAGAAAAGGTGTGTGAAAAAAGTGCTCAAACGGTTGCGCAACAGGGTTCGACGCGTCCGAAACGAAATTCGCGACAATTGGATCTTGCACCATGACAACGCGTCAACCCACACCGCGCTCATTGTCTCCGAGTTGCTGGCCAAAATGGGTGTGGCAACGCTGCCCCAGCCGCCGTACAGCCCCGATCTGGCACCAGCGGATTTCTTTTTGTTCCCAAGGATCAAAAGAACCCTGAAAGGAACTCGGCATGGGACGCTGGAGGCGGTAAAAGCAGCCGCGACGACCTCACTGAAGGAGATTCCCGTTGACGACTTCCAGGGCGCCTTCAATGATTGGGTGAAGCGTTGGCAACGGTGCATCGAAGCAGGGGGAGAATACTTTGAAAAGTTCTGAAAAGATTGTAAACTGATATTGAATAAATGATTTTAAAAAAAATAATTCCAGGAACTTTTGGGACAAACCCTGTACTTATTTGCTTGTTTGTTTTATGGCACAAGAACAGCAAAGGGTATGCTGCACCAGGACCCACATTTTTTTTAAGGAACCCGAACTTCTTAAAATCTAAGGAAGCAAACTCTGGTCTATAGTGAGCAGTTTGTCAGTAAGGGTTTTATTTTGCTGCCATTGAGAATCTAACACAGACTAATGGCATGCTAAGTAAACATGGTACCACTGCACTACAACATGGCCTTATGTAATATTTAGTTGATATTATGCTAATTTTTAAAAGTATTTAGGATATTCATTTTTGTGAGTGTTTACATATAACTTTAGTAAGCTTTTGCATGATCTTTAAGCATCTCTTGTATCTCCTGAGAGCCCTTTAGTCCCACCTACATCTTGAGAAACACAAAGTCAGAGCAAGATCTGGACAGAAGGGGGGAATGCTATGTGGACATTATGCTGTTTTCTGCCAAAATCTGCAGAATAGATACTGTGTTGTATGTATCAGCATGTTATTATTATTATGCAAGAGTTAGGCTTGATGCCACTTCTTTGGTAATTTGCTCCTGATGCTCTCAGTTCTCAACTCCCGAAAATACCAGTAATTTTTTAATTATCATAGCATGTTGACAATCTTTGAAAATAGTTTAAAGAATTTGGTCAACATTTATGTTCATTTGGCTCGTTGAAGGGTAACTAAAATTTATTGCATTTTCAAGCAACATCTCATCTCTTTTGAAATGTGCACTAGGGTGTTCAATATGCATATGTGTGAAAAAAAATTTACTCATGACACACCCTCTAGGTTTGTGACACTTGGTAATGCAAACATGCTGTAAAATTTTTAGAGGTATACGATCATATTTACAGACAGCTCAACAACGCCAATGTTCAGAAAATTATGTTAATATAATAGTCTGTTTTATTACAAAAAATTTCACATGCCTTAGGAACTTACAACATTAAGAATTTCAGCACATTGTAACAGCTTCGTAGTTCTTAACAGCAGACTAAATAATCTAAAACTTTCTTGAATTTTCTTTTCGAGGGTTTCATTATCTGCTTTCGGTGATACTTAATGACTTGGAAAATCAACTACCTTTGCTCGTCATCCTGTGTCAATGCCATATTGTAGTCTGTGGATAGCTTGACAGCACACTCAATACAGTCGTTCACAACATGTACTACAGTAACAGTTCGTTTTCATCATTAGGTGTTTATGTCATCTATGTTACACATGCTCAAAATAAAAAATAAACCACACAAGCTTGTTCTGCCATCATGGTAGGAGGTGGGAAAAAGGTTCCCCCAATGTTACATATAAGCACTTACAAAAACACCATAAACACTAACTTGATATAATTAGTGTAATGCCACTTAGAAAACATATGTATGGCTTTAAAACTATCACTCCCTTACACTATAACCCCAAACTAGAATCAATTTCAATGCTATAATTCAATTCTGGGAACTTTATTGCATATCTATCTCACATACAGTAATTGGATCTGTTTTGTGTAGTATCTTCTATTTTTCTACTTTAAATTTTACATGTAATATTTTCACTTACAAGTTAGTAAATTATTCAGTTTTCTAAATATTTTAAATTGTTAAACAATAATTCTATGTGTTGCCCATGAAAAAAATGCAAAAAGTTTTTGTAGCTTATAAATTAATGTTCAAGGATTTGGTACTTTACTTTCAGTCTTAAAAGCTAGTTATTAATGTTTAACCTTCTGCTTTACTGAAATTGTCTTCTGACTCACCTAATTCAACTGACATAAATATATTAAACTATGGAAATGAAAATTTTGAAAAAATACTGTAGGGCTATATATTTTTATACAGTTATAAATTTTCTGACAGAAAAATAATCCTTTTACGAAATTAGTGAGGAGGAATAATGATTGGTTGGTTGTGTTTTTATGGCACACAAGGACAAATACTGAAATATGCGAATTAATTATTTGGATATATAATGACTTACATATGAACTTCATGTTTATAGTGGCATAGTCATAAGGTGTTTGTACATAATGCAACAAACCTAGGTTTGAATCCAAATAGTACTGAACATTTGACCCCCTTTTCCTAAATAGCCATGTAATTCAGAACATTTTAAACTATCCTTATTTTAGTATTTCTTACCAAAATATAAAGAATTTGCTTAAACATTTATACATGCTAGTGTTTTTAATCTTCAATGGGTTTCAGAATGCTTGCTTACAGAATATCATGCATCTTTTATCTTTCAAATATTTCTATACTTTATGATTTCTATATTTTACCTTAACCTCTACCTAATCAAAATGATTATAAAAAACATCAGTAAATCTGTCTTATACAGGAAAACATACCCATGAAATCATATATACATACATACTTGAATTAGTACAGCTGAGTGACAAAGTGCATCGTTTAATGTTGGTAAAGCATTAGATATAGGTACAGTACTAGGATCATGAGCCCAAGTTGTAATAAGAAGTTTTTCTTGATCCTATATGAATTTAAATGCAATCTGATTTAAAAAATATTACACAAACTTTTTAGAACAAACATTTTTCTAACAATAATTGTCTGAAAATAAACTGAAAGAAAGGGGAAGTATCTTAAACCATGAAACTGAAATAAAAAATTATACATAAGTAAAAGTATGTACCTTAAATACTTTAGGTATTACACGCAACCTTGTCCCTTTTGTTAACAATAATGATGGTGGACCAGATTTCGTCAGTGAATATAAAAACAATTTGAACCAAATAGAGTTAATCTGTAAATAATTATTTACATAAGAGCAGAACATAGAATATATATATTTCTAAAATTAAGGTAACAGCTTTTGAACAGCATTGACAAAATTAAAAATATCGAAGTTATTAAAATTTGTAAATTAAATTTATTAAAATTTTTAATTAAAAATACCAAATTATGTCAAAAATCTACTCAATGGCTTCTAAATCGTAAGTATATATACCAAAAATCACAATATTGTATGTTTTACGGCACAAGATCAGCTAAGGAAATGCTGGACTGGGGCAAACAGTTTTAGAAGGAATCCCTGCATCTATTGCTTAGGGAATTAAACACTGGCTACGGTGGGCAGGAACAGTAGTAGGTATTCTACACCGTACCATTGGAATTGAACCTGAACTGAGATGATAAACAAATATGTTACCTCCATATCATTGTAAGAGCATCAAAAACCACAATATAAATACAATTATTCTAGTGACTTTTTCATTCCTTATAATTATTTACCCTATCACTCAGGTTTTTGCAATTTGCAAGGTAAAGAAGTCTAAAATTGGAGGAAGTGAAAAATATAATCTTAAATATGGTTTCAGTATGTTATCAAAAATTTCCAAAATGGAAAACAAGCATTTCCAATTTACCTTAAAACTGCTATAAAATGTCATCTAATACGGAACAGAAAGCTTATTACAGCATCTGAATCCCAATATGCTTATACTAAGACCTTATTGCAAGTGTGGGGGTGAGGTTATCAGTTCAGATAAACCTAAACAGGGAAAATTTTAACTTTTTATTCCAGGAAAATAAGGTTTAAGTCAAAATGACAGCACCAGTTACACATTTGCCAATTTTATTTACAAACAAAACAAAATGAAGCCAACAATATAAAATAAAGAATATATGTATTATGCTTCTACTCACATATTAAGAACAATTCATGTTGCCATTTGGGTAAGCACAATCTTCAATAAAAAAATTTGACAACAAAATCCTGAGTCAAAATGATAGCATGTGTCATATTTTTTCATGCATATACATTTGTATACATTGCTAACAAATACTTCTTCCCACAGTTCACCAATGAATTGTGAATAAAATTAGAACGTTATATTGTATGTACTTTGTTAGTAGCAACAGCTTATATTTATAAAAAAGAAAATGTTTCTTTCTATGTGTTTTGGTTTTTTGTTTTCATTTAATTGGCACTGAGTGGCAACACACAGTATTTTATTATTGTTTGAAAAACAGTTCTGAAGAGATACCATCCACAAATTAAGTGCAGAGATTTTGGAATAGGGCGTAGAAGAGCATAAACTAATTTTGAGAAGGGCCAAATAAGTAAATTGCATAAAGCTGAACATTCCATGAGAGAAATATCTATAAGATTGACTCGCTCCCACATAGTTATAGGCAATTACCTTGCACTGAAAGACAATTACGGTAAAAAGAAGTCATCATAAATTATTACTGGCATGATATTCGGAAGTCTAATGTGATTTTCTCTAAAAGGCAACAAGGAGGATCTCTTGTAGCATGGGCAGGTCTCATCTCAGGTAATAATTCAAATTTAACCCTCCCAAGCGATCGAATGAGGCCACAGACTATCAAGCTTTACTGAAAGTACATCTCCTGCCATTTGTAGAGAAATTGGGAGGTCCTTCTTTTCTATACCAACAGGGTAACGCCCCCATCCATGTTGCTGAATCTACGTTGAAATGGTTTTTGAAGAACAAAGTTTGTGTAACGGACTGGCCTGCGATTTACCCCAGATCTCAGCCCTATGTAGAATGTGTGGTACATACTTGCATGTTCTGTGTACAAAAATGGGAGACATTACAACTCTATTCATGAGGTGAAACGATCAATAGAAGAGACTTGGGAAGAAATTGCCAACACACTTCAAGCATTGGTAGCATTTATGCCCACAAGTGTATTTAAAGTCATTTCACAACAGCCACGCTTTATTGGATACTGATCGTATGTATTTTTTTGATGTTACAATGTTTTGAATCATGGTATCAGTATTTTGATCAATGTGTTTTTATTTCTATAAATATAAAGTGTTGCCACTGATAAAGTATGTATAATTTGATGACCTAATTTTATCTACAATTCATTGTTTGACTGTAGGACGAAGTATTTGTTAGCAATGTATGCACATGGCCTAAAAAAACTTATGAGGGTATATGAGTGAAAAAGTGTGACTAGTGCTATCATTTTGACTCAGGATTTTATTGCCAAATTTCCTTTCATTAAAGATTTTGCTTATCCAAATGGCAACATGAATTGTTCTTAATTTGTGAGTAGAAGCGTAATACATACATGTTCTTTATTTTATATTGTTGATTTCATTTTGCTTTGTTTGCAAATAAAATTAGCAAATGTGTAACTGGTGCTATCATTTTGACTCAGACCTTACGCACATCAGACAAAACTGTACCCCACAATAGGGAAATATCTGCCAAAATTCCTAATAATACTGTATGATGAAATAAGAAATGAACTTCAAAATCAAGGACTGGTGACATTACAAGTCTCTCTCCAATCAACTTGAGTCCAGCAAGCAGTCACCATAGCCTCTGTTTTTCAGGGAGGGATCATTTATTAAATTATACATTGTATCTACCCCTAACCACTCAATCCAATTATTGTGTACAGCTCACACTTCATTTAATTAGATGTTTTGTTTTTGTTACACACACAAAAGCTAACAATCACTTAAACTGATTGTTTTTGTGCGTGGAATCAATGGTTACAACATCGCTATACCTATAATGTGCAAACCACCAGATAAAACTTAATCATGAACAACCAGTTACGTATTCTTTTTCTTCAGTCAATTAACTGAGTAGGCTGCACCTAGGATGGTTGGTTCATTGGTTATATTTTTATGGCACAAGGACAGCAAGTTTGGCTTCGCCCATGAAGGAGGAAAGGTTAAAGCTATCTTATGGCCTTCTCAAGCCACACATAATCCATCACATAATTAACCCATGTAATTAGTACATTTAGACATAGACAGGGTGGCTACAGAATCTGAAAAAAGGAGTTCCCTGACATTTCCTTAATTTCCAGAAACTTTGCTTAAAATTTCCCTAACTTTTTTTGTGGTTGCCCTTTACACTAATTAAGAATTCACATAAAAAAAATTAAAGTGCTTTTGATTATTTAGAATTATATGTGATTTTATTCTCTACAAAATAGAAAAAAAATCATTATAAACATACGAAAGAAAAGGAGAGGAAATTTGAATTGAAGAATTGAGGAAAATTGAATTGAGAAACGAGTGACATTGTTGTTCATTAAATCAGTGTTTCGCAACGGTCGGACACTGATATTAATTATAACAGGTTATGAGAGGTTTTTATGGAATTTGTTGATTTATTTTTTTTAAGCATTTGTGTCATGAATAAATATTTTATAGTGGAAATATTCTGAGGAGAATAATATTTATGAATGTGTGAAAAAGCTCAAAACCAGAATGCCTAAATAACTTTTTTTAATGATTTTTTATAAGAAGTGGGTGTAACTCTGTCTGGAACTCAATATTTTACCTTTCAAAATTAAATACAGAGTGATCATTTAAAAACACCCCACCTTAATGACTTCGGTTCTAAGGTATATACAATTTTGAGCAAAAACATATCACTCTTTATTTATAGGGAAAAGCCAAAAATTAGTATCAAAAAATTTGGTTGTTCAACCCTCTTTCAACTCCAGACTTCGAATTTTCAAATGGCAAGTCCTATATACTGATATATCATTCTAAACAGTGTAAAAAATAAAATATTTCCGCAAAAAAAATTAAACTGGTTCATGCATTTGGGAGAAAAAGCTAAAAATAAAATCCCTACTTTGCGTTATTCACACTGATATCCCAATAGAAATAATGAACGCTGACTTCAGTATTTGTGGCTATCTCCTGCTAGTATTAGCAACCAGCGCAACGTTGGACGTTACAAAAGTTTTCCCCAGACTTTTCCAAGCTTATCTAAAATATCTTGTTTTTTCCTGACAATTCCCGGTTTAGCAAGTTTACCAGGCACATGAAAACCCTGTTTTTGTGTTTTTACAGTATATGGACAGCAAAAGACATGTTGTTCTGAGACCTACAGTTTTCTGAGGAATCCAAACCTCTTGAGGTCTAGAGAACAAATCCCTGAACTGTTATGAGCAGTTAGTATGCTTTTTTTAAGCACTGTTGGAAGTCGAACCCAGGTGAAGGAAATGCTTGGTTAATGGATTAATTTATATATGATATAACTATACGACATTGATAAATGCATTTCCAGTTATCACTAAATTTGAATATCAATTTTTCCATTTGAAACCATAACGTCTCTAACTTTTAATGAGCAATGCATAAAAAAATAGAAAAAAATTATAGAAACTTTTTTTAAATAAAATAAATTTACCTCTGGTATAGGTGGCCCTAAATGAGGAGGTTTACAGCTGCTGACTGATCGAATTTCATGAGTTAAAGGTGACATTGAAATAAGCAATCTGCAAAAAAAAAAATATATATATATATATATATATACAAGTTATAAAAAATCATAATTTTATTATATGGATTAACATAGAAGTGCAGGATATTATTTCAAAAATACAATGTAAAATTTTAATAGAGTGCATTACCTAAACAACATAACACAGAGCAAAGGCCCAGATAAACAAGAGGAAGTGATAAAAATTTGAAAAGGTAAATTATAATGATAGCATAAAAATTTAAAAGCTAAATTTTGATATACAGGGTGATCCAAATTAAACAGGGGGTGTTTAGACCTCTTCCTAGGAAAACTACTTGGCCAATTTCACACAAATTTACACATGCTCTCCGAGTATGCGGTTTGATTTGAAAGAAAAAGATGAGTTCACATTTCGGCGCTAGGAGAGGAACTGGCACTCCGGAGCAGCATTAATTAATATTAACAACGAAAAAGTGTTTTAACGTGCAATAACCTTTATTGCAATCACATGAAATTAACTACAAATTACAGTATACCGTAGGACAGTAGGTATGACTAAAAAAAGATTTGTGCAATAACTTTATTGCTATCACATGTGGAACCACACTATCATCACAGATACGGCTCGGTATGTCCGCCGTCTCTTTGCTCTAGAAATTGCATTCGATGCACAACACATTCCACGGCAGAACGTAACTCATTCGCTTGGAGGTGGGATACATGTTGCGAAATTCTGTCTTTTAAGACTGCTAAGTTCGGAACATTGCCTTTATAAACGCAGCTCTTTAAATATCCCCACAGCCAAAAGTCACAAGGGTTAAGATCGGGTGACCGAGGCGGCCAAGATGTTGAAAATGACCTGCTAATCACTCTGTCATCCGAAAAGTTTTGCCGTAATAATGTTTGAACAGGCAACGCGATGTGCGGGGGTGCACCATCTTGCATGAAAATTGTAGTGTCAAGACAATTTCTCTGTTGAAGCGAAGGAATGACAAAGTTCCAGAGCATAAATGCATACCTAGAGCCAGTAACAGAACATGTCATTGGCCCCGAGGCCGTATTTTCTTCAAAGAAGTAAGGACCAATGACGAAAGATGAGGTGAAGCCACACCACACTGTCACTTTTGGAGCATGCAACGGAATTTGTTGATGAACGTGGGGATTTGTGTCAGACCAAATACGGCAGTTACGTGTGTTTACAGCGCCATTCAAGTGGAAATGGGCCTCATCACTCCACAGTATCTGCCAAGGCCATTCATCATCCACTGTCATCCGAGCAATGAACATCAAAGCAAATGTTTTCCGCACGTCATTATCACCAGAAAGCAATTGCTGAGTGTGGGCTATCTTATATGGATAAAACTTCAGGACATTTCTCATAACTCTCCACACTGTCGTATATGGCATGTCCAATTCCCGTGATATCGCACGTGCACTACTGCTACCATGTGCACTTGCTGCTCCCTGCTCCACTACTGCAGTTGCAACTTCTTCAATTTGCTGCACTCGAGTTGGTTTGCGGCCTCGTCCTGATTTAATGGCGAATGTTCCAGTCTCCTCAAAATACAAGACCATTTTTCGGCCGAAATATGAACTCAATTTTTTTTTCTTTCAGAAATCGAAACCGCATACTCAGGAGAGCATGTGTATGAAATTTGGGTGAAATTGACAGAGTAGTTTTCTCTACAGAGAGGTCTAAATACCTCCTGTTTAATTTGGATCACCCGGTATATGTTGGTTATAATTAAAGTCACACTTTCAAAAAGGTTGTAGAAAAAAGAACCCCTATTCAGTATAACCTGTAATTTCACCTGAATATACGTTAAGGAATGGGAATTCGTCTGGCGAAAGAAAAAAAATAGTTTGAAATTTTATTAATAGGTGGTGTATTCGTCATAATATACAAATTAAAAGATGTGACTTGCACATTACACTTGTCATAAAAATGCGAGGTACATGCAGTTCTTGTTATTCCGCATCTGAGAAGCTCATCATGACTCTCTCAATGAAGGATCAAGCTCTGCTTGTGAAGCTCTTTTACAAGAACGGTGACTGTGCATCACTTGCTATGAAGAAGTTCTGGACATGAATGGGTATAAGGAAAGTCTCTTTCTGGTCCAATGTCTGTCAAGGGTTTGCAAAAGGTGATTTTTAAATTCGAAGAGACCGGTTCATTTGACATGGAATCTGGCACACAGAGAGGAAAGCAGTTTCTTTCGTGTCAGTGGAAGATGTGGCTATAACATTGCAGGAAGAGACTAGCAGTACCATCGGAACGTGCAGTGCATGGGGATTTGCCCCATCTTTAGACATGCCTGTCAGCATGGTTTATAAAATTGTACGAAACATCCTGCAGTGCTATCCATTGAAAATTATGCATGTTCAGGAGTTGCTTCTACTGACCTGCCAATATGATGAACTTTCGTCCTAGAATTTCTTGCTCGGAAAGTGGACAATGCATGTTCATGGAACATTTTGTGGACCAACGAAGAACATTTCCATCTCCAAGGGTTTGTCAATACTCGAGATTATGGGTGTAGATATCTTTGGCGCTGCAATCGTGATCCTAAACATACCTTGACCTTTTGGTCGCTGCACATAGGCGGTAATATCTAAATATAGTTTAAATTATAATACACTGTGATGAACTTTCTCTTCTCTTTCGTACCCACATCGCTTATTAATGCTAAATGCAATGTTTGAAATTATTGTCTCACCGAATGAGAACGATGTTACAACGATGTTTCATTGGATGATTATTGTTAACACATTTTGTTTGCTACGAAGCAATTCAAAGTTCTGTTGCTGCTTATAACCTAGTCAGTATTATTAAATTGTTAAGTTTCTGCAAACTGTCTGTACGTTGCTCTTTCTTCACACCATATATGAAGTTACTAATTATTCATGCCATCAATGACATGCCGGAATTCCAATCAACATGATGTCGTGGTGGCTTAGCTGCCTTTTACATTGGTAACCCGCAGACACTACGTTTGATATCAGAGGCATACAATCTTTCCCCCACTCAACATTTGGTGACTCGACGTGATCTTGTGAAGATATATTGGATATGCTGTCATACTGTGTTGGTGACAATTTTTTTTCCCTCTGCCATACTGGTTCCTGGTTGTCCGAAAGCTGGCCATGGTGTATTAGCAAAGATTACCTATGCACATATTTCACTGGATGCCTGACTTTACGTCCATTCACGGTACGCTTCTGCTGCAGATTCGAAGCGGGTGTTTCTCTGAGTCGTCGGGATAACCACCCATATATGTGTTGAGCTACAGCAATTTCGACTTTTTTTTTTCGCCAATTGCTTGAACTTACAGAACATTCAAGAATAATTAGAACGTTTTGTTGAACAATTAAAACATTTTTTTTCTTCCAGGTGTACATTAGTGCTTGCGTGACTGTGTAACAACCTTGTGGAATTATTTAATTCTTGGAGACAGTGGTAAGTTTTCTTTTTTTCTTTCCCACCTTGGCTGGTTAGTGTACCATATAGTGTACCCGATACCGTATAGTGCAGCTTTTTCCAGATATTGTAACAAAGTACTTAAATCGTGGTAGTTTGTCCAGTCATACTGTGCAGTATTTCCCAAACATATTTCATCACGACAAAGTTACAACTTCAAATGTGTTATTTATGTATAGTATAACCTTTATTGACTTCTATGTTTTTGCATTATAAATGACTTGATAGTAACTATTTTTCGTATTAGTGTTCTTCGTAGTGCATGTTTGTAGTGATTTAACGTTGCAAATTGTGGTAAATTGTTTTCATGATGCGTTAACAGTAGAAAACATTTAGTTGTGTTTTTTAACTGCTCTCGGAGCACAGGTGTGTACTTTGGCATTGGTTTTACATTTTTAAGCTTTTGGTAATAACATTGTTACTTTGCAGTAGCATTATGCCTGATGATGATACTAAACAGGTAGCTCGCGAAGCTTTTCGCACACCATCATTCTGGAAGTGCAACATTGAATTATGATTTCTGCAGATAGCATCTTTTTTAATGCCAGAATTTCGACGGAAGAGACTAGTTTTCATTGCATAGTTGGTGTTCTTAATGCAGAGGTTATGGCAGTGATCAATGATATCGTCGGACAACCCCCAGCTCTTCCGTATACCGCCATTAAAAAGCGAATTGTTGAGCAGTATGCTCAGTCTGAAACCTTGAGCCTTCAGAACTTAATTATGGATATTCCTATTGGTGATAAGTCACCCATGGTTTTACTCCACGAAATGCGTGAGTTATCAGCAGGTAGTGTACCAGATTCCATGTTAAAAAATTTATGGCTTCGAAGACTTCCTACCTCCCACCAATGAATTTTATCCATTTTGGGGGAGGATTTGGATAAACTCGCCAAGTTGGCCTGTAAAATAAGTGAGTTACAGAGTTGTCTCAGGTCACTGAGCTTACAGCGCAAGTTAAGCATCTTACTGCTTTAATGGGATCTAGTGGTCATCAGAGTCGGGACCCATTGGTGTCCAGGGACCAATGCAAAACAAACCAAGGACAAAGTCATTCAAGTGGATCCCATGTGTTTGACTTGCGCTGGTACCATAGGACATTTCGCCATAAGGCAAAAAAATGTAGACTGCCATGTAATTGGCAGTGGGGAAACGAAAAAGCTCGACCAAATATACGGGATTCGGGTATATCGAGAGAATAAACAGTCTTTTCATACGTGATGGATCATCAGATTTTTCTTTTTTTATGGATAGCAGTGCTTCAGTTTCTGTTTTCCCTAAATCCTTAGTTAAGAATTTCCGAAGGAAGAGTGATTTATTATTATATGCTGCTAATGGAACATCTATTGCTACATAAGGCGCCATTGAACTTAAACCTGATTTAGGTTTACGAAGATGTTTCAGTGGTCATTTATTATTGCTGATGTTGAGAAACCTATTTTAGCAATCGACTTTCTCGATAAGTTCGGATTGCTTATCGATGTCAGCAATGGACATTTAATTGACCAAATAACTTCTTTGTAGTACTGCAAAATTCGTGGAAACAATTCCACTTGATTTAACTACAGTGTGCAGCAGCATACCTTATGCTTCACTTTTGAAGAAATTTCCTTCCATAACTAATCTATTCATCGGCGGCACTGGTACATGTCACACTGTCACCCAAAGCCCATAGCACAGTGACACATAGTCCTCCGGTCTTTGCCAGGTCCAGGCGTTTGAGTCCTGAGAAGTTAGCAATTTTGAAGCGAGAATTTACTTCGCTTTTGCAAAGGGGTGTGATGCGACCCTCTGACAGTCTTTGGGCGAGCCCGATACAGATGGTCCCAAAAAAGGACTGCAGTTGGCGGGTGTGTGGCGATTATCGCAAGCTCAACGCTGTCACGGAGCTGGATCGTTACCCGATACCCCATATTCAAGACTTTACTGTAACTTTAGCTGCAAAAACTGTTTTTTCTAAGCTTGACCTGGTGAAGGCTTCTCACCAAATTCCCGTAACACTCGGTGACATGCAGAAAACTGCAGTCATTACTCCGATTGGACTGAACGAGTATGCTTATATGGCTTTCGGAATTCGTAGTGCTGCGCAGATGTTCCAACATTTTATGGACAGTGTGTTACGGGAATGTTCCAACTACTATGCGTACACTGGTGACATGCTTGTGGCGTTGGAGAATGAACAGCAACACAAAGAAGACCTCTTAAAGATTTTTGAAGAGTTTAAAAAGTTTGGGTTGGTCCTCAATGTTAGCAAGTGTGAGTTTGGAAAATCGGATTTGACAGTTTTACGATGTAATGTCTCAACAAAGGGTATAATATCTTTAAAAGATAGAGCAAGGATCTTCCTAAACCTTGTTACGTGATGGAGTTATGTAGATTCCCTGCTATGGTAAATTTCTATCATTGATTTCTACAGAATTCTGCGAGAATCCAAGCTCCTTTACATGCTTTCTTGTCTGATAAAAATAAGAAATTTCAAAAGCGTGACAAAACTCTGCTTCTGTGGACAGACGTTGCAGAAGAGGCATTTGCCAAATGCAAAGATGCAATTGCTAATGCAGCATTGTTAGCACTTCCTCTTTTAAACGCATAGCCGTCATTGATGTCTGATGCATCTGAAAACGCCATTGGTGCTGTTTTGCAGCAGTGTGTTGATGGTATAGTGCAGCCGCTAGCGTTCTTTTCTAAAAAGCTTAGTCCTACCAAAAGAAGATGCAGCACATACGACAGAGAACTTTTTGGTCTGTACAGTGCTGTGCGATATTTACGCAACATGTTAAGTGGAATGCAATTTATTGCATTTGTCGACCATAAACCGCTCACGTATGCTATTGTTCAGCCATGTGAAAAGGCCTCACCACGTCAACAGCGACAATTGGACTTTATTTCTCAGTTTGCAATGGATTTGTGATACGTGGCTGGTGACAAGAAGGCAGTGATGCATTGTCGCACATATCTGCAATATCAATACCAGGTAAAATTGATTATGAAATTATAGCTGCCGCACAGATTGCAAATGCTGAGTTGCAATCATTGCATACAGATCCAAATGCATTATTAGTGTTCAAACCTATGAGTGTAGATGATTCAGCCAAGAGGTTTGGTGTGACGTGTCTACAGGTCAGGTAAGACCATATATTCCTAAATTGTACAGACACACAATTTTTTCTGCTTTGCATAATTTGTCTCACCCTGGTATCAGAATAACAGTTGATTTAGTTAGAAAATTTATTTGGAAATCACTAAGATATGTCGTTCATTGGACTAAAGAGTGCTTAGACTGTCAGTCCAGTAAAGTACTTTGTCAAACGAAGTCACTTAGTGGAACATTTCCATTGCCAAATGATAGGTTTGAGCAGGTTCACCTAGATATTGTGGGTCCTTTGCCCGTTTCAAAGGGATTTTCTTATTTGTTGACTTGTGTCGATCATTTTACGCGTTGGGTCAAAGCACTGCCAATGTCTGACATCACATCTGTGACCATAGCTAATACTTTTTGTTCTGGGTGGATAGCTCGTTTTGGCATTCCTCGCCAGATCACTACTGACCAGGGGCGACAATTTGAAAGTGGTCTATTCCATACCTTGTTATAATTTTTGGGAATAAATAAAACATGTACAACAGCCTATCACCCTAGTGCCAATGGCATTATTGAGAGACAGCACAGACATATTAAAACCGCCATCCAATGCCATGGTACCGACTGGTGGGCTGAGGTCCTTCCTACCATTTTGTTGGGAATGTGTGCCGTTTTGCATAGTGATCTTGATTCATCAATCGCAGAACTGGTGTATGGAACTTTTATCCATTTACCAGGGGAATTTGTTAGTCGTACCCCATGTAATAAATTGACACCAGGTTGAGTTTCTAAATTAAAAGAAACTATGTCCACCCTTAGTCCAGTTCCTACATGCCATTCATTGTACTGTTAAAAATATTTTTGTTTACGAAGATTTGAATACAGTGACGCATGTATTTGTTCGCACAGATGTCGTGAAAAAGCCTTTGCAGAGACCGTATTCGGGTCCTTTCAAGATTGTTACACATCATGAGAAGTTTTTACTGTATTGATTAATCAAAAATGTGTTAATGTATCAATTGATCATTTGAAACCTGCATATATGATTCTGGAGGATGTTGACTCTACTGATGACCTTATGAGCGGCGATCGAGAGGTCCGGTCAGGGTATACAACACGCTCTGTTCACAAGGTACGTTTTAGGCTTTAATAATGGTTCCGCGATCACCCATCCTTGTTGATTCACTCACGGGGGGAGTACTGTAGCGACCTTCGTTGATGCAATCGCGATCCCAAACGTACCTTGACCTTTTGGTCGTTGCGCATGGGCGGTAATGCCTAAACATAGTTTAAATTGTAATATACTGTGATAAACTCTCTCTCTTCTCTTTCGTACCCTCATCGCTTGTTGCTGCTAAATGCAATGTTCGAAGTTGTTGGCTCACTGAATGAGCATGATGTTACAATGATGCTTCGTTGGATAATTATTGTTAACACATTTTATTTGCTACGAAGCAGTTGGAAGATCTGTTGATGCTTATATCCTAGTCAGAATTATTAAACTGTTAAGTTTCTGCAAACTGTCTGTACGTTGCTCTTTCTTCACGCCATACACGAAGTTACATCAATTATTCACGCCGTCAATGACATGCCAGAATTCCAATCAACATGATGTTGTGGTGGCCTAGTTGCCTTTTACGTTGGTAAATCGCAGACACTACGTTTGATATCAGAGACATACTACCTTTCCCCCACTCAACACAGGCAACTGAGAATCCGTTCACACAGCAACCCTTGCCTCTTTATTCTGCAAAGGTCACCATGTGGTACGGGTTTACGGCAACGTTTATCGTAGGGCCATTTTTTTTCGAGGAGATGGGTCGTGCGGGTCCTGTTACTTGTACCGTCAATGGCAAACCATATGAAACTCTTTTAAGTAATTAGATCATTCCAACACTTCAACAGCATTCATGTGTGGGTAGCATTTTTATGCAAGATGGTGCTCCTCCACACATTGCAAAACCTGTGAAGCAGCTGCTGAAGAGGCATTTTGAAAATGATAGAATTATCAGCCATCATTTTCCAACAGTCTGGGCATCAAGATCGCCTGATCTTAATCCTTGTGACTTCTGGCTTTGGGGTTACCTGAAAAATGTTGTGTACAGTGGTTCGATTGCAAACTTAGCAGAATTGAAGACATGCATTACACAACACATTCACAGCATCACCACTGATGCACTCCACGCTGTTGTGGAACATGCTGTTTATCGGTTTCAACTTGTGGGAGAAAACGGTGGACAGCATATTGAACATTTCTTGAGCAAGTCTAGGGACAATTAAAAACCGAATCACTGTTTGCTTTTTATGCAGTTTTGGCCCAGGGACAATTAAAATCGATTCTTTTTACTGTCCGATGCGGCACCAACCTGTCGTGGTGGATGAGCTTTGAACAAGAGTGCCACAATAGCTAAATGACTTGCTAGTCATTTTTTTATTCATTGAATTTCTCAGTAAAAAAACATGACAGTCATGCACATTGAACAGTACAGTTGGTTTAACTTGGAACTCACGCAATAGCAGTATTGGGATTCCAATGTAAGTTGTGACCGAAACCATGTATGTGTTATGACGATTACAGCACCACTTATTGATAAAATTTCGAACTATTTTTTCTTCTTTTGCCAGACGAATTCCCATTCCTTCACGTATATTCAGGTTAAATTACAGATCACTCACCAGTTGTTTTTTTTTTTACAACCTTTCGAAAGTGGGACTTTAATTATAATCACCCTATATATGAAAAATAAGAAAGGCTTAATTATTTCCTTAACTATAGGTACTAAATAAATAAGCAAAAAATTAAATAGATATTCATGTGGCATAAACAGTACACCAAAGGTGCCCCCCAATAAATTATAAAATGAGAGGGCCAGTTTCCTTCTTCAAACTCTGATAGATTTTATCCCATGGTTCATACTAAATTAATCCATGATTGTAAGAAGATTGGATTGAAAATTATTAACACTATATTGTATTAAACATAAATATGAACTTCATTTGCAAATGAGTCTATACAGTAAGTGTCAAGAACACAAAAATCTCTATGTCTTACAAAAAAATTGGTTACAATTTTAATTTTAAGTATACTTTTCTAAAATCATACATTGTATCTGTATATTTATGTCCCAAGACAATGCTATGAGTCATTTGTGATGAAACCAAAGACTTAATGCAACCTTTGAACTTCAATATATTAAGTCATAACCAAGGTTACTAGGATCCGAACCTAGCCCAATGGGCCTAAAATCGGTGACTGTATACATTCATGCGTCAGTAAATCTGTATCCATAATGGGAAAAATTGAAATGCAATCATTAAATGAACAAAGGCTACTTATTTTTTTAGTGATTTGTCTCTGAATTTTCTGCTTAAAACTTTTCTAATGCGACAATTTTAATGCTTTATATAAATGTGGTTGGTTCTCTAGACCACAATTGCCAATTTTATAAAAAATTATTAAAATAGAAAATTGGTTTAATAAAATTACTTGCATAGAATAGACCTAAACCAAAGAAATTAAGTGAAAATAAATATGGGTACACAAACTTCAGAATTAGATTAAAAATTATACAGTTCCTTTCTTAATTACATATTAGAGCATCAAGAATAATTATTGCATTACGTAAATCATGAGACAAAAACATATTTAACAGACATACGCATAATTTTTAACGAGCAGACGACTACATGTTTCTTGATCTAAATTTTGCAAACTTTCACATCGTATTAAATCAAGTCCTAGTCCTTTTGGCTGCTTCTCATCGATGTCATCAGAAAATGATATGACACGTGGATTATGCCGAAGAAATAATATTGTATTACGTAATGTCAAGGCATGGTCAAAATATCGACGAGCTTCCCCTTCTCCAACGTCAGCAACCTATCACAAAAAAATTTCACAAATTTTAAACATAGTATTAAGTTGTTAAAAAATTATTAGTATATTGTATTCTTAGATTATGAAGTTGATTATTTTTACTATCAGTGCAGTGGCACAATTACCTTTTCGCTTAATTCATTGTGCAAAGGAAGTCTAGAAACAAACTAATGAAACAAAAAGAACAAACTACGGCTCATTTTATTGAGCGAAAAAATGTAGTCATGGATGAAAATGCTTCATTTCCAAATGGTGAGACTTTTCATTTGTCATCCCTTCAATATCACACTCTGGCTATTAACCATGTATTTCAAAAATTATAATGGATATTGCTTTTTCTTTTTTTTTCTTTTTTACTTAAAGCTGCATTAATAGCTCAATGCTATTGTATACATTTAAATTAGAGCTTTTTTTTCCTAGGTATAAAAAAAAATTCAAATTCTTAATCTAAAAAGTTAGCTGTTTTCATTTTTTAGTACTAGTTCAAAGAATGCCCTTATTATAAAGCTGCATTTTTCCCATTCACATTTTGGTACAAGGAAACTATTTAAAATGCTTTACAAATTAGTAACAGTTTCACATCTCCATCTATTTTACTTTCGATTTTATTAACACTCAAAAATAGTGCAGTTAGAAGACCTGTTACACTTCAAAGTACGGGTAAAATAATTTAAATTTAAATTTGTTTACACAATTTTTTACATCAAACATTTGTCATCATTACATAAATTGCCAATAAAAAGGCATCCTCTGTTTTGCATGAAGTGATTTGAAAAGCATGAACACTCCAAGTGAACGAGTTAAAAGAATGAGTCACTTCAATGACAGACCGATTGACACATCACCGAAGTGAACTACTATGCATATCACTAGTTCTTAATTTTAAGTTGTTGCAAAACTATTTTTCTATTATTAACTGTTAAAGCAATCAAATTGTCAGTTGTCAATAAGCAAGCAAGCCATCATTTTATTCAGGATAAAAAAAAAGGGTTACGTTTTTTAGTACATAATGGTGCATCGATTTCGGTGTTACTGAAATCTGCTGTTTGGCAATTGAATACAAAATCAGATTTTTTCTTTTTGCCACAAACGGCACAAAAAACGATATTTTGGGACAACTGTTTTTGAATCTTGATTTTGGTTTAGGTGGAAATTTTAGGTAGTCTTTTTTTTCTCTCTTTTCTTATAGCTGATGTATATAAACCTTTTTTGGAAACGGATTTTTTAGAAAGACTCCACCTTTTGGTTAACGTTAAAAATCGATCTGTTATTGATAGCCAGATGTCACGTAAAGCTAGAGGTGATCCCACCCATACTTCAGCACCTTTGTTGACAATAGTTTTTGGTGATTCTCATTATCATAAACTACTGACTAAATAACCAAATATTACCAACCATTCACTTATTAGTGTTAAACAAGCCCATAAAATTACACATTCTATCTTAACAAAGGGATCTTCTGTCTTCTCGCGAGCACAAAGACTTGCTCCTGAAAAATTAAACTTTATAAAAAAAGGAGTTTAAGGCCCTGGTTGAACAAGCAATAGTTAAAAGTAGTAATAGTGCTTGTGCAAGTCCAATTCGTTTAGTACCTAAAAAAAATGAAGGTTGGTGTATTTTTGGTGATTACAATCAGCTTAACGTGATAACTGAGCCAGGTAAGCACACGCTTCCACATATACCAGATTTCACTTTTAAGTTCAGTTGGGAAACAGACTTTTTCAAAGTAAGATTTCATAAAAGCTTATCACCACATCCCTGTGGTACCTAAGGATGTCCCCAAAACAGCAATTGTTACACTTAATGGATTTTTTTAGTATAAACAAATGGTATTTGGGGTAAAAAGTTCAGCCCAAACCTTTCAGAGACTTATCAATGAGGGCCTTAGAGGTTTAACTAATTGCTAACTAATGTATATACAGGGTTCCTAGAATTAATGAATTGCTATATATGTACAGGGTTCCTAGGATTAACTAATTGCTATGTATATACAGGGTTCGTAGGGAAATCCGAATGTGGCTAATAACTTTTGAACCAAGGCAGATCTTGTAATTAGTATGCACTATCAGATAAGATGAACAGAGTGCCCCTGGTGATGAATTGAGGAAGTTCAGAAATTTTTTTTTCGAAAAATAAGGAAGACAGGAAAATATTTTCAATTAGAAAGTTGTAGAGCGTCCTTTAGTTAGTAAGAAAAATTAATGGCCTGCATGCAACATATTCACATACTGCTACAAAGTGAGGTGTTCTGGAAGTTTCAATGCATAGCTTTCAGTTAATGCTTTCTAGAGCTTTAGAGGTTGAGTTGAAGTTCTTAAAGGAAAGAAACCATTTTCTCTCCCCAATAAAACCTTCAACTCAACTTCTAAAACCCCAGAAAGCATAAACTGAAAGCGATGCATTGGAACTTCCTGAACACCTCCCTTTGTGGCAGTATGTGAATATGTTGCATGCAGGCCATTAATTTTTCTTACTAACTGAAGGATGCTCTACAACTTCCTAATTGAAAATATTTCTCTATCTTTATTATTTTTCGAGAAAAAAAAATTTAACTTCATCGATTCGCCACCAGGGGCGCTGCTGTTCATCTCATCTGATAGTGCATAGTCATTTTACTATACCAATACCTAACTTTTGGTGCAAGAGCTGTCTTGATTCAAAAGTCGTTAGTCAGATTATGACTTTCCTAGGAACGCTGTACAGACAACGTCTAAATAGCATCAGAAGATGAAATACAGCATATAGGGAATCTACGTGAAGAACTTGAAAGATTTAATATGGTTTAGTTCAGCAGTTCTTTAACTTTCCTAAGACTTTTCATGTGGACCCCCAAGAATTAACTCAAAGTTTAAAGCCCGGAATTTGCATCATATGTATTTATTTCTAGTGTTTCATCACTAATTTTCACTATTTAAGGAAAGAATTTTTCGTCCCCTCATAATTTATTCTTAGCATTAAAGAGTAAATGCTCTTGTCTTAGTACTTTTCCGAACTTTTGTGGAACACTGGACGTGTCTCACAGACCCCCTGATAGGGTCCCACGGATTACAGTTGAAGAACCACTGGTTTAGTTATTAATGCAGAAAAGTGTGAGTTTGGTAAAAATAAATTAACGTTTTTAGGATGTGAGGCCACGTCAGATGGTATTGCTGACATGTCAGAAAAAGTTGAGATTTTGGAAAATTATCCAAAACAAAAAAACTGTGGATAAATTACAGCATTTTTGGCCATTTTGAATTTTTACCATAGATTTTTTCATAATTCTGCTAAAGTGTAAGCACCCTTACACAAACTAGTTAAAAACAAGAAGAAAAAAGACTGTAATGAAATTGAGTGATCTAGCAAATCTGAAAACGCATTTAAATTGTGTAAAGGAATATGTTCAAAGGAAGTTTTGTTAGCCCATCCAGTAAGTAATGCAAAGGTGTCCCTTATGGTGGATGCTTCTGATTTGGCAATAGGCGCAGTGCTGCAGTCGAGCATAGGTAGTTTAGTCCAGTCACTTGTGCTTTTTCTTGCAAACTGAGAAAGGCTGAGAGTAATTATAGTACTTACGATAAAGAATTGTTTAGCCTGCATTCATTGGTTTGTCATTTCAAGCATGTTCTGGAGGATAGACAATTTTGTATTTTTATAGACCATGAAACATTAACACATGAGTTTAAAACAAAAGAGTGATAAATATTCACCTAAGCAACAGAGACAGCTCGACTATATAGGTCAACACACTACTGACATTACGTTAATGTCTGGAAAGGAAAACTGTGTAGTGGATACATTATCGCACATTATAACTACCGATTTGCCAAATAAAATTTATTTTAATGCAATAGCCCATGAACAGTTAAATAATAAGGAATTAATGTCATTGTTTACATCCGAAATAGGACTCCAGTTGAGAACCATGGAACATACCCAGTTTGGATGCAATATAGTATGTGACGCATTGCATGGTGCAATAAGACCTTACGTTCCAATAGACTTTAGAAGAGAAATATTCTTAGCTCTACATAACTTATCTCACCCTAGGTTAAAAGCTACAACAGATTTGGAAAAAAAGGGGCATATGTGGAGGTCACTTAAGGCTGACGTAGCTGCTTGGGTTAAAGCATACCAAGCTGTCTAAGATCCAACAACATACAAAATGAACTTACGGTGTATATCCACTACCTTCAACTTGTTTTTCCCATACGCATATTTACATCATAGGCCCACTTCCAACATCGCAAGCTTATATGCATATTTTGACCTGTATAGATCATTTTTCAAGATGGCCAGAAGCTTTTCCAATGAAAGATCAAATGGCACATACTGTTGAAGAAACTTTTTATGCCAGGTGGATAGTAAGGTTACATCTGATTGGAGGCACCAATTAAAAAGCACCTTATTCCAACTATTAACCAAAGTTTTTGGATATATATAAGAGCAGGACAACTGCATACCACCCAGAAGCTAACGGGTTAGTAGAAAGGTTCCACAGCCAGTTAAAAAGGTGATAAAATGTCACAGTACAAAGAAGTGGATGAATGTTCTTCCCATGGTGCATTTAGGAATATGTACGTCATTAAGAGAAGACTTTAACGAGTCTGCAGCAGAGATTGCATACAGAGTATCATTACAGTTACCTGTTTATTTTTTTAGAGGTTCGTCTAATGCATTATGTCCCAAGTTTATAGCCAGATTAAAACATAAAATGCATAAACTGAAACCTGTACCAACGAACCAAACAACTTCAAAAAATATGTTTGTGAACAGAGACTTACGAAAGTCTATGCATATTTTTGTGAGACAAGATCTTGTAAAAAGGCCGTTTCAGCAGCTGTATGCTGATACGTTTTGAGTAATTTCAACCCCGCCAAAATTCTTTAAACTAGGCATTAACAATAGAGAAGTTAACGTGAGCATGGATAGTCTTAAACCTGCCTACTCGTTTGAACAAAAAACTGATTCGTTAGTTCTGATAGTGTTATCACATGAACCAGTTCCAGACCAGCAAGTACCTACAAAGCACGTTACTAGAGCTAGACATAATAGATATCGTGTTTCGATAATTCAGAAGTAGTGAATATCACTTGTCTGCACATGTAACTCCCACGCTTGGCAGGGGTGATGTCACCAATGGTCACAATAGCAGTTTACACGTTATGGATGAACAAGAAACTATATCGGAGCACAGTCATACATTAGTAAAACATCATGCGTATAAAGTCTATTGGTTTGATGTGTAAGGTGCACAGTATTATTTTGTCGTAAGTTTATTTCAATTGCTGCAGTTATGTATTAGGAATGAAAATGTTTTCCTTGGTTAATATATTTTACACTTATGTTTTTTTTAATAACCCGTTATCATTGAGTCACTTATTGATGGAGTCAGTTAACTACATATATATATCATTTACGGACATCAATGAAGCATGAACTAGTAGCAATGATATATGAGGTAGTGCTACGCCAATATAACCACCTCGATAACTACTTTTTACTCAGCACATTCACTTCCCTCTTGCGGAAATGAATTAGGTTTAGTGTGGCCACTGCCCTTGTAGACCAATAATTTCATCCTGTACACAATGTTCACTACAGCTGAATGCAACATGTTTGAAGGAATGTTCAGAACAATCTGTGATACACCGTCCTTTAGCAGCCAAGTTCAGGACCCTGTCAAGATAGATTTTGGTCTTTTTGTTTCGTTTGTGAGTTTTACGACACAAGGACAGCTGGCATGGTCTACCAGGTTGTGGTTATACTGTATTAGCCCCTAAACAATTATACTTTATAATGACATGATTTATGGTAGAACAGGGCATATGCAACATGAAATTTGATGAATAGGTCTTCCACAATGGTGACTCCCAATCACATCACTACGTTCAAAGACACTGAGCTTTTCTGTATGTCCCATACTAAACTGATGTACAAAAATTAAGGACAAAATGGAAAAACTAACGTAACAGCGGAATGAAGAGGCAGAACCGAACGTGTGGACTTGTCCTATGGTGTATATAGGCGAATCCATTATTTAAAAGGGGTGTCCAAATATTTTTAATCATACAGTGTATGTATGTATAAACATATCTGTATGTTCCAAAAATGCACTTTTTGAAAAAATGGTTTAAGTTGCTCTATTTTTTTTACAGAGAACCATAAATATTTAACAGTGTTCTACTTTTAGTAAAATTTGGAATTTTAAATAAAAGTAAAAAGTAAATACTTTACGATCAACACTACCATAAGATAATCAGGAATAATCTCATGCAGAAAATAAAAAGAAATTATAGTTTACATAAAATTAAAGCATACTTTCAGTAGCTCAACAAGGAAACTATCAAGTGATTCATCAGATAACTTTCCTACTTCAAACATCGTAACAGCATGACTTTTCAAACCCTAATATCGCAAAATAAGAAAACTGAAATGTTATTATAAAATTATGAGATACAATTTAATTATATATGCAATAAAATAAAGTATAGGATAGTTCCGAACCAACACATGACCTTTTTATATAAGAAGTTATGTCTGTTCGCATACAACTAAATGATTAATAAATAAAAATATTTTAAAAATACAAAAATGCATATTTCACACTGAAATGATTATGCAGATATGCATGAAACCAGTTAATAAAATTTAGTTAAAAAAATTAGAAGTATTAAAGCTGATGCCATGTGATAATAGTAAATCAATACTAGCAATAGTGCACTTGTTTTTTGTTAAATTGCAATTCTTTTAATCAGTGTTGGTAATTCCATAACCTATTGAGATGTTCAACATGTAACACAAAATGTTAACAAACAAGGTGTATCTGAGCACCAGGGTTGCAAACATCTAGGAGGGGTAGGGTACACTTAGAAGAACAATATTTGTCATAGAACCTAGGGTCGCAAACCACTCACAGCGCTAGTTCTAAAACCGTCCAGCATGCACAAATATTTACAACCAGTGCGTGAAAAGCGCCAGATAAAACTCAGGTCAGCTGCTCAAGTGCATAGATGATTAGGACATCGCATTTTGCGCTTCTCATGCACTGGTTGTCACTATTTGTGCATGCTGGACGGTTTTAGAACTGGCGCTGTGAGTGGTTTGCGATATAGGTTATATGACATATTGTTCATGTAGGTGTATGCTACCCCTTCTAGATGTTTGTAGCTCTGATACTGACACGATGTATATATAGCTTGCAAAAGGATTGCTGGTATCTAACTGGAAGGAGATCCTCATATTGAACATATCTGACAGATGTGTGGAACCTGCCGGGCCAGTAACCTAGTGTCCTACCCCGCCTTCAAGTGGTGCAGGCTGAGCTTTCTATTTATGTGGCAAATTAATATTTGCTGCACGGATAGAAAGGCGGAAGGGGAGGGCTAATTCACCAACCCGTCTAGCCAGCGTGGTGAAATTATGGCTAATTCCTCCATTATGTTGACACACCAGAAACCATGGCCCCTAGTCTCCAGGTGCTGGAGTGCTCCTGATCAAGGCAGCGGTCAGTGTGGCATGAAAGCAGGGGGTGCTAAGAATCACTGGAATGGCCCAGGCTGCCGTTTGTTATTGACCTTGGCTACGTTTAATGGACGATCCCTTGCTTCTGAAGCAAAACTTCAGGAATTGGAAGAGGAACTAGACAAGATCAAATGGGACATTGTAGGACTCAGTGAAGTTAGAAGAAAAGGTGAAGAGTTGGTGGAACTTAAAAGTGGACATTTGTTTTATTATAGAGGAACGGAAACTGGAAGAACAAGTGGTGTTGGCTTCTTAATCAACAAAAGAATTAAAGACTACCTTCTTGAAGTTGAAAGTACATCAGATCGAGCAGCGAGGCTCGTTGTTCAACTAACCCAGCGATACCAACTTCAAATAGTACAGGTATATGCACCAACATCAAGCCATACCGACGAAGAGGTTGAAGAATTTTATGAAGAAATCAAAGAGTTACACACCAAAGGGAAACAACATATCAAGCTCATCATGGGGGATTTCAATGCAAGAATTGGACAACAGGAACAAGGAGAGACATCGGTTGGTAAATACGGATATGGGGAAAGGAATGAACGTGGCGATCAACTCATCGAATTTGCAGAAGCTGAAAACCTTAGCATCATGAATTCATTTTTTAAGAAGAAACCGCAAAGAAAATGGACATGGAAACACCCAAATGGGGGAACTAGTGAAATTGACTATATCCTGGCAAACAAGAAATCAATTATTGAAGATTGCAGTGTACTGAACAGATTTAATACTGGAAGTGATCATCGAATGGTGAGATGTAAAGTGCACTTAAATACTAAATTAGAACGACAGAAGCTCATTAGGAAACAAGTAAGTAAGAGGGTGGATTTAAAGAAACTGAAAGTAAATACCGAGGCATTCAAGTTGGAATTAAAAAATCGCTTTTCTGCACTGGAAGGACTTATTGATGAAAGTGATATCTCAGAAGCAAATGAAAACATTGTTAAGACAATAGTTGAAACTGCTGGGGAAATTGGTGGTGTAACCTGTAAAAAGCACAATAGCAAATTATCTGAGAAGACGAAACAGCTCATGAAAAGGCGAAGAGATATGAAGGTGGACAATCGAAATACCAGTTCCAGGATTGAGTACATAGAACTTTGTAAAACTCTGCGCAAAAGCATGAAAGAAGACATAAGAAAATTCAACTGTGAGCTAGTAAGGAAAGCCATTGAAAATAACAAGAGCCTTAGGGTTGTTAAAGGGAGTTTGTCTATTGGGAAGAAACACTTAGAAGAGTTGAAGAATTCTACAAAAAACTATATGAAAGTAACAGTGGATTAAACGAAGACTCTGAGATAGTCGAAGGAACAGCTCCTAAAATCTTAAAAGAAGAAGTTTCATTTGCAATAAAAAGTATGAAGAAAGGAAGAGCCCCTGGTGATGATGGTATTACATTAGATATCCTAAAAGAAGCTGGAGAATATGTAGAAGACATACTTGCAAAATTCTTTACCAAATGTCTTAACAGCGGTAACATACCAAACCAATGGGATTCTGCAAGTGGTTTTATCAACTTCGTTCATCTGGGCTAGCTGTTCGAGGAATAGAAATTCAAGCAGCTGCTGAAAAACTCTCTAAACCAATGGTTCCCAATGTTTTTCAAGGCGCAACCCACTTTCATAGTAACCAAGTAATCAGCGATCCCCTTTTATAGTAACCAAAAGATCCGCTGCCACGTTTACATAATAAAAGCATTTTTAACAGAGTAAAGAAAACACATTAAATACAAAATTATATTAATTATATATGTTTATGTATATTGTAGACACAAATTTAACAACTATTAGTAGAATATATTTTATATAAATCGAACACTACGCAGATTAAATCAAACAACAATGTCAATCAATCAACGTTTATTGGCGTAGTGATACCAACGCAGTACTATATTAGTAGAATACTGCAATACGTGTAGCCTTGTTAAAATAAAAAAGTGTTGGAAACATTTGGTAAGAAATTCCTTATAGATATAATTGAAACCAAAAATAGTTGTGATGACCCCCCTCCCCCCAGAAACCTGTTCATGACCCCCTTGACAGTTGCGACCGCCAGGTTAGGAAACACTGGTCTAAACAGATGGGACTTGAACAATTTAAAGTGAGCTCTGGTTGATTGTTGAGATTTTGTTGACCCAACATTTCAAAGAATATAATTTGTGGGGAAATTCTGAGTGCAGATTTTGAAGCTATTGGGCCATTTAGAAAAAAAAACCTGAATGATCTAATTAAAAATAAGAATTATCAGTTGAGCCAAATTAATAAATTTTGACGAGACTGGTTTGCTTTGGAGAAATCTACCTAACAATACACAAGCTTCAAAAGCTAAGAAAACTACACCTGGCAGAAAAATAAGCAAGAATGTGTATCAGCTTTGCTGTGTGCGAATGGCAAATAGCAGCCATTTGCTTAAAATAGTTATCATTGGTAAAAGCAAAAACCCTAGGGCAGTAAAAAACATGATGGGCAATTTTCCAGTTCACTATTATAGGTCTCACAGAGCATGGTTTAGAACTAAAATAACAAATGATTGGTTTCATGCAAAGACTGTACCAGCGATTAAAAAACACCAGACTGAACATTTAAAAATTCCAGATGATGCAGTAAAGACCCTGGTTTTTTTAGATAATGCACCAACACACCCTGAAGAGGATAAATTCTGCAATAAAGATAAAAAGATCGAGTGTATGTTCCAGCCCATGGACCAAGATGGGATCTACAGCTCAAAGAGGCTGTATAAAAGGAAATTTCTCAGTGAAATCCTAGAGGTTGAAGAGCCATCCGCTGATGAAAAAGACAGAAAGGGGACAACAGATTCTTCAAAATTTATAGTCATACAACATTCAATCCACGATTTACAACTTTGCTGATGCCATGAAAAAAATCAAACAAGTTTGGCAAGAGCATGGGAAAAACTTTTGGATGATGAAGAAACAACTCCAGAAGTGAAACTTGTGAGACCAAAGACTACCATGACACTCCGCAGAAAGGAAGAGGGGAATCAGTTTCATACGATAATGTGGAGGCCTAGCTTGAAGAAGACGAAAACAACTTTGACTTCTAGATTTTGACTGAAAAAAGAAATTGCCACCGATGTAATGGAGGAAGCAGAATCTTCGGAGGATGAGAAAGAAGAGGTAGGAGACACTACTTAGCCTACGATGAAGGTAAGCGAAGTGAAAGACCATTTAAATTTTGTTATTCAATAGGTTGAACAGTCAGCAAATAAAAATGTGTTTGCATGTTATAAACACTTACGGCACACCTCCGTCAGTTATTAACTGAAAAAATAAGCAGCAAACAAACCAAGCAGAAAATTATTTTTTAGACCAATAAATTAAGCCATCAACATAAACCAGGACCTTCTTATGCTAAAGGTTAATACGTACATATCTTTTTCAAATTAACCTATGTTGAAGGCTATTTTTTATTTGATATATAATAAATACTTTTTATAGCTAACTATGTATTGTACTTTCATTGATGTACACCCTGTTGTATTATACTCTTATAAAAATTGTTTATTATAAACAGGGCTTTCATTAACTCTTAAGACTAACAACGGCTGAGGACGGCCGTGTCTCTCTGACCCACAATGGCCTTAGTCGGCCATCCAGGTAGTTAGCTCTGTGTCCCCCCCTTCTGGCACACAAGGAGGGAGGAGACCCCCCTGCAGCATATAGTAAGTACGTATCAAAGGCATGGACTGATACAAATGTAAATAGTGGCTGACAGAGAAATTTGCTATTTTCGCCAATGGCATAAAATAAATATCGGTCGAAATTTTGTCAACTCAAAAGCCATATTGTGATACTGGGTGTAGGGAACATATCCATATAATTATTTGAAGTCATGATGTATAAGTTTCTCAATAACCAAATAGACTAGCTCCGTTTTTCACTAATTGTGATACTTATTTGTTACATCAGACATTACATGTAATTTTCCGGAGACCAAATGAAATAGCAACCAAATTAATAATTTCCTTATATACTTCATACATAATCTTTGAATTTTATATTTTTTTATTAAATGTGATTTTTTAAATGTCTGCAACATAGACGAGAAGAATAAAATATTCTTTGAAGAAAAAAATCGTCCATAAGGGATTTATAATATAAAAACCTTCTCATCCTGATCGCCTCTATTCAAGGAGAAGGGGGAGGGGCAGGACTTTGCAAACGGCTGACGTTTTAATTACCAAAACCGAAAGAAATTTTGTTTGACACCCCCGCCCCCCTGCATAAATTATGGATCATCTCTACAGAGAGATAAAGGTGATTCTTCCGGCAGAAGTGGGGAAGGGGCACAAAATCGATATAATGTGAAATGATGGCCACTTTTTGAAGGTGCTGCATTTCTGAAAGACATTCGGGGGTGATAAACCTGCGAGCGGCTCTTTTAAGGGTATTTTTTGTTCTTTTTACGGACGAGGACACCAAACTATTACTAGTAATATAGGTGGTATATTAATTCCATTATGTATATAATTCTAATGAACCAAGGCTTATTATATCAGTAATTCGCAAACTCTAGGGCATGATCCACAGGCGGAGCTTGGTAATGTCTAAAGGGGACAATATAAATACATTAAAATTATTATAAATGTTAATTTTTGTTGCAGAATATGCACATGATATTAATTTGCAAATATTAAATTAAAGCAAGAGGGGGCAAAACTGTCACATACTAAAATATACAGGGTTTTCCACGTCAAGCAGTCCAATTTTAAAAACCACCCATGCTGGACCCTCTCCGAATTTCCTGAAATTTTAAAAAGTTGTAGACAAGTCCAAGAAATGAACATGTGCAAATTTCTAGCCCACAATAATAAATAACGAGGGAGATATGGCCACGTTTTTGAAGAACCCCTCCAAAAGCAGAGCCGAACACCAAGTGAATATTCAAAGTTTCGGTGCCAATAACTTGACAGCCAAAGTCGCTGTTGATCAGAAAATAAGCATTCCACTTTAGCTTCATGTCATGAATCTGAATCAGAAAATGTCATTCTGAAAATGTGAAAAATATTTCTCTCTTCGGAATGTGGGCTGAAAGTTGTCAAAAAAAGCTCCATTTTCAAATTTACGTCAAACTTCTGGGCTATTATTTTTAGAAATGACAATTGGAGAAACATGCCATTTGGTATACTTAAGCCGAATATGTAACTTAGTGGATTATGAAATTAACAGCCTCATTATTTAATTAAATATGGAGATATTGCGCTACAAATATGATTCAAGACACAAAATCTTCAAAAGTGACTTCGGTTCAGCCTCAAATATCAGAAAATAGGCCATCTCAAATTCTAATTTTTTTTAGCATCATGAGAAAGAGCAGATTTTGAACTACTTGAAAGAACTTTTTCCGTTCTAGAGACCATTCTGCTAAGACATCGAAAAAGGAGTTAAATATTCTTATGAAACATGCACTGTCTGAGTTTGTGCATATAGTTGCTAATTCCAAACAGCGCTAAGCAACAATATTACAAATAAAAATCAATATTAATAATAAACAATAATATCATTAATAATTATTATTACTGCATCAAGTGGAGTTTTTCTTCAATACTGAGCAAAGGGATCTGTTAAGCCGTATTGCCTTGCTGTTGAAGTAATGGAGCTGAAATCTTCACAATGATGTGCTGTTCATGAATTCAGCAAGTATCATGCTTTTTTTGGCCACTGAAATGATTGCACACAACAAAAAGAATGCACGAAGATGATAAATGCATGGTTCTTTTTATTGGAGATGTCATATATGCTACCAATGCACCAGTGATTGCTATAGATCTGTGGTAAGGTTCAGAATCGATGTGTAAAAGGAATATGCCTTTCAACAGGTTGGTCGATAAAGACAATAACAAAAAGTTCCGTCACTTGATACATGGCTGACATGGATAAAGTTTCAATCATTCAATCAACGGGTATGAACTGCTGATCTCATGTGCTAGGAATTGTGAGATAACCTTCGAACCATTCTTGTGCTGCCCTCATCGTTTCTATTTTTTTAGCTGATAGCAAATAAAATTTTGTCAATGATCCAATAAATAAGAAAACGTTCTGCAAACCTTTGTGAAGTACTGTTCTGTTTATCAAGCAAAATGTCTTGTTTTCCTTTCCCAGATACTGGGTTTTTACCCAGAGCAGTCCTGCACCAAGGTTTTTCCCAAACTCTTAGCTTGGATTTTCCCATCTTTTTGAACAAAACTTGTAAGATTCAAGAATAGATTTTGAGATGTTAATTATCCGATTTGGTAATCGAAAAGTCCCCCAAACTAAAAAAAAATCTACAAGGGTGAGGAATTACATTTTTATAAAGTACATTTTTCAGTATTCCAATCAGGAACATGCCATTTCTCCTAAGCATGGTCAACTCTAGAAGATTAGAGATCTCACCCTTCTCCATAGCATGATGATGTTCCTTTTTCCACTCATGAACCGTATTTTCTGTCTTGCCAGCCGTCCGCTCTTTTCCGTCTCGCCAGCGTATGCTTTCTCACTGTCACACAACAGTTGGTAAATAGTTCCTGTCAATTATTCCGCTAGAATGCCGTCTTTCACTCTAACAAATTATGTTAAGTAGTAGCTGTCTCGTGGAAGGCCTAAATTTCAGCTTTCCTCAACGCACGCGTAATCTCATTAAAAATCATCCCACATAGTATAAAATAGTAGTTTCTCTAGTCCAGTACTTCCCAACCTTCAAGTCACGACCCAAGTAACCAAATAGTTCAGGCTCCCTCTATCTGCCGGGCAGCTGCATTTTCATAATAGCATCTTTAAGAGTAAAAAATACATTAAATATAAAACTATAATGTATGTATTATAATATATATTCATGTATACAATGTATTATGTTAAGAATATATATTACTATATTATATAGTTAACAACCATTAGTAGAATACTGCAATGTAGCCTTATTGAAATATACAAATGCTGGAAACATTTGGTATGAAATTCCTTATTAAAACAATTGCAACTAAAAATAGTTGCAGCTGCGCACACGAAATTAGTTTCCAACCTCCCTGAAGGTCGCAACCCTGAGGTTGGAAACCACTGTACCAAGATACAACACATCGAACTTGAATGTTCACTTTGTAATAAACAGTGACAGGCTTTAATGTGTTTTGACTCACTCAGTGATAATCTTGAATAGTGTAGTTGACCACAAAAAAAAAAAAAAAAAAAAATTAGGAAGACCCTAAGAACCACTATTCTACCAGGATGGAAGTTTTCTTTCAATTGCTTTAAACAATTACTCTAATGTTTTTGATTATAGTGATGGCAAGAAAGTATTAACTTCCTTAATTTAATCGAAATTCACTAACATGTCATGATCAAGAAAACTTCCACACCAGCGCAGAGTCAAATTTGTTAGCGACAAGTCATAGCAAATCACCATATGACGGAATTGGTATGACATTTCAGTAATTAGCAACTGGAGATAGTCATCGACGTATCACCGAACACCAAATTCTGAAACCTGCTAACATATTTAATCTTCATGACCAAAGTAATTGTGAAATTAAACTTTATTTTACATTAAATGAAGAAACAGAAACAATGAGGGCAACACAAGAAGAACGGCTCGAAGGTTATAACACAATTCCTGGAACATGAGATAATCAGCAGTTTATACCTGTTGATACAAAGTTTATCCATGCCAGCCGTGTATCAAATGACGAAACTTTTTTTATTGCCTCTATCGACCAACGTGTTGAAAGGCATATTCCTTTTACATCGATTCTGAACCTTACCCCGATCTACATGTAACTGGTATTTAAGACAATCACCGGTGCATTGGTAGATATATGACATCTCCAATGAAAAGGATGATGCATTTATCTTTGTGCATTCTTTTTGTTGTGTGAAATCATTTCAGTGGCCAAAAATGCGTGATACTTGCTGGATTCATGAACAACACATTATTATGAAGATTTCAGCTCCATTACTTCAACAGCAGGGCAATACAGCTTGACAGAAATCGTTTTGCTCATAATTGAAGAAAAATCAAACTTGATGAAGTAATAATTATTAATAATGATATTATTGCTTATTGATAACATTGATTTTTATTAATAATATTGTTACTTAGCGCTGTTTGGAATTAAGCAACCATGTGCACGAACTCCGACAGTGCATGTTTTATAAGAATATTTAACCCTTTTTTCGATGTCTTAGCAGAAGTGTCTCTAGAATGGAAAAGGCTCTTTCAAATAGTCAAAATCTGCTCTTTCTAATGATGCTAAAAAAATTAGAATTTGAGAAGGCTCATTTTTCGATATTTGAGGCTGAACCTAAGTCACTTTTGAGGATTTTGTGTCTTACAACATATTTGTAGCGCAATATCTCCATATTTAATTAAATAATGAGGCTGTTAATTTCATAATCCACTAAGTTACATATTCGGCTTAAGTATACCAAATGGCATGTTTCTCCAATTGTCATTTCTGAAAATGAGCGCCGAAGTTTGATGTCAATTTGAAAATGGAGCTTTTTTTTTTTGACAACTTTCAGCCCATATTCCGAACAGGGAAATATTTTTCACTTTTGGAGAATGACTTTTTCTGATTCATGGCATGAAGCTAAACTGGAATGCTTATTTTCTGATCAATAGCGACTTTGGTTATCATGTTATGGGCACCAAAACTTTGAATACTCACTTAGTGTTCGGCTCTGCTTTTGGAGAGGTCCTTCAAACACGTGGCCATATGTCCCTTGCTATTTAATATTGCGGGCTAGAATTTGCACATGTTCACTTCTTGGACTTGACCTGGTCTACTACCTGTTACAATTTCAACAAAATCAAAGAGGGTTGAGCGTGGACCCCTAGACCACTTGACATGGAATAACCCTACAGTATAGAAAACAAATATAATAAATAATATTTATTATACCAATGACTTCCTTACTTCCTGCCGGTTTAAGAATTTTATGGGCCCTAGGCTGAAAGAATAGAATGAGATAAAGAATGTGGCACAAATAATATTCAATCAATAAATCACAAGGATTTTTTTTTTTGTGTTCATTACCATCAACATTCATGTTTAACAATAATAAAAATGTTTTGGGACATTTGTAAATAAACAAGATTAAAATAACGCTTAAATTTTAATAACACAAGTTTCCTTCAAGATCCCTGTGGGGTCCCAAAATGGCAGTGTGTTAGAAAATTATTGGGGAAAGAACATAGTATATACATTGCAATATACGTAAAATCCCGATTTGATTCAAATTACTGGAGGGCCGGGCTCCACACGCCCATACATTCTGCACCTACTGGCTTACGCAGGGTGTGTTAATGTGGAGTCTAACTCCTAATTGCGATTCAGTTTTGTATATTTACATATGAATATATGGAGTTGTAGTTCCGTAACTCACACATGAGCTTATAACACCTGCTTCCCCTTTTAGACTTTATGCCTACGTCTTTGTTTGCACCTATACTCCCTGCTACTTTGCATTTAGCATTAGAGGTTTTACAAAAAATAAATTTAGTTCATTTGAGCAAACTGATATAAATTCATACTGATATAAATTCACTGATTCTTACCGATCAGAACCCCCCACGCCAAGAACGGACTTCTATCCAGGGATTTATACACATACCCTAACACCCCTCCAGAATTTTTGATACACCCCATTAATGAAATCTAAACACATAATGTGTTTAATGAAAATAAATTAATGAAATCGAATCCACATCCCCCTGAAAATCTTAAAACACCCCCCAGTTTATGAATCCTGGATAAATCCCTGCTTTTATCCATCATTTAACTTGTGGATGGCTTTTTTTTTTGCAAAATTACGCTTTTGGGATCCGGGGGCAGGGGAGTATATGCTTTGTAAAACGCTGTAAATAATAAAATTTAAAGATTTATATCAATAGTTTACTGATCTCATTTTCTATGAAGGCTCAATAATAAGTTATTGCACATGAACTTAAAATTAAGCAATGGTGGATTTTTGCTAAATCTGTTAACCCCCCAAACCAGTTTGGCGAAAAACACCTTCGTAATGGAGTCCTTTGTAAAGAAATTGCCTTCAGCTCTCATGTTGTTAACTCAATCATATCACAACAAGGTGAAAGCGCAATCTGCCATTCATGAAAGTAAAGGGCAGAAGGCGAAAGGGATAGGAAATTCTTGGGTCAGTCCATTTGAAAACTGGACCGTTTGTTGACAGAGAAAGCATCACATAGCTTAAAGAGTTAAAACAGACAACCTTTAGCCCCTAATAGTTCATTATAATGAGGTTCTGCTGTATTTTTATTTGAAACAATAATCCAGATAGATTTCTTAATGTGTTACTTAAAAAAAAAATTGCAAAGCGAGATCTGTATGTTGAAAAATATTACTTATATAGAACTCAAAAATATAAACAATACTCACTGGTGACAAGTTACCCATCATTAAAAATGCAGTCAATGTAGAATCAAATAGAAAAGCTATTCTTTTGGATACTGGAGAGGCAGTAAGAACAGCTGGCACTGTGAAATATAAATAACAATTCTACTTGCAAAATATATTCTAACAAAAAAATTTTGTTTTTTATGGAGTAAGGGTAACTAAACCAACAGTTTTATAAGGAATTCTAACCTCTGTTGTCTAAGCAATCAAGGCCCACAATACAGTGGGCAAAAAAATGGCAGGTGTTCTATCATGGTTCCTACTCTTGTCCTGATGAAATTCAATGACTTTTTAAGGACTTTTCAAGGACCAAATAATGACTTTCAAGGACCTTACATTGGCAATCGCAATATACATAAAAATTAAAAATGCAAGACATTATAAGCATAACACTGAAATTAGAGTGTTTAATTATATTGTTCTTTTCAACTTAACACACTGCCATCAAAAGCTACCCTTTTTGCATCCCTTATATTAGCCATGCTCAGTAGGAGGGGGGGGGGGCTGGGCTATCCAAAACACTACTGACTTTTGTTCTGGAAATAAGGAGAAATATCTTTTGTCAAAACTTGAAAAGAGAGAAAAATTCATAGAATTTTCAAGGGCCAACCACATTTCTGGCAGTTTTCAAGTACTTTTCAAGGGCCCCGACTTGGCAAAAAAAAATTCAAGGACTTTTCAAGGACCGTGAGAGCCATGTCCATGCTACCATAGGAATCTAATATGTTAATGGCATGTCAGGCAAACGTGTTACCACCTTGTCACCTTAGAGAAATTTAAAACAAGAACAAATTCATAATATCTGAATCAAAACAACTGTGATTTGTTTTTATTCTTTAGGAGCTGAACACAAGACCATGGGACAGATTTGACATACTACATTGTAATCCGTTTGATAGAAAAATGCTTTGGATGAATAGTCCAGTTTAATTTCATACTTGAGTGGAAATTAATTCAGTTTGAATTTCACATCCTGAGACTGCTTAATGACTTAATATTGTCCCGAATCATGGTAAATTTACAAATTTTGAAATTTACTTGGCAATTAAGCACAATTTGTCATTTCGATGGTCTAATTTATTACAAATAAATATGCACACAGATATTTATAAAATTAATTATTAACTGTCAACCAACCTTGTTCATCACTACTAGCTGTGTCTAATGACGTGTTAAAAGTCTCTACAATAGAATCATCTTTTTCTAAATCATCATTTAATGATAATATAAAGCTTTCCATGTCATCTTTTCTGGTTTCACTGCAAAATAAGTTTGGTTAGAAGCAAATAGCAATTGAGTAAGGAATATGATTTTAAACTTTTTTAAATGGAAATATTAATACATAAAATGTTAATATTTTTACCTACCATAATTTTTACACATACTTCCCACACTCAAAACGATAAGATATTCCCAAATATGAGTAATGAAGTATATTATAAAAAAAATATTTGAAGATACATACAGAAAGACCATAAAGAAACTTTAACGTTTCTTTCTTCTTACTTAGAAATGTATGCGATTAGGCAATATGCACAGTCTATGAAGTTAATAATCCAAAATTTCAGGCATATACTTTATCTTACCAGTGATTCAGGAAGTAAGAACAACCGTGCTTGAAAGACCATTAAACTATTTATAAAATCATAAATTATAAACACACTAAGGAAAAAGCATAAAAAAGCATTTCAATGTGAGCTGAAAACATGCTAAAATTTGAATAGATTTGTCAGTAATAAAAAGTGTAATTTTGCTTATGCTCTAAATGAACTGGAGGGCATGTGCCTCCCACAAAAAAGAAATTATGCCTATGCTTGCACCATCCTTCTTACATAAACTTGGAGCACGCTCTGAGATGGTAAGCTTCATTCGCCATCTTGAGGAAAGTAGTTGGTTTTAAGACTAAACCGCTAACTGTCAGTTACAACTCGCTATTTTGCTTCAACTGAATGATTTGAGATGTAGATTGTATTTCTAATTTTCCTTCAGAGGATTATTCTGTATAAGATTGTGCTGACTAGTTGCCTTGTGATTTTACTGTTGTGATTTGGGGGATATAATGCTTCATGTTTTCAGTGTTATCCAAGTAAGATTCAACCTTTTACCGGTCTTTGAGTTATGAAAAATTAAGTCTGCATGGCGCCAATCTTTTCCCTTGTAAACAGCATAGCAAAGGGATAGAATGGAGGTGTATACTATTGTAGGATCAGAAGATTTGCACTTTTTCTTTTAAAGAGTCATGAGAAAATTAAATATCGTGAAATGGCAGCGATACTGATTGTGAGCAAAAAAAAGCCCCAAAACTGGGCACAAAAATATACTTTTACCCCTGCTCCAAAAACCCTATGGAGGCACATGCCACCCCCCCCTTGCCCCTACCAAATCACACCTATGAGTGTACAATAAACTCCTGATTATCTGCAAGCAGATTAATCCATGCTCAAAAGTGCATTTAAAAATTACTTTTTCAATAATGGGCCAATAGATGGCATCAACTTAAAAATAAATTTCAGTATTATGCCTTATACACTTACAATAATGAACAACATATTCCAGTTTATATTTAACATTCGTTATATTTGTATTGGTTGTTTTATAATATATTTGAGTAAAAAAATTGCCAAAAGGATATGGTTTCGCAAGACTAACAGAAACCAATAAAATACCTTATCAACGTGAGTTGTATTCATTATGCCTTTTTAAATAAACAGATAATGCTTCTTTAAGAATTTTAAATTTCTAATTTTTCTCATATTACTACATAACTTTCGATTAAATGATTTTAATTTCCATTCCTTCTAAGAATGCCAATTTTAATTAGAATTATGTATCATGCATTTGTACTATGCTTACCTTCATTAAAAACAGCTTTTTTTTTAAAGCCGTTACCATATATCGAACATTCTCACAACTCTTAACTTCGCCATAAGCAGGTTCAACTTTGTCTTTTTTTTTCCTTACAGCTTTAAGTTGTATTGCATAATATACAAATTTATATTAATATAGAATAAGTTTTTTTTACTTGCAATCTTTACTTAGTGTATTTCTACTAATACTTTCTGATTTTCAGACAACCATGAATTCGATTGTTTGCAGTAGTTGCCACCCATTACCACAGATAATAAAGAGTTTACTGCATGGTTTTTGTTTTTTTTATTGACGAGAAGCAAAATTATTTTAATTACAATGAAGAGCAAAGTATTCAGATACAGTAGTGCATTCATTACTAATTATAAAACTTCACATACTTTGAGGTTTGCACTGTCTGTTTGGTCCATGATGGATGATAATGATAAGTTTCTTCTTTTCCTTTTTTACGTGCAAATCCCAAGCGGCAATACATTGAAACTGCATGCTTACATCAAAATGAAAAATTGAAATATGGTCAGTAAGGAACCAAACAAAATAGTATTCATACAACAATAACACAATTTTAAAGTTTTTTAAACACACATTAAATACACATAGAAATATTACAAAATAAAGTATCAAAATTATCAAACATCAATGATTAAAGGTTTTTAAAAAAATAGTTTGACAAGAATAAGTAACATCAAAATTTTTAATTCCTTCATTAAACAGTTCAATATTATACATAAATGAAAAAAAAAATATATGCCTGGTATTATTATTTATTGATAATACTTTACGTCCTCAACATATTCGGTAGATCACTTAAGATAGCATCATTGCCTTTTAATGTAACCTTTGAACCATGATACATTTAAAAGTCTTCAAGCTATCTAGAATTAAAATAGTCCACTGAGTGAGTGTAAATTTATGAATTTAACTACTTAGCCACCAAATCTATTAGAATTTAGAATTCTAAAACTCTATTATAGGCACATATGTGAATATGTAAAATCAATTTAATTCAAATATGTAGGACAGCAAATGCATTCATATTTTATATATTATATAAAAAATGAAGTACAAACAAATAATTAAACTCAAATGTTATGCCACAGTCACAGACTGTCAAAAAAAGAATTCACGATTGCATAGAATACTTAAATATGACAGCAAAATGCTATTATATCCATATCACTATAAATATATGTAAATAAATTAGCAACGTACTGCACAACAATATATTTAAACTGAAATTCACACAAATGTTAGTTTGGGTTTGTTTGTTTTTTTTAACTGGCATGTCATTTTACAATTGTTTCGAAAGAGATACCTTTTGCCTTCATGAAAAAATCCTTTCAGACCATTTGGAGAGATTTATCTGATGAAAGCAGATGGCATCTCTGTCAAAACAATTGTAAAATGATATGTCGGCTCACAAGATGTGTTTGTGTGAATTTCAATTTAACAATGAATATATCTTGCAATACTTGTAATCTAAAAAATTTTAAATTAGCAAATAAAAAAATATTTTGTAAACGTTAAATCACTGACTCAGGGTTCATACACATTTCCCTACATAAAATTATAGGACCGTCAAGGACCAGTAAGCAAAAATGGGAATCCAATGAATCAGAGATAATCTACGCAACTGACTTTATACTGATACTATTTTAAGAATAAAATAAAAGTTAGGATGCATTACATGATTAAAGATAACCTAAAAATTAACAGAGTTATGAAACAAGAACAGTTGTGAATGAAAATCAATTTCCTGAAAGTGACCAAGTAGTCAGCTTTAAGCCTGATAATATAAATCAAAGTCGATAATTGAACTTCATGGGTTTCAGATTCACGCCCTACTTTACAGTTCGCAATACTTGATATTTTTCCCTTGCCTCTGTACCAAATTTGCTTTTCTCCATGTTTTGGTGTATCCAATGCCCTCTGTAGCATCATGCTTTGGAATGAACAAGAGAGAATTTGTGTGTGTGCCATGTGCAAAAAAGCTAGGTGAGAGGGAGGCTACCTACCATCCTTTACGCGGCCGTTTCGTGTGCAAACAAACCCAGGGTGGGATAGCCGGCTCTCTAGCATCATTTCACAGTTAGCTCTTGCCTCGTTCGGGCAAATAATCATTGGGCTTTAGTATTTGAACATGGATGAGCATTTAATTTTTGTTTTCCATGCCTGAAAGATAAACTATGCAACATGGATGCTGAAACAAAGGCATCCACTTTTTTGGCCAGTTTCAACATCCAATACATATGAAATTACAAAATGAAACTAAAAGCAATGAAAGGAATGCTTCTCCTGCAACCATGAAACATGATGGTAGTAGTGCTTTTAGTGCCATGAAATGGCATAAAAAGCCTTCTCATTCTAGGCCCTTCCCCTTTTAATTGCCTTCCACTTCCAGAAGCTCTTCATTTTTAGGTGATTTCCTCATCCTCTTTCAGGCCCTTTCCTCTACCAGTTTCATCTTTTAGGTACCTTCTCCTTCCTCTTCTCGAAGCCTTCTCCATCTTTTTCGCCAGCATTTGGCATCAATAAACCATCAAATCCATATCAGTAGAAGAAATCTGAACTGCTACCAAAAGGAAGAATCTAGTAAGGAATTTTTCTAATTGCATATATCTACTGATGATCTATAAACGTGAGTTGAAAATTTTAACTCTGAAATTGTGGAACAAATTCGAAAATCAAAAAAGCCTTCATGCCAGGAAAGTGACAAGGAATCCAGGGATAAAAAGATTGCTGGACCTACAAGATGGATATTATGCTACTGGAAACCTTATGATTTGAGAAGAACGGATCATGAATCCACATTCCTACAATTTGATGAAATTTTGAGAAAATGCCAGATTATGAAGAGCTGAAAGGAGATCTTATTGATTTGCAAACAATTCAGGCTTTTGAAAGCAAGAGACTGGAAGAGTTTTGGTGTACAGAACTGGATATGTTCCCAAGACTTAGCGGAAAGGCATTCTGTATTCTCATTCCATTTACAACAATGTACTTGCATGAAGCGTGGATCAAGAGAATATTTTCAGGGGGTAGGAAAAAACTTGAAAGTCAACACTGAGACCTATAAAAAAAAATAAATTCGTTATTCTCAGGGGGCACACCCCGCCCCCTGTATAAGCTGGATCTGCCCTTAGTGTGAACACTAATCAAACATTTTCAAGTGGTGTGGAGAATAGGAAAAGTTGTGTACCTCTGATCTAATGCATTTCATAATTAATCATGAATGATTATACAGTACATTTAAAGTTTAAATACTTTGAATCACGATTTTACTTATGATATCACAGTTTTTCCATGAAATCAAGTGGACAAAGTTTTAAATTCCCGGTTTGAAAAGTTAGTGCTTAATAAAATCAAATTTGCTGCAACAGAAACAATTTTATTAAGCGATGGACACTATCACATTCGAAAACGCAAAGTCTTGTTTCTAATTTTTGAACCTTCTATTCAGTGAGTGAACAACCCGAACTTAAAAAGCATTTAATTCAATACATAAAATGTAAATATAAATTGAGTAATTAGATATTTATAAAAAAAACAAAAAAAAAACAAAACAGTAAACTGAGTGATGCCATCTCACACCCCAAATTGGGAATGCCTGCGTTAAACTATGATACATTTACACACAACCAAGCCTACTTGAAGTCAAACGCAAGACAATGAGTCTGAAGGCAGTGGTTATAACAGGAACCTGGAGCATTTTAAATTGCTAAAATTGCGAAGCACCTAAGACTTGAATCAAGTATAAAAAACATGCACTTACAATAATTAAACTGAATGTATAAAATTACCTTCACAAGCATCACATCAATTTGCAGAACACTGGAAAGCTGTAATTAAAAGAAATTTGTGATGCATTTAACTTTTATGATCATATAAAAAAAAATATGTACATACACAGGGTGTCCCAAAAACCTTGACCGCCCCTCTAATTCCTTAAATATTGATCCTAGACATATGTGTTAAATTGGAAAGTGGCGTAAGAAAAGGGGCTGAATTTTATGAAATCGATTAAAATCGCAGAGAATTATTTTTCGAAGAAATACAAAATTTAAGTTTTTATACGGTCCCTGTACACAAAAATTTCCAATAAGTGAAATGTGCCCCATACTCCAATAGGTCAATATACAAAATTTCAGCATTCTAGTGGATAAAAGAACCAGAGATATGAAGACCCAAAATAACTGACTGACAGCACTTTTTGAAGGGAGTAATAAGTACATGCCGAAAAGATATGAAATGCATTCTGCTAAGTCACGTTATTTTGGGTCTTGATATTTCTGGTTCTTCTTACACTAGAATGCTGAAATTTTGTATATTGAGCTACTAGAGTATGGGGAACATTTTACTAAATGGACAATTTTGTGTACAGGGACCATACAAAAATTTAAATTTTGTATTTCTTTGAAAAATAATCCTCTGCAATTTTAATCAATTTCATAAAATTCTGCACCTTTTTTTTACGCCACTTTCCAATTTAGTACATATGTCTAGAATCGATATTTAAAGAATTAGTGGGGCGGTAAAGGTTTTTAGGACACACACGTTCCCTAGAAAAATTCTTCTACATCCTAATTGCAATACAAGTTCCCTGAGTATACACGTTAGGTCTATCTATAAGCAAGGTGGCAATGCCTAATCAAGTAAGAGTGGTTACAATGTCCTCTGCAGAAAATTAGATACCTTAGGAAATTAACTCTGCAATAAAGCAAAATAAGAGAAAAAGGTCAATTACAATGTCATAAATATTTAAGAAAAATCTAAGAGTATTAGTTATCCACTGCTTAAATAAAATTATAAAAATAAAGAAATCAGCACTACCTCAGACATTTGTTTGCAAAATGCCACAGAAGTGGGGCAGTGGAGGAAAAACCTCCCAATAAAAAAATGAAAATATGATGGAAGTTACTTGAATATAGGATTCATAGAAACAAACAATGGTTAACCTCTCTGTGTGATTTGCAGGAATGTGCTGATCAGCAATTCAATGTTTCCTGCTAAACAGTGACATCATTTTGAGAAAACCATCCCGAGTTGAAAAATAAACCATCTGATTTTTTCAAAAGGAGTGCAACGAAATTTTGACTTCAGAGAAAACGATGACAGCACTTACTTAAACCAATAATGGAAGAGTACTGGAACAGGGGTTTATCCGGGATTCATAAACTGGGGGGTTTTCAGATTTTCAGTGGGGTGTGGATTAGATTTCATTGTTATTTTCGTTAAACACATAGTGTGCTTAGATTTCATTAAGGGGGATGTATCAAAAAATCTGGAGGGGTGTTAGGAGGGTGTATAAAGCCCTGTACTGGAATCTTCTTGTCTAATTAGTTACTATGTAGATCTAACTAGTAAAGCTCATCCCATTGCAGAGACTCTTATTAAACCTTCCACAATTGATACTATCAAGTATTTGCTTGAAGAAAAGGTTTAGTCTCCAAAATTCCTTTGCCAAATAACACCATTGCTAGATGAATGAGCGTTATGGCTGATGACGGGAAAAAGGCACTTATCAGTCACATCAGGCATATCAAATTCATGCTACAAATGGGTAAATAACATTTCCGGGTTGGCGGCTTTAATGATATTTGTTCATTATGTTTACTTACAAAGCTATCAGGAGGATCTTCTTTGTAAACCACTACAAACGGACATCCGGTGTGAAATATTTAATCTGTAGGGTAAACTCTTCTCATTAAATGAAATACCGTTGGAAAACTGTGCATATATATATGCACTGATGGTGCAAAGGCAATGATGGGTCACAATGTTGAAGCCATTGGCAAAATGAAAGGTAAGGCAAAGAAATGTAGTAGCAGCCATTGCATTCTTCATAGACACAAAGGTCTCACTCACCATGAAGAAAAATTTCCCTGACTTTTCAAACAAAATTCCATAACTGATCGCAAACAAAACTTTGAATTGAACTTTGGTTTTGGGAAAAATAGCCTCATATTCATGCGAAATTTAACTGTTCAGAACAGGTTAGGAAGGTTTTCCCTGGCTTTTCAAGGTTTGACCAAAAATTTTGTTTTTCCCCTGACTTGTAGAGATAATTTCAAATTCCCTGACAATTGCAGGATCTTCAGGTTGAATGAGAACCCTGTAGACACGTACTAGTCTAGAGAAAAATGCCTTTTAAGCTTATAATAGTGATGAATGATGCCATAAAGACAAACCCTATAAAAAATCATGAACTCTTAAAAGTAGGTTCTTCAAACTAATGTGTGAAAATATGGGAAACCATCATTATTGCCTCCTGCTGTACACTGAAATAAGATGGTTATCTTGAGAAAAAGGATTAACACATTTAATTGAACTACATGTTAAGGTGGTAGCACTTTTGATGGACTACAGCACTCTATTGACGAATGGTTTTAAATAAAGTTTGTGTATGCAAAATGGCATATTTGACCGACATTTTTAGCAAAATGAACGAAATAAATCTACCATTGCATGGAAAAACTGCCAGCTTTTTATGCATACACCGAAGTGTCATCTTTTAAGAGGAAATTTATGTATTGGTTGCAGAACATGGAAAAGAAAGATATCAATTGCTTTCCTCCCACAAAAAGCTTCTTGAACGAAAATGTGATTAAAAAAATATTTAGACACATCTCAAAGCTGTGAAGGACTCATTTGAACATAATTTTCTAATAACTCAAAAAAAGCTGCTTGATGACTTTAAATGGGTACTTTAGTACCCATTTAAAGTCATCAGCAGCTTTTTGTGTTCAGTGTGAACAAAAAAAACACCCAGCTTAAACTCAGCAGAATACAAGGTCCTCATAGACTTTATATATCGCAGTAAACTAAAAATTACGTTTAAAAATCACAGTGTATCGGAGTTTTGATTACATTTACAAGATGAAATCCAAATCTTGTCTGAAAAAAGCGAAATTAATATTGCTGCCTTTCTCAACAACACACTTCTGTGAAGTGAGATTCACCATCTACACAGATACCAAAACAAGATATAGAACCAGATATTTGCCCGCAGTTATCATCAGTTGAATCTAAAATAAAGAAAACTTTGCACAAAAATTCAACCACAGGTGTCTCAAAATGTTTATACGTTATTTTATGTTATGTTTTCATTTAGGCCTACTATTGCACTATAGTGCACTCCAGTAAAATTAAATAGAAATTGCCTCTAAAAAATGAATAATTTTGAATAACACGTAATAAATATGTATTTGAACTGAATTGTAATTACTAAACTAGAGGAACTGAATTTATTGTTCGGGCTTTATATTGTTGCTCTCACCAATAATATAACATTTTAAATGCACTCGTTGGAAGGGTAATGACAGGTCATCTGTAACTTAGTTGGTTAGAGAACTTCTCCGGCAAAGAAAAGATGTGGGATCGTACCTCACCAGGTTTCCGAAAATTCTTTTTCTTTCTGCAAATCAATGTACCATAATTTCCATACATTCATGGTTAGGATGAAAAGATATTCTAAAATATAACACGTGATGTAATGCAAATGGTTTGAATTACTGAACTTTGGAAAAACTTATGTATGGTCAAATTTTGACAATATGTGTATTGTTAGTAGTTAAGCATAAATTGAGATATTACAGTAAATATCGAAGTTTTAAAAATATAATTTCATTGTATGGGAGATTGCACAATTGTTTAAATCTCTCTTCTCTTTACATTCCCTTACTATAAGTCTCCTCTCCTCATCCTTCACCCCTCCCCATAACACTACTCTTAAACCATTAACTTGTAAGACACAGGATAGGCCTAAGGGGATTTGCCATAAAATTCGATTCTAAAAAGGTCAAAAAGGTTGGGAACAGCCACTCTAGAACAATGAGGTTGACCTTTTTTTTTCCCATTATGCATTGTTGTGAAATTTGATTTTCCAAGTTCTTTAGTCTGCAACTAGGGACATTGCAATATTGTTTATTCGGGCATTGCTACTTTACTATAAATAGACCTAAAGTGTATACTCAAGGAACTTTCATTCAGATTAGGGTGCATAAGGACTTTACTATGGACCTTGTATATTTGTGTGTGTGTATATATACCTCATGCTCAGTTGAAAAGGTAATACCATGTATAAGTTTTGATAGGAGTTGAATAGAAATTTTTTAAAAAAAATTATTTTAGAGAGCCCATGTAAAAATTTAAATGCCACAGTTTTATACATAAACCACTCCTAGCAAAATAAATAACATGTTCAACGTCCTTGAATAATTTTAAAACTTTTCCCTTGAAATTTTCTAGCATCTTCTTGTATGCTGTTTACTTTCCTCAAATTATTTCTGTCATCAGCCAGTACAGGGCACCAACTCCACAGATGAGGTCCATAACCTTACCGGTTGTACCACTTCCCATGCTCTTTGTTAAAAAACTTCACAGAAGATGGTGTAAAAGTCATCAAGAAACGTTTTAAAGCTTACTTAAATTAATTTATTACAACTGTACCTTTTGTGTTATTGTATTTTTATCATGCGAGTCAATCTCCAGTTTCAAACTTAACCATTTTACAATATTTTCATATGCAAATTGAATTAAATGTTACTTATACAACCAATAGTAAAGATGAATGTTATTTGAGTGAACTTTCGAAGGGGTATTTTAAAGAAATCACAAACTGAATTTAGCCAGGGATAACAAAACTTTTGTTCATCTATGTTTTTTGGAACATCTTACATCATGCTGCCCTAAGGACTTTCAACTTTTAAAGTCTGGTGATTACTAATTATTGAATTGGAATGGGGGAGGACAGAATGCAAGCTTATACTAAATTAAGAAATACCTCAGATACGGTAGTGTGTTCATCAATTGAAACAAATATTTTGTACAGCAAAGTTTCAAAATAATCACCCAAAACACGGTTCATCACAAACCCTTCAAGTGGTGGTACTAAAAAATAAAAATAAGAACATTAGAATGACAGAAAACATAAATTGCAAACACACTGCAATTAGTTTTGTCTTGCAAACCTTTTTTTTTCTAAGTTTATGATGCATATAGCAAACAAACATTTATACAAAAAAAAACCAAGGAATAAATAAAGAAAAACAACATTTTGAATAAAAACTCCAGTAATGGATAGATATCTAGTAGAACCTCAATCAAAATCGGAATTAACTGAAATAGACTGTTGCATTTATTTTCTTTTTTAAATTATCACTCTTTCGATGTTTTCAGTGAAAATGTTCACATTTGCTTTCTATTGTGCTCTAGCTTTAAGGAAGAAACCAATACAGATTCTATAACAGTGTGTTTCTCTAATGTGGCCATAACCATTCCTATTCATGAAATCTTCAGAGAAGGTTGATATGCAGCATTGAATTCTAAGTCTTATTTCAAAACATGATGTAACTGCCCCCTACCTTCCAACATTTCAGCACTAAGCCAAACATCAGGTTAATTTTAAGTTAAACATGGAGTTGGGAAAACCAACTCTAAATATTTATGATTGCAAAGTTGTCGGTCAGCTGTTGAACAGATCTGTTTGAGAGGTAATTAAAACTCTCTAAGATCCTGAAGACTTTATGCGACACAGATGTAGCCAGCCCCCACCACTTAAGGGATGAAATAGAACAGATTAAGGTAGTTGTATGTGAACTTTCTTTTACACATGTATTTGATATGTTTCGTTATCTCCTCCTTGAAGACTTTTTTTTAACCATCAATATGGTAGTTAACAGTATATAATTAAATGTGTCTTTAGATAAATGTGGTTTTTTGCACCTTTACACTGAAAATAGAATTTTTGGATTATCCGAAATTTTGCTTATCCAAAATCCAAAGAGTCCACCCTCTTTATTTTGGTTATTCAGGGTCCTACTGTAATCATCCTTCGTAGTAATTAAATTCATGGATTCCAATATTTGTCTACTCAGACTAAAGTTCTTCGTCCAATAAGTTAGAAAGGAGAAAAAGAGACATTTCATAGTAGTCTTAACACTAAAGACCCAGTTTGTATGTGGATATTTTTCTTTGTTACAACTCATATGAGTCAAAGCCAAACAAATGTGTGTATATGAACCTAATTACTTTAATTGTCCCTACATCCATACTCCACACAAACCTCTGCTTTAATATGTGAAGTAAAAGTGATAACATATAATAATATGAAGCAATGGATTCCAACTGCCTAATCTCAGGTATTCAACTTGGTGGAGGTGGTGTAATAGTCTGAGGTATATATATATTTTTTTCCTTCAAGGGACCTTGGTTCCATAATAGCTACAGAACAGCCTTTAAAACTCGAGGTTATCTCAGGATCAGTGCTAATCCAGCAAATCCCTACATAAAGGTTCCCACTCACAACAGTGACAAAAAAAAAACCCTAACTTTTTCAATGCTTTTCCGAGCAAAATTCCGTAACTAATTTCTTTGTCTTCTCTTTACGGATTCAACTGCACTCTGGTTGTGAGGAAAATGGCTTCATGTTCGTGAAAGATTTAGCTATTTCATACAGAAGTTAGGGAAGATTTCCTTGACTTTTCCAGGTTTGACCAAAAAATCTTGTTTTCCGCTGGCATTTTCCTGACTTTTAGGGGCATTTTCAAATTCCATTATAATTCTAAGTTCTCCAGGTGCATGGAAACCCTGCTAAATATGCATCATCTTCCTTGATGGAAAGGCATACTTCTAGCTAGACAATGGTTCATGCCGTAAGGCTCCAGCTGTCACACAATTTCAGGAGTCTGACATTGACTTGCAAATGCCATTGTTACTTCTCACAATCCCAGGACCTTAACCCTATATAGGGTGAATGTGGGATGAGATTGAAACAGCTGTTCGCAGCAGCATGAAACAGTATATTTAACATCATGGCTCGAAACACTGCCTGTATGTAATAAACAAACATTTGATACAGGCAAAAAAGCTTCTAAACGTGACACATCCTTGGGAATATCTACGTAATTTGAAAAATCCTCAGCCACCTACTGTACACACACACTCATGGTAGTCCGAGATAAGTAAAAGAAATACTGAAGGTAGTCTATGAATGACCGATGTTTGAGAAACATTGCACAAATTGATCGATGCTCATGTACCCGCAAGATTGTAAATATCTGTAGGACAGTATCAGAACCTTGTTTCTTCCAAGACACATCAAATTCAGGCTATTTTGAAGATCAAGGATGGTTTAATACATCATTAAGCTCAGTATTTCTAATAATTTTCATGTTCAGTATATATATATACACAGGATGAAAAACGAAGTCCTTACTCACCCAAATAACTGTTCAGGGGTGATTGAAAGTCCAAACCAGATTCCCTGAACATACCAGAAAATTCCCTGAAAAGTTACGTAATATTTTTGGTAAAAACACTGATTTCCAAAGGAATATAAAAAAAATATACGAAAAAAAAAGAAATTTTTTTAATTTTAAGAAATCCTGGAAGAAACAAGTTAAAATTCCAAGAATTTACAGAAATCCCAGAACAAAATCACCCCTGACTGTTGAACGAAAGCTCAGAGTTATAAAAAGTTAGGTATAGGTAAAGTGGCCATACCCGATCAGATGAGTTCGACAGCAGTCTCCTTTGTGGCAAAATGTCATAGTTATTAATTATATTTAACTTGAGAACTAAAAGAGAAACAGAAGAACGTTAAATCACAAAGTGGTTAGGCATCAACTAATTAGTGGGAAATTACATGTATGTCAATAGGGTAAATAAAATGCTGTATGCATTTGGTGAAATCAGATTCTTGTTCCTGCTGCAGCATAAATAATAAAATTTAATAATGTTTATTTCATTGCAGATAAAGTTTTGTATTTACATAGTAGCATTATGAGTATTAAACAATAATAACATGCAATTAAATTATGCTGTCCAGCCTCAAATCGTGTGAAACATACTACGAAAAATAGGTATGTTTAACATCATTTCAGACTGGATGATGTAATCTAGTTGCTTGTTATTATTGTTTAATGTTCGTAATTCTATTATTTAAGTACAAACTTATGGTGAAACAAATATTATTTATAAAGTTTTGTGAGGAGTTTTATGGCGCAAGAGCATCTGGGCTATACTGCGCCAAACATGGTAAAATCAAAGACTGTTGTAAAAACCAGTTCTCTGTGAAAATTAGACATGTGTGGTCAGCATGGTCGTTTACAATGTTACATTTATAATGTAGCAGTGACAAGAATCTTATTCCACCAAGGGTATACATTCTATTTACTTGAATGGCATGTATGTCATTTCTCACTAATTACTTGATACTTAACTTTATAATTTAAGTTTTTTTCGAGTATCTCTTTTATTTTCTGAAACTTAGCTGCAACAACTTTCACATTTTGCAACATGGGCCATTGCGGTTGTGATTTCAAATGCTCAGGTGCGCATGGCCACTTTACTATACCTAACTTTTATAGCAGTATGCAACTTTTTTCAAAGTTATTTGGGTGAATAACGACTTTACCTTGTACCCTGCAAATATGTTAATACATTCATTGAAAAACTTGCTATCTCAGAAATAAATGGAAATATTGTTAATACAATTATTGGAGCTACTAGGGAAACTGACAGTATTGCAAATATACAGTACAACAGCAAACTGTCAGAAAATAAGTTTTATGGTATAAGGATAGCAAGGGTCATGCTGCACCAGGAGCTACAGTTTTCTGAGGAATCCTAACCTCTTAACGTTAGGGAATTAACCCTCGGATTACAGTGAGCAGTTAGCAAATGTTCTGTTTTTTGGCACAGTTAGAAGTTGAACCTGGGATAACTCCATGCTAGGCGAACACATTATTACTGCACCATCACAGAGCCACTATCAGAGAATACAAAACAATGCATGAAGAAATGAAGTATGAAAATGGAGACACATACACGATACTTTCAGGATTAAATATATATAATTTTGCAAAAACTTTATGCAAAAGCATTAAGGAAGATGTAAAAAATACAACTGTGAGCTAGTAACACAAACCACTGAAAATTACAATAGCCTTAGGAATATTAAAAGATACTGGTTTATTGAAGAAACAAATCATTGAACAAAAACAGAACAGATGGTACCGTAACAAGAAATCAGGAAGAAATACTTACAAGGGAACCACTTTTGTGGAAGCTCGTACTTTGACACAAGACATATCACAAATGATAGTCCCTAAATTTCTTATTAAGAATATGAAATCAGTTTTTTGTGAATAGCATATAAATCTTTTTATTAATATTTAAAGTCCAAAAATCGCACTTTTTAGATGAAGTTTGATATTTTTTATTCGCACTGTATATGAAGATAATAACTTTTGAACTCAATTTGAATAAAGAAGGTGGTTGCATTTAAGGGATAAAATTATAAAATTACACGAAAGGTCATTCAGAGTATTTTAAAAAATTGTATAAAAACTAAGCTTTTTAATACCAATATTTGGCGCATTTGGCTATGGTTTAGAAGAATTGGCGATATCGGCATGAAGTATAAATGTTTCGTCAAAAAAAAATTTCAAACAAAATTGTTCTGAATAAAATCAAAATTGATGTAACACATCAAAATGAAATTATAAAAATTCATTTTTTGGTGTATAACCAAGTAAATGCAGAACAATATTGCAATATTCTTGGTGTAACTGTAATCACACTCTTAGTAAAACTATTCAATTCAAAAATATTGACGAAATATCTTTTCGCTTAATTGACACGATTTGAAGTGATAATGAATGTAATTTACATCCTTTTTAAAGTGCAGCCATTGTGAAGAACAATTACGTTTTGAACGTTTTTATGAAAAGTATCATCATCACAATTTATAAAAATAGTTCCGGAATCCGATATTTTGAGACATTTTTATAATTTTCTCATATTGAAAGTCTTTGATTGATTTACAATATTCAAACTTTCCGCGTCAAATTTTTACAAGAGCCAGGTTGACTTCGCAAAAACTAGTAGACGTTCAGTATAATATAATGCTTGTCTACTTTTTAAAACAAATTATTTACGTATTTTTTGAAATGCCAGCTTCATTAAAACATTTTTCTTTATTAAAAAATTACGTAAAATATTTTGATGTTACGGCCATAAAATTTAGAATTTTTTCCTTTTTATTATGCCATTATATTTCCTGAAAATAATGCCAATGACGGTAGAAATATGAGCGTAATTGAATAATAAATACTTCATGCCGATATCGCCAATTCTTCTAAAGCATAGCCAAACGCGCCAAATATTTGTATTAAAAAGTTTATTTTTTATATAATGTTTTAAAATACTCTGAATGATTTTTAGTGTAATTTTATCTGTTAAATACAATCACCTTCTTTATTCGAGTTGAGTTCAAAATTTATTTTCATATATAGTGCGAATAAAAAATATCAAATTTCACCTAAAAAGTGCGATTTTTGGGCTTTGAATATTAATAAAAAAAATTTATATGCTATTCACAAAACACTGATTTCATACTCTTAATAAGAACTCAGGGACTATCATTTGTGGTATGTCTTGTCTCAAAGTGCGAGCTTCTAAAAAAATGGGTTCCTTGTTAGATTTAGGTACTGTTAAGAACTGTCCATCTCGGCCTCGAGTCAATTTTCCAAAGAGTCAGTTTGGAGATAGCCATGCTAAATACGAGTATTACGATACGTACAACGGGCTTGAATATAGTAGTATAAATGAAAACACAATTTATTACTTTTGTACGCAGGTAATTATCGATAGGAGGCACACGTGAGCAAAATAAAAAGTTCGTAAGCAGTGGATTTGCAAATGGAAAACAGAATTGAAGCCCTTAGAAAATTGGTGGAATTCATGGCCCAAACGTGGGGCTCACGATTAGGCCATAAATTCCCCAACTGCATAAATTTGGCCATGGGAAGTTATTTTGGACTATAGTAAGTAGTGAAACCTTTTCCAATATGGTTTTAGGCTAAAACGGCAAATTTTCCAAATTTTGTTACATGATCGACTAATGTGGATGCAAATAATAACATCTCTGTAATTCCAGAACGGCTCATTTTCGGACATTGGTTCACTCTGCCAAAGTTGTTTCTTTTGATCTCCTTCACCTATTACACATGCTTGACAATTCCCAATTGCCTCCAGTATGGTAAAACAATCGTTTTCCATACCTTTGATGACTAAATGGCAACAGTACTCAGTGCCAGAGAAGGGAATTTTTTAATTTTTTTTAATCTGCTGCATTATTAGGTCAATCACTTAAATTATGTGTCAAAAAAAATTTTTTTTGTTTTTGTAATTGCCTACATAGCAATGATGTGGATGTAAATAATACTTTCACTGTACAGCCAAATCGGATCCTTTGCGGACATGAGGATTTCACCAAATATGGCTTATTTTATGTCCTTTACCACCCCTTTCAGTTTGTTCCATTAGTTCCGAATCTCCCCTGTATAGGAGGCTAAAACTCAATAGGCTTTTACAACTTATTTTCATATAAAAAGAATCATGCTCCCCACCCCAGAAAATTGTCATAATTATACCTATGTGCCTATGACCGTTCTTTCCTTTCTGAACATTTAATCAATTAATACAAATGTCAACTTCTGTCATACGCTAGTATGTTAATGAATAAATCATAACTCTACTACGAAAAGGGAAAGTTCTGTGTTTCCTCGTATAGTTCAATAAAAAGGTACTTAAAAATTGATTCTTTGAAATTTGAAATTAGGGATGCTTAAACGTAACAGATGTGTCGATATTTTGATATATTGGTATAGGCGAATATCGGTACGTTTTTCTAGGCATAGGGATTATCAGTACGTTTTTGGAAAATGTCGATTAAAACACCGACAAGCTTTTATGGGGGCCATGCCCCCCCCCCAAGAAAAATGTCGTAGTTACGCCTATGCATGTACAACGAAGGCTCCGCCAAAAAAAAAAAAAATGGTCGAACTAAATTCTTTTAACATTGTATAATAATTATATATTTCTTTTGGAAAATTAATGAGCTACCTTAAATATTTAATAACGCTTTAATAAATAATATGTTAACTGGATGAATTTTACTGTATGTCTTTAACATAGGATGAATTTTAAAAGTTTTTCGATCATTTTAAAGATGCGACCACATTTTACAATCTTTAAATTAAAAAACAGAAAGCCTCAAAAATTTGGGGACTCATTTTCATATCTTGGCTACTAAAAATTGAATTTTGCGATCGAAAATTAATTAGAAATGTTCAGCCTTTGAATCACAATGCACAGTTTGCTATGTTTTTAAAACTGATGGGAAGTTAGACAAAGGTAGATGATTTCTGACACACATGAGTCCTTTTTGCAAATGGCTGAAGATGATGAGCTGACGTCATTTTTTCTCTTGTCGCCAGACAATCAGACGACGACAAAGACCCAATCAAGGGGGAGAAAGGGGATCTTAAGAGGGGAAAAGGGACGAGGGGGATTACATGACCTCCAAAAAAAGGGAAAGACTCCCAACGTCAGGAATTGAGGTGGGAGTGATGTCATCGCCCAGTGTTTCCTCATTCACCTCACGCTGAGCACGCAACCTTTGCTCACAAACGATTTTGTTCCCTCGCGATATTTTCGATAATTCGTATGACAATTATGACGCGATGGAGCGCTCTCATAATTTATTTTGGAAATCTAACACGACGGGCCGTGACTTTTTCGGCATTTAAAAAGGACTTTGATTGCGATCATCAATATGTTTCAGTGTGTCATCGTGAGCTCATACTTATCATTATGTTATAATGATTTTGTTAGTAAAGTTTTGATTTACTTCTGCTAAATTAATTATAATTTGCAGAGAGAAGCCCCGTGGTATAGGGGCTCTACCCTCCTCCCATCCGTCGTCCATTAGTATGAGCTAATGTTATTGATTCAATACTTGTCACCAATCTTTCCCTGGATAATTTTTCCTTCTAATGAAAAATAGTTAGGAGGTTGGTTTGACACAAAATTATCTCGCCCAACGATTATAGGTTAATCAAGCCGAATCGTATCGCCCAAAGACGCTTTAGGAAGAACGTGCAAAAATATATGGCTATTATTTTAATTTGAATAACGCAATGTATTTTCCTTAGGACTTTGTATATTTCTTTAGTATCTTTTTCTCCGTGCTCACTAAATTTTTCCATGTTCATAGTTGAAAATCAAATGAATTTTGAGAGTTTGAAAGAAGCGCCAATTCACAAACACGCGCTAAAAGATTCAAAGTGAGATGCGCATGCGCGCGAAGGAGCACCTGTCTCTTAGCATCCCATTTTTCG
>QLNU02015360.1:212208918-212224790 GCA_006491805.2 Dysdera silvatica | reverse complement strand
CTATTAACAATTGGTCTCATGATGTTCATCATAAGACATCTGTCAGTATAAAGATCATAAAAATAATTGACTGCTTTTCAAAGTTTGGCGGTGTTCTGTATGGTGATAAAGGGAGGTCGTAAAATAATGTAGATACTAATATATGAAGTACTTTTCAGAGTTTAAAAAATTGAATCATATGGCTTAAAAGTCTAGTTTGCAAACTCTGAAATAAAATTTTTAATTAAAAGGCTAATTTAAAATAAATAATGGTAAATTTAAAGGCTATCAGTGTAGGTGTTATAGAAATTAGTAAATGTGTTAGTAAATGCTGTGCACACTAGCACATTGCAGTGCATTGTAGTAATGCTTAGAAGGTTATGGATGTAGAGGATAGTTTTAACTTAAAATCACCTTTGGTTAAAAATATTTCTCCTGTCTAAATGTATGGTTGGGAATGAAAAATTCTGAGCATGTGACTATACTTTTAAATACTATACCACTGGAATATGTTATTTTATGAGATTAGCACTGAATATATTCATTACAAAAAAAAAGAAAAATAAAACAAACGGTTGCAGAAAAAACAATGCACCTCAAAGAGAGTACAGCATTGGTATGAAACTTTACATGTAAAATAAGCATATAAGGATAAAAAAATAGCATTTAATTGTGAGTGTTTTTATTGGTGAAAGAACAGCAAAGGTCATGCTGTGCCAGGACCTACAGTTTTCCAAGGAATCCAAACTTCTACTGCCAAGGGAACCAAACCCGGATTATGGTGGGAAGCAAAAGGGCATATGTTCCATGATACTATTAGGTGTCAAACTGAGGTTAATGACACAATAGACATGTTACCACTGTGCCACAATAAGGCAGTGGTCCTACAATTTTCCGAGGAATCTGAACCTCTTAAGGCTTAGGGAACCAACTCCATAAACTACAGCAAGCAAGCAGGCAGTCAGTAAACATTCTTATTTTTTGGCACCATTATGAGTCAACCCTAGATTAATGGAATATTAAGTGAAAGTATTACCTTTGCATTACTGTAGGGCATATTTCAAAAGGACTTTTTCTAAGTTCCTCTTCTGGTGATTGTAGCTGGAAACAGTGTTCTTTGATACTACATTAAAGATAATGCAAGGAATGTATGTGCCTTTGGATGGAGAAGGAGGATGCCACTGGCATTATTACAGTTACTCATAAGCGCACAATCCCCTCATGCACCTTTTTCCCTTGGATATTCAGGCCTATAATAGTTATATACAGCCTTCTTAGATCCATTGCTATCAACATCACCTTACTACTACATATCTCTGACCAAGTTAACAAGTCATACTCAGCCATCCTTGCAAGCAGCATTCCTTATACTGACCCAAGGTTGCACCCTTCTTACTCTCTCTGGAAATGACTGGTACATACATTGGTGGTGAAATTTTATTTACTTGCATATCTAGCCTAAAAGCATTCCCCGAGTTTCAAGACTCTCACTATTTTTACAAATGTCTTTGGTTTTTTACAAGAGAAGTGTATTTTAACAACAATTAAACATTCTGAGCGTGCAAGTACAGTAGAATCCCGGTAATGCAACCTCTGATGGTCCAACTCACCGCTTGGTCTGACTATGCTGCTAACTCAGCATACGATTTATGCCGTAGTCCACACAGTGCCGCCACCAGGCTTTATTCTTTGTTTTGTTCTTTGTCAAACAAGTTGTGTAAACCCCGTTTGCTGCAACTGCTGTATTGGAAATTAGCTTTTAGTGCTGTAGGCTCAGTTTACATCAGGCATAGTGTGTGTCATGCCCATATGCAGAGAGAGACCCATCTTATGATAATCCCTCCCAAAAAACACACTTTTAAAATGAGTTGGACAGCACAGCCTTGCATGCTGTGATTATACATCCCATATACTGTAAAATTTTATTTAACGAAATTAAATCTAGCTATGAAGATGTAGATGCTTGATTTTGTTATGACAACAACAAAACGCAAACATGTTACGCTGTCTTTTTCGAAGACATTAAAAGTGCTCGAAAGGTTAGATAAAGGCCAGTCCCTTCAAAATATTGCATGTGAAGTAGGAGTTTGCGGAACTACAATTAAAGCCTGGAGAAAAAATAGAAAAAGTCTAGAAACTCATACAATAATGATTGAGGATGAAAAACGACTGAAAATTCGTAAAACTTTGAAAAAGCCAAAATGTGAGCTTTTAGACAATGCTTTATAGTTGTGGTTTGAGCGGGAAAGAAGAAAAGGAACTTCATTGTCTGGACCAATCATTAAAGAAAAGGCTTTTATTTTCCACAAAAAATTTGAAGGAAATGAAGGCATCGAAAAGTTTACAGCAAATGAAAGCTGACTACATCGCTGGAAAAGATGACATGGAATTCGAAATATAGTAATTTTGGGTAAGAATCTCTCTGCTGATGAAGAAGCTGCAAGTGAATTTATTTCAGAATTTGAAAATCTGATTAAAAAAAATAGATTAACTTCTGACCATTTGTATAACATCGATGTAACAGGTTTAAACTATAAAATGTTCATAACAAGAACTCTGGTTGCACAAAACGAAACCATAAAAAGTATAAACTTAATAAAGATAGGTTGACTATTACTACCTGTAACAATACTAATGGCAGTCACAATTTGCAATTGTTTGTAATAAGGAAATCCAAGAATCCAAGAACATTTAGGAACGTTAATGCATCATCACTACCTGTGTATTAACGAAAGCAAAAACCAGCATGGATGGATTGCAAACTTTTTAAGGAATGGTTTTTTGACCTGTTTGTTCCTGCAGTTGAGAAGAACCTAAAGTTTAAAAAAACAACCTGCCCCTACGTGCCATACGGATAATGCATCATCTCATCCATCTGAAGAGGAACTAGTAAAGGGAGAAATAAAAACTGTATTTCTTCCTACTAACGTAACTTCTCTTATCCAACCCATGGACCAGGGGGTGATGGAGTGGTTAAAGAGAAGATATCGTCGAAAATATATTGGATCCATTCTAGAAAATACAGAAAAAATGTAGCGGCCTGTTTGAGGCGATGAAAGCTCATAATATTAAGGATGTTATTTACGTGAACGCCGAGGCTTAGGAGGAGATTGAAGTATCAAAACGTGAAAAATCTTGGCGTAAATTTTGGCCAAAAATGGTATTGAAAGTGATCAAAATGAAGATGAAAATAAAAATGAAGGCACACCAGCAATTGTCAGTGACGTACAAGCTTTACATCCTGATGTTTAGCTCAGTGACGTGAGTGGATCAATCAAGCTGATGCTGACTGAACTACAAAAGAATTAAATGATGACTAGATCATTGCTACTGTAATCCAGACTACAGGCGACAGCGAGAAAGAAGGCAATGAGAGATATGAACCTACTGGCCGAGTATTGTATGCAGATGATGAGCAGGCATTCGACACAGCTCTTTAGTACATAGAACAAAACTTTTCTTCACCAATGGATATTTTGTGGATACAAAAATGGAAGAACATTGCAGCAAAATCAAGTGTCGTCTGATAAGCAGAAGAACATTACAGAATTTTTTCATCCTTCTTAAATACTAAACGTACAGTAAAAGTATACATATTGCTGTAATTATACTACTTAACGAGTTCAATATTTCTTGATAAATGTTATTTCCTATTTGCGCTGTCAAGCTTAAAATGTGTCAACATAATATAATACTATAAAGTAATAGTATGGTAAGTAATATTCTTAATTGAAAACTACACATAGTATGTGCATTGTTTGTTAATTGCATCGCATTTTAAATTAAAGTGTTATCTCTAAAATGTGTTATCTTAAATTAAAGTGTATCCTCTGATAATCCAACACTTTTTGCATTCCGACCATGCTTGTGGTGCCGTAGGTGACTGATTAGCGGGGTTCTACTGTACTTCGATAACAAAAATTGTGAAGCTAGGTAAAATATACTTACTTGCATCATATTAATATAATATTGAAATGGTGTTATTCTCATGCCAGTAACAATAAAATCAGATAAATGATATGGGTATAGCATTAAATGTTCTCGACTATATGTTAGTAATTCTTCATAATAACCTCTTTCGTCTTTTTTGACAGTCCGAACTGGAAAAATAAAACAAAGTCTATTACTAACAAAAACTTTGTTCTCTAAAGTAATGGAACAGATGATTACATACCTTCACTTTTAATGGTACGGACAATTTTTGCTTTATGAGTTCCTATGTTAATATATATATATATATTTAGCTTTTGAACTATCTCAAGAGCTTGTGTGTAACATATTGGGATAATATCCCATACCCACAGGTATCAACTTCTAGAAGTGAAAAATCTGTAGTCAATCACGCACGCGTGGGCAGGCCACCATTTTTTAATTAAACAAAATCATACATAATTTATGAAAAAAGGGCACAATGAGGAAATTAAGTATTTATTAAATTAATAATAATAGAGGATTAAACTGTATTAAACGCAATATTAATTCTTAGAATTTACAAATGCTGTAGTGCAAGATTTTGCATTTGAGAAATTTTTTGTCAAATACATTCTCGTAACATTTCACACGTTGTCTGCATTTAACTATTAGTAAATTTTCTAATGTGTCATCAGACATGGTTGACCTGAAGTCAGTTCTAATTTTCTTCACTTGACTGAAGACTCTCTCGCATGCTGCATTACTGTGAGGGATCGTAAGTATTGACAGCATAACCTGAGAAAGTCGTTTAAATTTTAATTCATCAGTATCATTTTTTATTTTACCTATGGCCGCCCATTGTGCATCAAAGCTACCTTCATTACTCACAGTTTGTGGAACTTTAAAAGCCTGGAACTCACTGAATTCTGTTTGTAAAGCATCAACAGCTTCATCTTCTGTATTATTGAACAAAAGAACAGGAAATTTTTCTGTAAAATATTTTAAGCTGGAAAATGATGCATTTTCAAAATTCGATATTTGTGTAACCTCTGCATGATGTAACACTTCTAACTCAAAAGGAAATTTATTGTGCATGTAGTCACATGCTGCTATGAAATAGCTTCTGACGTTTTCATAAAATTCATTTTTATCATGGATGTTAAAATCTTGGATTACTTTCAGTGTTCCATTTCCAATTAAGATATCAACATCATCTTTTTGATTACTCCTCTCATGATAGTGGACTTTCAAAATATTATTACATAATTTTGTGACGCTTGGTTTTATAAATTTCACTAGCATTTCTCTGTACAATTTTAAGAGAAGAGATTTTAGCATATGAATATGTGGTTCCGCAGACTGAAGTTGAGCATTTGCTTTTTTAAATACAGGCACAGTATAAGATAAAAATAAACAGAAAGCCTTATTGATATCTTCCGACAGAAAATAAAACAACCTTTCTTCACGAGACATGGAGTTTTCAGTTTTTTGTTTCTTAGAAATATCCACATAATTTTGAGCTTTCCTTTTTAATTTCTGCGATGCTTTTTTGCTGTTACGTTCTTTCACTTTATCTGCATTTTCAACCGAAACTTTGATAGAGGGAATAGTAAAGAAAGAAAGTGGGGTGATTTGATTCCTTTTCATGGCCTCTTCCTTAAAAAAACTGATCAAAGGTTGCCACTGCTGGATTATACGCTCTAAGCACTTTCCAACAGACAACCAACGAGTGCTAACGTGTTTTAGTACCTTTTTTATATCAGTCTCATGAAATTCTTGAAGAATTTTCAACCTATCTTTTCTTTTCGAACTCTTTTGTAAGTAATAGTAAATGTCTACCAAAATTTCATCGATTTTAAATGGCAAACATGCAGCACTCTTTTCAGCTGCTAAGTTAATAAGGTGGCAGGAACAGCCCATAATTTCAATATTTTGGTGATGATTCTTTAACACCGCTGCTACACCTGCTTTTTTCCTATCATAACAGGTGCATTATCACAGCTAAAGGCAACACAATTAGAAATTGGAAAGTTTTCAGATTGTAAAGCACTTACCAGAAGATTTCCAATATTTAACCCAGTAGCATCTTCTTTCAAAGATGGCATAGATAAAAGACAATTCACAATTTTTTCACATAAAGGATCGAAGAAAGTTACCACTATTGGATACAGCTTTGAATCAACATCGTTGCTTCCATCAGTTGCAATTGAAAATGGATAGCACCTTAAATTTTCAACAAGTGATGAGGATTCCTTTGCAGACATTTCTTTCATAATTGCAGAAGTTTTGGTCTTTGCAGATCCATATTGTTTTGCAATACTGCTGTCAGGAAACGTTTTCCGAAAGAGCATCCCCGTGTGATCGCTGCAATTCATTGGCAAATTATGTTCGATCAAAAACAATGTAAATAAACATTCAGCTTTAATCATGGAGGTATCGTTAAATGCAAAAAATGAAGGCTTGATACTATGATTAGACTCTACAGCCTTGAACGTCTCCTTATGTTCAACGGTCTCAGAATGCAAAGTAATATCGCGTTTACCATCTTGAGTAATGCTTATGTCTTTACGGCAACACGTGCAGAAAGCATATTTTGGCCCCAGTCTTGATTTTTGAATAAAATTAAACATCTTCATATATTTGGCTTTAAACGTTTGGTAGTACCTTTTATTAACGGTCGACATCGTTAACGTTGTTTTCAAAAACACCTAAAAACAAAACTTTCTTTCCAGAGCAAAGAAATACCAGATATGTCTAACACATGGCTTCCCTATAAAGAGTCACGTGCTTGACCAAAACCTTATCGATATAGCGCATTCTTTCTTGCCTTCCCCAACAACTACAAATACAGATGCATGATTTCGTTGTGCAGAGGCATCACTCTACGTCATAGCTGGAGCTAAAATTCCACACTATGCCACGTCATGCATGCGCCGTCAATGGCAGGCAAATTTTTCCGTCTTTTTTACCGATATTTGCATTTATTTAGGCGTATTATTAAATATGCACATATGCGCAAAAATTTAAATAAACATGCATCAAGAAAAATAGGTATATAAACTTTTTTTTAAGAAATCAGTATTTTAAAAACACTGGGGATTTTAGACGAAATCTCCGAATGTCGTTTTCGACTGGAAGATCGATAAAAAATCGGAAGCCTTCAAGGTAAATCGGAAGGATTGGCACCTATGTATATCTGATAAATTCAAAGAATGAAATCATAACATATGAAATACCCCACCAAGTAATTTCATTTTGAAAACCTTTTCTGCAATGGTACCAATTTGTTACCTTGCACAACAGCCACACATACAATACACAAAGTATTAATAGTATAAATCTAACACGTTAAGATGTATATTTTAGAGCTCACAGTTCTTAAAGTAGACGTTCACAGGATAATTAATGAAATTAAATTTCAGCACCAACATTTTGTAGCTCAAAGTAGAGCTCTTTGATCCAGTGTAGTTGATGATTGACAATGACTGGTTCAACACAGAGACTCTTTGGCTACTGTTGGGAATCAAACCTGGGATAACAGCAAGCTAGGTGAATGCATTACCACTGAAGGGCCATACATTAAAAATAAACAGCAAATATGTTTATTTGTATAGTTTAATGAAATACAGCTAATGGAAATGGTTAAATTTTAGAATACAGTACCGGTTTCTCGACAAGCAATTATTTATGTGACATGTCAAATCTATTTTTCATGTACTGCTCACATTTTTAGTGATTCATCATTATACTGATTCAGGAGAACTCAAAGACAATTCAAACGGGCAGCGAGGACGAAGCCAAAGCAGCAGAATTTGGCAACAATTTTGAAGGCTACGCCAGATTTTCGTTTGAAGTAGTTATTTCGTATTATCGCAGCCCATATCAAGTTTCTTTTACATTTCTTTTTCCAAAATATTATCTCATGAGGAAAAGAAGCACATGAATACATATAAGCATGCATACATGAGAATGAAATGAATAAATGAATATATGAATATTCATATATATAAGCATGCATACATGAGTATGAATAAATGAATATATGAATATTCATATATGAGATACATGAATATATGAGTATGAATATACAAGTATCCATATATGAAATGTATGAATATACAAGTATCCATATATGAGATGTAATATATGTACATCCATATATGATGTGCAATGAATATACGAGTATCAAGAAATGATGTGGTACAGAATAACAATCTAAAGTTGCTATATTTACACAACCTGGATGTGGTCATTGCATATCACATGCTGTTGCAACCATGGAATTTAAAAAAAAATCGTGAACAAAACTTAATAGTAGGCTATTTGAAAATGCATTTATTGTAATTAGAAAAAATGTGAACAAAATTTCATGAAATGTATTTTATTTCATGAAGTTATGTAACCATAAATTGTGGATTAATTGTTGAATTATGCTCTTTATTTAAAAATGAGAAAAATTAAACTGTGTACATCTCAGGAATGTCGTAAAAGTGTTACAGTACAAAAAAAGAAAAGAGTGAAGCAAAGCAATTGATCACAGTGGGCACATTTTAAGAATGACAGATTTTTGCAATTATCTCGGCTACAATTGTTGTATTCAATTTCAAAAGAAATTTCCTCAACATTTTTGAATTTTCCGGGATCATGATCGCTATAACAGCACCTAAACCAAGCATATTGTAATATAGGGCGATATTTTTTAGACTGTAATTGATTGTGAACCAAAGAATGCATTTTTATTATCTCATTTCGATGTCGTATGTCAATATCCATTTCATCGATTGCTATTCTGTTGATTATTTTTTTGTACAAATTTTTTATATTGTCGAAAGAAATAAACATCCAGCGGTTGTATGAGGGATGTTGCTTTGGGGGGTATTTGCAAGGATATACAATTTTCCGGAAAATCTTAATAAGTGTTTGGGTCTGTACTACCTGTCCATGAGTTTAGTAAAACACAGGAAGGAGGAGACATGATGGGTTTCATACAACATTCTACCCACTTTCTCATTTTGATTTTGTCCATTTTTTCCGACTTGGAGCATGTAATATATAAGTTTGAAGGTTGAAATAAATTCGTTTTGACAGTCGGGCCAAATGTTTCCTCAGCTTCTCTTAAACGAAGTAACATTTTCCCTGTCAGTTCCCCATTCATTGGTATTATTGTCATTATTGTATATGAATGTGTTCTACCAAAATTAGACCCTATTAAAGAAAATGTCTGTTTTTCACCTTTATGCGATAGCTGCCTTTAATTTGGAAGAAAATAATTAAAACCACTTTGATCAGAGTTAAAAATTTGTTGGGGGATAATATTAGCAGTAACATTTCTCGTTATCAAAATAAATTCTATGGCACTATCTTCTATATTACCCATATTCTGGGTGTATATTTGAGTGATATATTTTGTTACTTTCCACTGAACTGTTTTGTTTTGGCTCTTAAAATTATCTATAAAATTATCGGAACATTTAAAATCCTCAAATCCTAACTCTTGGGATTTCAGGATCGCCCATCTTTTCAAATCTATATCATGAACAGGTAAATAATTTTCCCTAGCTTTTGTAAATCTGGCTAACATTTCATTTTTTATTATTTTATACTTTTCTATATTTGTGCCCATATTTGATATATATTTTCTAAACCTCGAAATATAAGTAGGGTATTTTACTGTTGGATATCTCCTGTTTACTTTTCTAATCTATCGCCACCTGATCGCCTTACAATATTAGTTACAATATTCATCACTAACTATAATTTTTTCGATATCACTTTCTCTGTCGCATTAATGGAAATCAAGCAATTGTCTTCAAAATCTAAACTGATATTTTCACTGACATTGTTATTAAAAATTATGTTTTCGATTTTCGCATAATACTTTAATTCTCCCTTAAAGTTCCTGGTCACATAACGGCGAAGTTTGTCAGATTTATTAAACTACTCAAAACGGATTGAATTATGTTCACTATATTTTTCATTTTCTCACAATCGGAAACTCGTACAACTATATTGACGTTACACTTGCGGACGAGTTTATATAGCTAGTGGAATGCGAAACTTAAATGTCCCGCCAACTCTTCAAAATTGTCGCCAAATTCGCCAAATATCTATGCTAAAAGTTCATTTTTCATATTAATTTTTTTATACTGTTTAAATTAGCTGAGACATAATTTTTTTATTTTTATCCGTTAAATACGATGATCCTTCATAATCTTACCGACTTCAAACCTGTTTTTGCTCACATACAGTGCGATTAAAAAATATCAAACCTGGCGAAAAAAGTGTCATTTTTGGACTTCAAATATTCATAAAAAATTGCCATGTCATTTTTGCAGACAAATGATTACATACTTGTGATCAGGAAGTCAAGCACTATCATCTCCTATAGGTCTGATATCAAAGTGCAGTGAACAGCAAAAGGGGTTCCCTTGTCAGAAGAGAAAATTATATCCATGGATATGGTGAAAAGAGTACATGGGCAAAGAACATTGAAAACCCTGCTGATCTATCAGTTCATTTTAATATACAGTAATTTCTCTCATCAATGACTTTCAAGGAACAGAGACAAACATCATTAAACACAAAATGTTAATTAGAATAAGTAGAATCCTATAATGCAGTGTTCCCAACCATTTTTTGTGACACGCCCCACCTAAGCCTTTCTAAGATTCTTATGCCCCCCCCATGCATAGGCATAGTCAGGGGTCGGTTTTGGGGGTTGTAACCCCCCATTGCAATGAAATTTTGTATATTTAACATAGGAATACATAAGTTGTAGCTCTGTGATCCCTCCCATTAAGCCTGTACCTCTCCCTTATGAACTTTCTGCCTATGCCTCTATGTAACATATACATAATTTTTAACATTCAAAAATTGAACTGAAGAAACTGTTGAGTTCACGGAAAGAACCTAAATGATACGTTTTAAGAAGAAATCACTACGAAATTGTTGAAGAAACACAGTAAGGAAATTTTCAAAACATATAATGAACTGAAATTCAAGTACGAAATAATTTTAATGAAAATTTTTTTATATTATTATAATTATTCGTAATTATTTATTACTTACATTTAGTGTGATCTTTGCGCTTGATGCATGCTGCAAAGAGATTTTATGTTAGTTTCCAATTTAGTTATCCTCAGTCTCAAGTCTCCCTGTTGTGTTATATCCAGCAGATTTCCTTTTTTTGGCAGCAAATCATTTATGGTACTAAATGCACATTCAGCTAGCGATTTCTTTTTTTTAGCAGCAAATCATTTATGGCGATAAATCCACATTCAGCTAAATATGAAGATGAAAAGTTTAACAATAGTATTCTTGCACATTTGGTTGAATTTGGATATTTGATTTCTGTTTCATCACAAACCCATGCCACCGTTCCTTTTATATTAAAGTTTTAACTGACTCACCATATTGCATTTCTGCAAGAAGTTCTTGATGCTGCATATCTGACATATCAGACAAATCCACTAACATTGGCTGCATCATCCAAGTTGGAAAATCGAAAATCAATTTGTTTCAAATCAGCCAACAGAATTTTCAGATGATCGACAATAACAAGTATAGCGGTACCAGTCACTTCACACTTTTGGAGCCAATGAAACTTTTCAAAATTTTTGTTGTGAATATATTTCTGACATAATTCAATAAAGGTAATGAAACCAAATATCTTCACTTATGCATCGACAAGAGTTTTATTTCTTCCTTTGAGTTGGTTATTTAATATATTTAGTTTTTCAAAGACATCGGCTAAATAACTCACAAATGCTTTACCATCGACCGTTAACATACTTCATTTCAGGTTTGTTGCTTAAAAAATCACTAAGAGTATCAAATAGCTCCATAAATCTTTTCAAGCAGTTCCCTTTTGCGAGCCATCTTACTTTAGTGTGAAGTAAAAGTCTCACATGGTCTCCATTCTGTTCTTCACAAAATATCTTGGAGACGCTCACATTTGGCATTAGCTTTAATAGTATTGATACACTTTATAATTGAATTTAGTACTTCATTTAGAACAGGTGAAATATTTTTAGCTACCAAGTTTTCCCTATGAATAATGCAATGCACAAGAAGCATTTCTGGATTCTCATCTTTCATCAATTTTAAGCAGCCATATTCCTTGCCCATCATATTAGGAGCACGATCTGAAGCACAAGATGTTATATTTTTCACTGGTATATTATTGACATCTAAGTAATTTTTAGCTTATCATATATCTTTGGAGGTAGTGGTGCTTTCTAATGATTTACAGAACATTTCTTCAGCAAAATCCCCTTTATCAATATATTTATGTAAGTTATCAATACGGCCTCACTGTCTCTCAAAGTTGATTCATCCATTTGCACTGAGAATTTTCTTGCTTTCTGCTTTTCAACAAGTTGTATTTCAATATCTTCACTCATTTCATATATTCTTCTGCTAATAATATTGTTACTGAGTGGCATAGCTTTCAAGTCTTTGTCATCTTTTTCCAGAATCGTTTTAAGAAATGCTGATATTGATGGTTTGATTAAATTCTCTCCTACAGTATGACTTTTCCCGGATTTAGTGATGAGTAAGGAAATTTGATGGCTAGCCTCAAGAGTACGATCGACAATTGCAGTATGAGCAATAAATAGTGACTTTAATGTTGCTCTTTTTTCAAAATTTTTCTTTGAAGTAATTCTAATCTGAATTAATATGAGTGCTATGTTTCGCCTTCAAATGAGCCTCAAGACGACCTCGTTTCATTGATTCGTTGGTCAAGCATTGTCAGCATAAAAGACAAAAAGATGACCGTTCATCTTGGGTAGCAGGTATGAAACCAAATTTTAAATATACTTCCGAATATTGACTTTTTTTTTTTTTTTTTTTTGCTTACACCACTCATTTTATTATGGGCTGAAATAAATAAAGATAAGATCAATTAAAAACTAAAAATAAAGCCGCTTCAAGTGAATCTCTGGTAGTTAGGCTACGATGTCTGAATCTGGACACTGTCGATCATCGTAATGTTGTGTCTGGAAACTCTTTATTTGGCGCCTGGGCGGGGCTTAAGGATCGTGATGGAGAAAGTCTCTTTTGTATATGCTACTCTTGAGTTGAATCCTGTGGCAGCATTCAAAAATCGATAGCTGAGATTTCTTGGGGTACAGGGTGGCCGGTATTTCTCTTTTCTTTCTCCCTTAATGGAGCAGAGAACGCATTATTGGCACGAGGAATAGCTTCTTCCGGGTTCATCTCCAAATTGCGGCAGCAGCAACAGGTAGATCATGGGATAACATTGCAATTACTGGCAGGTCCCTCTCCCTATTTATATACCACTTATATTTACGCAATATATATTTTTTTAAATCAACGAGACTTTCACAACAGTTTTAAGGGACTCTTATTTCAAATTACCTATACTGTACGTTTACCTAGCTTGAGTAGCGATTAAAAGTCGCCATACAGTTGACTTAAATTCTGGACGAGTCCATTTTCGAACTGCCCCCTTTAACAATTAAACTGCCCCCCTGTGGGACATGGGCCTCATATTAGGAAACATGATTATAAAGCATTTGCTGAGACCAAAAAATACCATTGTTAAACAGAAATAGTTGAAAATTAGAATAATACTGAGAAAGATTACTTTATAATAATATAGCATTATTTATACCATATAATTTAAGTTCAAGTATTACGTTAATATCTGTAAAAAAATCAGTCACTAAATGAAATTTTAATAAATTTTGGCTATGAGCTATTTAATTGAAATAATAATACATTTGAATCACTAAAATATAAAAAAAAAAAGGTCATACTTGTGCTTACAAGGAAACCTCTCAAACTGTCGAGCTAGATTTTTCTAAATTTTGAAAAAATCAAATTTGACCCAGTCGACCTGGGGGTCCAGCCACGGCCCACTGAAAATAGAGCTCACCCTACAATGATGCTTCGCTGCATGACAGGTGAAAACAGTGTTTTGGCGTGCTGAGCAAGCATTAAGCGCCGAAAGTTTTACTGTGAGTTACTTTTATTCATGTTAGAAGTTTAGCTTTCTACGTCTTGTAGAAGTGAAGTCCTGGCGCATCGGAAAAGCTGAGGTTCCTTTGCAAATAATTTTAGAGGCACTTTCCAAAATCAATTAAAATTATTTACCGCTGCAATATTGACATATGAAACTGATTTGAATTATGAATATGGAGTATTTACATATGAAACTGATTTGAATTATGAACATGGAGTATTTATGTATGAAAATGAATTTATGTAGATATGAAAAAAAAAATTTTGAGTTACCTAACTGCTGGGGTTACCAGAGTTATAACTGCGCTCTTGGTTGTTATGAACCTAAAACGCTTTTAATGGAAATGAAAATCAATAACAAAATGAGAAAGCATAATAACTTTGAGCAATGATTGCAACAAATGAATGAACTACCATCGCAGTCCATTTCGTGACACACTTGGTCCGTGAAATTAAAACAAATTTCTTGCACATTGAAGAATTTTTCAGGCTTAAGTACCGGGTACGTTGATTTCCACCAAGCATAGATTATCATATTACGGAATTTTGGGGAAGACAGCTGATTGTGAATGAGTGAATGCAGTTTTGTGATGTTATTCCTTTCTGACAAGCTTACATAATCATAATAATGCAAAAGGCAAAATCGTGTTAAGCGTTTAGCGAAATATTTCCATTGAAGAAAAAAATATACGTCGTATGACTGTATGAGTGCTATCCCTCCAGGTGGTATAATCATCAATTTCGATTGCTCTGAAAGACTGGCTTGACTAAATTTATCATCAACTATATTTTCGTCCATTTGACCTGTCCACGAATCCATAATTAATAGAACTTTTGATGTTCGGTTTGAGTACTTCGCTGAGGAACACCTCATGTACTTCGGTAAAGGTTTTACCACATTTGGAACATTCCAGAATAACATTAGGAGATTAAATAACTTTTCCTGTACCCGTGGATCGAATACACCCTTTGGTTCCTGATGGATGAGCAGAAATTGTCGCAATAATTGTCCAGTAGCAGAAATGATAGGTCGGATTATTACGGAATGGGATATGGCGTGAGAAGATTGAATGGTACTCGGAGTGTGCTTTTCCCCATTAATCGACAGAGTGCGCGTAGATGCCCGTTCTTTAGTGAATCCGCTGTGGTCAGTGTTTAAAACCTCATCAAAAGGATAGTTGCTCATTGCATCTGTAACTATGTTGACGAATTCTATAGCTCTATCTTCCAAAGCCGTTGTGTGCATAGTACGTACAGGCATAACGAATTTGGTGACTTTTCTACTTGTTATGCCACGCTCTTTTATTAAAATTTTAATAGAAAAGCATCACTTGCGCTAAAGTTTGTGAGATTTTCTCTCATTGCAATGTTCAGAAACCATAACTTTAAATCGGCATCGTGAACTGTTAATAAAGCATATTCCCGGGCATTTTTAAACTTCTCAAATACTTCGTCTTTCATCCGTAACAGTTTTTCACATCTTGTACCCTGGGAAGCAACATAATCCCGAAAGCGATAAATTTGTCGACGTGAAAGTGTGTTGTCTTTAAAGCGATGCTGTATGCTTTTCAAGGAACGTAGTTTTCCTGACCCACTCCATGGAAATTCTTTTCATGTCTTCTAATGTGTAAGTTACGCGTGACGGCAAATTAGTTTGTTCATCCCATTCCTCATCATTCATTTCATTATCCTGTATTGCATCATACTTCATTTCATTTAAACAAATATCAAGTATATTCCCGTCATTTATTTCGTATGTTAACCCACTTATCAAAGTTTTGGCAAATGTAAATATTTCTTTCTCAATATCCATCTTATAATCTGATACAAAATCGGCTTGCTTTGTGTATTTTTCACAAACAACGCGAAACAAGTATGTTGATATGGTGGAAAAGGAAGACATGGTGACAAATAAGGCTTGAAATTCCACGCTTTCCAACAAAAAAATTAAAAAGGTCAAAGGTGATGAAAGCACAGGCAAGTGATTGCTACTG
>QLNU02015360.1:212198318-212208818 GCA_006491805.2 Dysdera silvatica | reverse complement strand
CGAATCCAGGATGAGGATGGCGCCTCTTTTTCTCCAAATATAAAAAAGCTCTAGTTTGAGCTACATAAACGTGGGTGGCAAAAATTATTGTACAACATCATAATGTAGCAGTTCTGGAAGAGGATTGTCGAATTTTACTTCTTTCATATATCCAAACATTTCAAACAGCCTATTTATACACAATGGAATGCATAAGCCATGTCGACATGATCTGATTGTAGAGGGAAAGACAGCTTCGCAAAACAATTTAACATACTTTTGAAAAACAACATCCAAACTACAAATTTTGTAGATTTTAGTCTTTTGATAATACCAACTAATTTGGCAGGTATAGAAGCTTTCTATGATAACAAAGTTTCCAATTGTCATATGATAACTCCATAATTGTTTGTCAGAAGTTCAACATAATGTGATTTGTGAGTCACCCACCGTACGCCTTGAACTCTTGAAGTTTTTATTGAAGCAGCATATTCATTTCAAATTGTAGCCAATTCTCGAAATTGATGCAATTTACTTGAACTCTTATATTGTAAAAATTATATAGATCATTCAAAAGTAAAAACACCTCATCCAGATAGGTGGAGTGCACATAATCTTTAAGAGTCAAAATTCCATTTGAAATTTTTTAAACGTAATTAAACTTATACCATCTGCACATGACATTATGGTAAATATAGGATTTGTTCTTATTTTACAAAGAATAAAAAAATTTTTTAATCATCCAAAAACACCAATGAAAATTCCGATGCAAACAAAACAATAAATCTCCAGTAGTGTTACCATATCACCTACTGAAAATTACGCCCAATAAAATCATTGGGCAACCGCCTGTTTCGAGTGGATAGCATTCTTACCTGGGAGCCATAACGGGCACCATTTATTTGTCACAGACTTGTCTTTGAACTTTTCGAATCACATGATCCCATCTTCTGACTTTTTGTTCCTATTTTAGCAATTTAATTTTTATTTTTTGAGATTTTTTCCCCCCGCCGTAATCATTTCGTATCGCAGTATGCTACGCAAAATCGTGACTACCATATTTTTCGCTTTTTGCATCGCAAATTGTGATGCGATACCGCTTATAAAAAATGCTGATATGATTTATATGTTCATGTTATGTAATATTATTACTTTATCTCTCTACTCACCCCACCTCATCACTACCTTGTTTTTTCTAAGTAGCATTTCCAATTTGGTGGTAACTTGAGAGCTGGTGATGGCTGATGCTATGAATACCAATAAAAGTACATTTTTACTGTCAAACCCAGCCCAGTAATTCCAGCCACTGCAGAATGTGACATAGTTGAAAAAGTACTTGTATTTATATTAAATTTCCATTATTGCACAAAATTTTTAAATTGAAAATGCGTTTAGTTTGCTAAACAGGCTGGAAAAAGGTTAATTTTCTTTAAGAGCCAAGTAATTCAAGAAAGTACCGATTCCGGAAAATTACTGGGTCAAAAAAAAAGTCTGGAAACAACCCTTCCAATATTGCTGAAGGTTGCCACACACGTTGCCATCTACTTTTGATGACAGTGACATGTTATGCAGTTTCACCCTTATTTTTTGTAATCAAAAAAAAAAAAAAAAAATCTTGCTTATGTTTTGGCATTAGTATTTTGCCTAATTACAAATAAGCAATCAAAGTGTGCAGCTTTTACAGAGTGGGACATGCTCTGCGGTCCATAAATAAAGGGGACCCTCATGGAAGCTCAGTGTTTTTTTTTTTTATCAAAACTAAAAAATATATAAAAAAGTTAAAAAGTTCAATAGCATATTTTCTACCTTTCAGTCAGAAACCACAAAAAAAAGTGCTTGGTAAGTTATCGTAATCTGTACTAGCACCCTACAGTTTCCTGAGGAATCCAAACCTCTTGAGGCCCAGTGAACCAACCCCAAGACTATGGTGAGAAGTTAGTCAGTAGGCGTTCTTGGGGAAAGTGCACAACAATCCCACCCCGCCAAGCTCTTTCTGACAACACTGACAAAACTCAAGTTATACTCTTAAAATTGGCCCGAAAATTTTATACATGGTCCATCTGCGCATTAGGCCTACTATCATGGCTTGTCCCTTGGAAAGCTGGCAAAATGAACATCATGATGATGAAATATTGTTTTGCAGATGCTTTTTATGACCCAGTAATTTTTCTGAATCAGTAGAAGTCTGATTGGGGGTGCCCTTTACACCCCGACTTACTAAAACATCAGATAAGAAAGGCACTGTACCCTGTTGTATAGGAAAAATGTGCAATTAGTGAAAATGGAAAAATAAGATGATTTTAAAAATAAAACTTATTACACTCTGTAGGAACACTGCATATTAAGGCCATGTTGCCAAGCCAATTCGAACGTTGCCAAAATTAAAGCTAGACTCCAGAAACGAAGCGTAGATCCGACCTTTTCATGTGTGCCGAGTAGGTGTACGTTTGTTCCAAAGCATTTTGGTATAGCATTCCCTGTGCCATTTGTGGATTCCATGGTTTTTCTAACCTAATTTTTTTCTAGAAAGTTAGTTTTATTTAATTAGTATCCTGCCCGAATCAGTGAAGGGTTAGTGGGAGGAGACCCACACCCTTCACACAGCAGAGCAATCCCCTCGCTGCCTGTTTGGATAGTCTTTGAGTTAGGCCTGATTTAATACTATGGTGGATCAGTATTTACCTGTAAATGTTTATTATTAAATAACTTCATCTTCACTAATGGTTGGTTGTATTTTTATGACGCAAGGACAAGGATCATTCTGTGCCAACCAAGCTGAGACTGTACATATGGTTTAAACCTTTACTAATACTCTGAGGCATTCAACCCGTCATTCATAGCCCATTGAAAGGCACTCTTCTTTCCTTTCATTCATTATCCATAGGAAAAAAAAAGGAAAAGGTCAAACAATGGCAGTTCAGAAAGACACTAAGGTGTCACGTAAGAGATTATGACGTCACATACAACTGCAAATTTGAAGCGGTTCCAAGAGGAGAGAAAATGGAACACATTAATCAAAGAAAAGTCATTACGTAGGTAAGTACTTCATAATGAACATTGATTAAAGAACGAACATAAGGAGGGACCCCATTTCCCGGTAAGTAAAAGCAACCCTTTGAACACTATTCCATCACAGCAAAACCAGAGAAGGAAGTTTTCGCAATTGGTGACAGAGGCAAGACTTTTAATATACAATGATGCCCACTTTGTTGGTTGTTTGTGGAGGAAAGATTATGTTGACAGCTTCTACAAGAAACGTTTTACGGAAACTTCCAAAAACATAGAGTCCCTTTTAATACAATTATAACAATTTCGAGTGCTACTGCATGACACGTTACCTCCTCCTCTGTCCTGAAATCATTCTAAATTGCAATAGATTGGCTTGTGACGCTACACACTCTCTGATGTCATATATATCTATATGATGAAGTGAGAATTGGTGTGATATGCCATTTATTTTTTGCTTCACGTTCACATTCGCTGTATTTTGTTCATTGCAGCGAAAATGGTTTTTTTATGGACTACGTATGCTAGTTATGAAAAGTTGGGATTATTTTACCATCGCAAACACCCAATTCTACGAACTAGGGGCGTACTCCTTTTTTACTTTCCATACTTTGCAAGATTTTGTAATTCAACATTAGACTGATTCACAGGTACTATCCTAACGGACTATCTGAACAAGCAGCAAAGATGAAGCCCATGGAAGGGCATGAGGGTGCCGCACTACCCCTTTACTTAAACATTTTCTTTGCTGATTCACGAAAATTACAAAAGATGCCGTGAACATGGCAGCTGATCACAGCCTGTTGCCAGTCGTTTTTGGCAGCATTGGAAAACATTCAGTAGGTAATGTGTTATGCAGCTCCACCCAATTCCGGAATCGCAAAACGCAAATCCGTTCTAGAGACATCCAGAAAGGATATTTACAGAGGGAAGAGTGTTTTAACAGCTTCCATTATTACAGAAGCTTTGAAAAGTACATACAAGTCCTTTTTAATACATTTATAAAAATTTCAGCCTCTCAAAATGTGAATTCATAATGGCGGCATGGAAGCAGGTAGCTGCGGCATCCAGGAAGGAAGTTGACGCTTTTAGCGACAATGGGGTGGGATTGATCAGCCCTAACACAGGGAACTTTTCTTTTTTTTGTAGCACAGTTGGAAATTGAATCCAGGATTACCGAACGCTACGCGAACGCGTTACCACTGCACTATCACAGGGCCAACTCAGAAAAGCAGCAGCATTCCCAGCTGGAAAATAAACATATGTGGGCTATACTACACATGTGTCCCCTGTGCGATTTGTCGCCAAGGTGCGGCAACCCTGCCAGGACAATCTCCTTCCCAGTTTACGTCATCACATGTTCACTTTTTAACAAAAAAAAAATACTTCTGTCTTTAAGCTTCTGATCTTTTATGGCTTTTAGAATCATTTCCTCCACTTCCTCTTTGTGACACCGTCTCCACATATACTCTGCGTAGTATGAGTCAAACAGCTTTTCAGTGCCAACATTGTGATACTCCACGTTCCCCCACCTCTCCCTTCTTCCCCCTTCCCATATCTCCTGTGAAGTATGAGGCCAACAGCTAGTCAACGCGGATTTGCGAAGTACGAGTCCAATAGCTTTTCATCGCCGACATTGTGATACTCCAGATTTCCCTCATCTCCCCCTACCTCCTTTCCCTTTTTCCCTCCATACCTCCTCAAACGTCTTCCTCCTATATCCGCTCTCCATCCCAAACATACCATCAATTCCAATCTGTTACAAAAATAAATACATTTAAACGGTTGCTCATCCTATAGCCACAACTCACAAACCACCACAGGCACGAACGGACACTAGGACACAACTACCGCGCGCATGCTCGCATTTTTAACGCTTCCTAAAACTTTCCCTCTGTTTTAAGAGTATAGCATCAGTTTTGGAGACGAGTTGGCGACAAAACAGGGGATTCATCTGTAGTGTCACCCATATGTGTACATAAAACTGCATTTTAAATACTAGTGGAAAACCGTACGGTTATTATTAGTTCTTCCATTTGGATTTCATGCCGTAAGGACTCTTACACGAAGGATACTCGTATCCTCCTAAGCTCCATACCTATAAACAAATCACACATATCAGAGAAGTATTATGTAGTTTTTTTTCTTCCTACAGAAAAGTCAATTTATACAAAACCTGTTTAACGGTAGATGGAAGCTTCGACCAATGGCAGTTTTGTCGTATGTATAATTCTATGTCTGAATTCATTATTAATAAACGTAGAAACTTTTTTCTCTATTGAAAAACGGGCTTCATGACAACTGCATTCATTTACAAATATCCTCCCAAATGACGTATGTACTATTTTTAACATGGAGTTAAAAAGACAGTTCTTCTTCCTCACCGTAACAATATTGTGAATCTGTGGACAGCGAACTTCTAGACTAATAGAAAAGTAAGATTTAAATTTTTCAAGATGGTTTTTCCCTACCATACAAAAATGTAGGAAATAACCAATTATTTAAGTATATAATATCCAGATAATCTGGGTTATAAATTAATTGATGCTAATATGCGTTATATTTTGAACGATTATTTATATATATATATATAATCCTGCAGTATCGTGACCAGACCTCCTCAATTTTGGAGGACCGTCCTCAAATTTGTATTTATTCTACAAAAGTATGAAATCTCCTTGGACAACAATTGTCCTCAAATTTCTGCAGTACTTAAAAGTTGTGAGTTACTATAGTTTCTACTTCGTTATAATTATACAAGCAATGAGCGATTTCAGCCAGCCGTTACAAAGGTGTTGTATCTTTTCACTGGTTTCTACGGTCTGCGCGATTTAAATTTCCATAACAGTTTTAGCATTAGGACAGATTTAGGAAATCTGATTGGCTAACGATGACATCACTTATAGGTGCTATTATTCAATTTTAGGCGACAATATAGCACGCACCAAAAGATCAACGTCTACACCAGTTCGGAGTTCACACTTATTGTTTACGTAAATGAGATTTTAATCGCGGGGGAATTTTAGAACGACACTCTTCAATAATACTCCCAATTTATTTTTAATATTACCATGAGTTGGTTTTTTCTTTGATTTAAACTTAAAATGTAATAAATAGTTAGAAATCTTTAAAACAAAGCAACATTTTTGAAATATTGTGCTGCTAGCTTATATTTTTATAAAAAAAACATCTTTTGCCTCAATTTTTGAAAAGATGGCTGTTGAATTTTTTTTAAAAAAATAGATCTTATGGAGTGTGTTAAGTGGTAACCTCGTATTTAAAAAATAAAAAAGTATCTCCCTTGATTCCTGGAATTGCTTTCCTTGATTGTAATTGAAAATTAGTATTTTTATAATACAATAAAACCTCCCTCAGGCGACCATCGTCGATTCCGTGAAAAAGAGGTCGCTCAGAGAGGTGGTCTCCGAATGGAGCTAAATTTAGAATTGGGTCTATGGAGGGGGGAAGGAAATCCATTTCCAAAAAAGGTAGTCGTTAAGGGAGGTGGTCGTTTAAGAGAGGTTTTCTGTATATAAAATTATTTCCGAGTTGTTTTGTATTTATGGAAAATATGTATTTGGCAATTTTCACAGTGGATTTTGCAATTTTCTCGTTTTTAATGTTTTCATATCATTTCATTATTTTTTTGTTTTGACATACAAAAATTGTTCAACGTCATCCGTATTTAAAAATCATGTTTTTTTAGCACGATTCCAATTCTTAATTGGTATAATAAATATTAATGTTATCTTTACCACAAAAACCATGGGAAAAAATCTAACTGGGGTCATTTTTCATGTAAAAACCCGGGTATTTGCCAACCCTGTTTGCCCTGCATCCAAGTTAAGTCTATATGAATCCATTATTTAATAACTCATTAAATGATTTGAATAGCTGGAAAATACATTACTTTTAAAGACGTTTGCTCAATTACATTTCTTATATTGGAGCACCTGCAGGAAGCTTCAGGCTTTGACAATGACATCACTTTCTTTTGTAATTATTAATGGTTCTTTTGACTCACATACAATCCTAATTTCGCCAAAAAAACTAAAAAACGCCAATCCCTTTTCACTGGAATTATTTCGATCTTGGTGGTGGTGGTGGTTTGTGCAAGGAGATTAATGGGAAGGGTGGCCGCCGAATGTGGCAGCGCTGTATTCCCAGACAGGCTTTTGTCATATGATATGACGACCAGTGGACCGAGAAGGGACACTGGGGGGGAGGGAGCATTGCAGGGGATTGTCGATCGAAACAGGCGTACAGAGACGCACAGCTCACATGATTGTCGTCATTCAACGTCGACGGGAGGCCATCCACGATCAGTCCGCTTGAAAGAGTGTCGAAATGAATGGATGGCGTGGAAGAATTACCAGGCCAGCCAGAACTCCAACAGGAGACCACCGGACGCCGTTGAGTGGGTGCGGTGCCGCGAGCGGCAGAGAACAGGCGTAAATCATTCCCCGCAACCAGGGCGCACGAGACCAGAACAATCCGGACAGGCATCACATGCCAAAGTATCATCCACCGTTTGCGAAAGCTGGCCCCCAAGCGATCGCAGCGGACGAAGACAATGACGAACGCCCGTCATGGACAGAAGTACAAGCACAGCCACGGTGGTGTCCCAAACACTCCGTCTTAAGCGAGCCGGAATCGACGCCCACGCCAGCCCCGACAAGAGAGAAAGGACATCCGCACGCCACCAGCGCTGGGACCGAACTCATTTTTGATCTCAACTCATGATCGAACTCATTTCGATCTCGGAACCCAGCCAACATCACCTGCTCAGCCAATCAGATTGCTTAAATCGGTCCTAATGCTAAAAGTGTTATGGAAATTCAAATCTCGATTTCGGTCACAGGAAGTGCATAGCTCCATTTATGCTCAATCCCGCTCCTCGTTCAAAACAACGTTACACTGTTACATTTGCTATAATCGACGTATTTTTTAGTCTCAAAACGGAATGAAGAGTAATATTATGTTTTTCGAGAAAATGTTATATTCGACCTTTAAAATAAGACATAAAAGGACTTTAAATTAGCGCGTAAAGGCTTTTATATAGGGTTGCGAATTTTTTTTTCTCCACAAGGGCATTTATAAACATGTAAATAATCTCTCAGTATTTTTCAAATTGCGTTTAGAAGTGATAATTTTGAGGTTTCTTAAAAAGCACTTACCTTCAGGTGGATAACTGTCAATTTCCTCAAAGGCTGGTAGTTAAAAGAAAGTATTATTGTAACTTTTGTTTTAAATTGTTTAACTATTTATTATTGCTTTATAACTGTGTACCTACTAACATTTATAATTTGCTTCATTTTAAAATTTACTTGTTATATTTTTTATTTTGTTTGAGGCTTTTATTATCTACTTTATTTAATTACTTATTAGATTACTTTATTTGTTACTTGACCAGTTACTTTATTTTATTTAATTACTCATTATTATATTATTTACTATTATTCAACGTCATACAGAAAAGCATAACAAAATTTGAACAACAATATAGAGTATATAATAAACCCATACCTTGCTATATGACCAAGACATGTTCCTCAGAAGTTCAAAAAGTAAAGTACAGTGCTGTATAACGGATCATTTATTTTCATATAAAGTAATACAAATTCCATAAGATCCCTTCCAATGTTGTAAAAAGTTTAGGAAACCACTAGTTTTATGATTGAAAATACGTGGTTCGCTTTTTATTTCGTCGTAAAATATATTTTTCATTAGTTATTAAAAACAAGGATATAAAAATCACCATGTAATAAAACAGAAATAATGTATGTGACAAATTGTGACAAATGAAAAAATATGATAGGAATGGCATTTGGCTTTAATTTTCCAGGAATTTTCTTTTCAAATTGATCAAGTTCAAGGTGTGCCTGAACGAACAATATTTACAAATTAATGACTAACAAAAAAGTATTTCATTTGTACTTAAATTATTAAATGCATGGATATCTTTTTTTCACAAAGCATAAAACATTGATGATCTAGGCAATTTCAAGTTGCAGTTATTTTAAATATATATTAATGTGCCTGAACAACATTAATATTTAAAACTTAATAACATATAAAATATTTTAAATTTGTACTTAAATTATTAAATGCATGGATAAATATTTTTTTTTATTACAGATGAAATAAATTGACGATGCATGCAATTTCAAGTTTGCAGTTATTTTATGAAAAAACATTAATATTTAAAAATTAATAACTGATATAAAAGCTTTTAAATTTGTATTTAAAATTGTAAATGCGTAGATAAACATTTTTTTTTATTATTGATAAAATACGGATAATCCACGCAATTTAAAGCTGCCATTATTTTAAAAACATAAATATGAAACTAAGAAGTTATTTAAAACATTAATGATAGGCATTGACGCTTTTATTTTATATGGTTAAATTACGGGTCAAACTTATTCCCGATATGATCTCATATCGTAATACTCTCAGATGTAAAAGAAAATTATAAAGCGTGCGGCACATTTTTTACTGCCAAAAAAACAAAAAAAGAACCAAAAAAACCCCAGAAGATTGAATTAAAAAAAAATATTTACTTCACACAAACAGGTACTTTTCACGAAGTTAAAATCTTTTCGTTTTATTTTGGCGAACCAAATTTTGCGCCGTTCTTGATCATTTTTTCCATTTGGAATGTGAAATAATTTTACTCCTTGACCACTTCGATTCTTACAATTTACAGTGCAACAAATAACCATTTTTCACAATGAATAGCCTCCGATTATATTGAATATTAAAACACTCGTTATCTGTACCAGCCAAGAGTATGCTAACACAGTACTGAGAGCGCGCGATGATTAAGCCATAACGGTCGCTATCTGTCACTTGCCCATCAGTTAACCAATCAAGCAGCCTGAGCTCGACAACAATACATGGCCGAACTCTTCCTATATATGGCTCTGGTCTGAACCTAACTCGGGAACAAATTCTTTTGCGCATGCACATGGACTTCGGCTGAACTTCGTAATGGAAATAGTATTGCCAATATTGAGTACTATTCTGAGGACAGAGCTCTATTTTTGACACTAACATTTGGAATGGGCAATACCAATGATGGAAAATGCAGCCGAAATGTAAATTATTCCACTAACTAGTTCGAGAACACTTTAAAGAAAAAAATATATAGAAACTATTTTCTTTAAAAGAGTTAACATTATAAAAAACTAAATTTTGATGGGGAAAACTACAAGCAAACTTTACAACGATACCTAAGGGCAAAGATTTTATTTACTCATTTAATTTTGTATGATATATTTCTTCTTTACGATAAAGACAACAGATCTTCATCCAACGTTATTTTGTAAAATATTTTAAACCATCCCCCGAAATTAAATCCTAGCTACTGCCTTGGGATCAGATTCTTCCAAAGTCCCGTTTTTTGGCGGATGATAAGTAACACATACGCCTGGCTAATGTTAGCAATGGCATAGAAAAGAAGGGGATTAAAGGTCCTCTCATTGGATATCATAGGAACGTTTTTCTATTTAA
>QLNU02015360.1:212132059-212190632 GCA_006491805.2 Dysdera silvatica | reverse complement strand
AGAGAAAAACCTCTCTTTCTCCTTATATAAGGATGTAAGATATTATTACCCTTCACAGGAATAACAATTGCCAAATAATGGTCAACATAAAAAGCCTCCGGGGCGAGTTTTTGTGAGTTTTTCGTGGAGGTATTTATTATGAAATAATTTCGATACCCACCTATAATCAGCTCAATCTTGAGCTTTTTTTTTTTTTTGTTTAGGAGACGCCATAAAACGCGAAAAAAGACACACAAAAAATTCTCACCTGAGGCTTTGTGTGTTGACCATTATTTGGCAATTGTGTTATCCCTGAGAAGGGTAATAATATCTTACACCTTTACATACGGAGAAAAAGAGCGTTGTTCCTGTCCTCATTCGTCTAGCAATCCAAGACACTCCGGGCTAAACGGCGGGACCCTGGTTCGAATCCAGGATGGGGACAGCGTCTCTTTTTCTCCTAAACAAAAAAGCCCAAGATTGAGCTAATTATACATGGGTGTCGAAATTGTTGTATGATAAATTCCCCCACTAAAAAATTCGCCCCGGAGGCTTTGTGTGTTGACCATTATTTGGCAATTGTGTTAGCCCTGAGAAGGGTAATAATATCTTATAACCTTTCAAAGTATTACTATTAATATTAACGATTTCGAGAAGGCTATTGCTGTAGGACTTTTTACCATTTTAGAGAACCATTTAACAAATCCAGAAGTCGAAGATGACGATGAAATTATAGAAATTTTTGAAAATGAAGGAAGTAATTTACTTCATGACGACGATGGACAAGAAATGAATGATCTTTCAGCCAGGACATATAAGAATAAATGACAAAGAGCGCGTGGTCGCGACAAAATAACTGTGTCCTAACTGGAAATATGGAGCTTAATTAAAATAGGATTTAAGAAAATGCCCAATTCAAAAACGTATCTGCGTTTTAAAAACGATGTAGAAAATTGGAGGGGCATTAGTTGATATCTGTGAAGTTATAGGCAAGTTTAGGAAAAATTCATGGAACTAGGGAGTCACAAACTTTATATTATTTATGGCACCAACACTCGGAAATGGGCCCATTCAAGCTTCATTGCGTTTCTCCAAATTCAAATTTTTTTGCCTCTAGCAAGTGGTTAAAAAAATTTTGTGAACACCACAGTAGAATATCCAGAAAGGTAAGAAAACTAATAACCCAAAAAAAACCAGTGACTTCTCCGGATAAAATCCAGAAGTCCATCGACGTTTTTAAAAACAAAACAAAACAAAACTTGAGCTAGCTGCATTTGAAATATCCTGCACGTTGCATATTTAATACCGATCAATGCGGTTTTAATTATGAGCTATCAGGTAGCCGATCACTCTATTTCGGTGGAGAAAAAATAACATTAGGCTGCGCGTTATCTCGAACGAATAAATGTAAGCATTCATATACCATTCAGTATTTAACCCCTTCCCGTACTTTAACGAGTCAGACTCGTGATGAAGATTTTGGCCCAAACGTAAACATCACGAGCCAGGCTCGCGGAATGTTTTCGGAAGTATCATACTATGCAGGATTATTACTTTTTAGAGTTGTAAGTATTTTCCTATTAGATACTGATTCAAGGTGAGCATTTCTTATTAAATTTTTTGTTTACAATATGCTGTTTATTTTTAGGCGTAGTATTATTACTTTCCTTAGGGCAAAGGCACACTTGAAGATGCTCAGAAGATTGTAATTTCTATTAAAGTATTGTTTATTCATGAAATATAGTTTTGACACTGTTATTTGTCATCTATTATAAAATATAATGTATTTATAATATCTATAAAAGGAAAAAGAATTAGTGTTTACTTCCACAACAGAAGTATCGCGTAAACAAATGACTATATCACAGGTAATTACATATCGACTCGTATTGCAACTGTTTTCGAGCATCAGTCTGGTTCGTTTACTGCGCGTTGACCCTTACCGCTTGGGCCCGGATTTCGTCGCGCTAAATGGCACGGGAAGGGATTAATAAACGTTGACGGAAAAGCGTTTGACGATGTTTTTTTATGAGTATAAAAAATTTTTGGTCAATTTGGCAATAGAGTAAAATCTTCCCTATTTAAAGCTCCAAATGTGATTCTAATTTGTAGCGCATCGGGGAAATTGATTACAGCTCAATCGGAAACATTTTTAGATGGGTATTTTTTTAAAAATGTTACAGAAAATTTTCTTCTTTTGCTAGATTCCTGGGGGGGGGGGGAGGAGTCATAAAAATCCCTGAATTTTTGAAGAAAGGTGTGGCATTGATGGTAAACCAGATGGCGTAATGGAAATCATTCCTGAACATAGAACCCCACCTTGTCGGCCATTGGATCGTTTTTTGTTTAGAGAAATAAAGTATATGGCTCGTGAAATCTATCGTCACGGAAAAATATCTGGAGATGGAAATGAGCTTACAATCAGAAATAATAATACACGATCGCAATCCTTGGTGCACTTCCAAATAAACGCTGACATTTTTCGTCCTGTGATTAAATATGTTTTGTTTGCATCAGGATTATCGGAAGATGGTAAGCCCAACTTTCTAGCGTATGTCAGGTTTGTTTTTCGCTAACGCAAAAGTCATGTGACAAAATACTTTCTATGCAAAAATTACCCATTTATTCAACGTAGTAGCTTCCGAAAGCATTTATGTTTCCATACTTTTGGGATTTTCACACTATTGATGGTGGATCAATAAATTTCACTTAAATATGTAAGAACTAATAATAACACACACGTTAATCACACTTTCTATACAAATATGATGAAAATGAATATTTATAATCTTTTTCAAATGCGTCTACATTTCGCTCATTACAATAACATAATTTCAATTCGCCACTAATAATAGCCGTAAAGGCTATTTATCAATGACCGCCAAATATTCGCCAAATCTACAATCCATATTACGTTATTTTCCAATTTGGCCCCGGTTTTTAAACTCTCAAAACTGTCTAATAACAATATATGATAAAAAAAATTACGACACACGTGTCTAATGAATTTAAATGAAGTACATAATGTAATAAAGAGTTTTTGAAAATAATAATTCGGTACGAAGATACAGCGATTTAAAATGTCAAGAATGGTTACAATTTTTGACCTTCCGGGACCCCTCACATCAACATTAATGATCACTGTGGCTCGAACACGTGTCTAATAGTTTTTTACAAGCTTTCTAATGACACCACTCACGTTAAAATCCGCGTCGTCCACCCCGGGCCCTTCACTTGTAAGTGAAAATGTGAATGGACAAACAAAATTTAAAACGTCATTTGAAATTGGTAGAAGGACAAAAGGCGCGTTAATTTCAATATGAACATTCTGGTAAATCGCCGCAAATGCCAAAAGAGAAGTTTAGCATCAATGTTTGTTTACACGATTTTGGACATAGTCCGAAAATTTTTGGATGAACGTTTTGAACAAATAAAAAACCAGAGGTCATTTCAGTTTTTTGAATAATTTATCATGCATTAATAATTCAATCTTACAAAAAACTATGGCTTAGAAATTCTTTTAACATGTGATGGCAAGAAGGATATAAATGGTATAGAGCTCTATGAGATAAGATACGTGCTTTTAAAGACAATTTCAGTGAAGATGAGTAAAACTTGAAAACTCTCTTAACGTTCTTAGGTTTATTGTACCTAATGGTTTATCCCTTCCTAATTTAACAATTGCATTTAGAATATTATTGACCATTCCTGTAACTGTAGCAAATGGTGGAAGTTTATTTTCAAAATTGAAATTAATTAAGACATATTTAGGAGAGAGCATTTCGCAGGAGCGACTTGTAAATCTTGCATTAGTGTCAATAGAAAATGACGTATGTGCTGAAATAGATGTGAAGATTGTTATTTTTGATTTTGTAAACATAAAAGAAAGAAAGATAATTTGTAAATAAAGCTGTAAAATAATAAGTTTTATTATTTATTTTATTTATTTATTCATGCATTCCGATTATTTCCGTATTGCACTAAAATATGGTCAGTAAGATTTTCGATAATTTTTATTTTTCGGGTGGGCAAGGGGACTCTCAAATCTACCTTGCATGCGGGCGCCAAAGAGCCTCGCGTCAGCCCTATCTATGTATCTCTTCCTACGTTAGGCGTACTATGTATTCCACCATGGTAAACTTGGCTGTGTAATTTCTAGCGCTTTGGAACTGTACTGTCCCCCAAAATATGCATTTGTATGCACTAAAAGCCCGTAAAATGTGCATGTATATGCACTCAACAGGGTAAAATATGCATTTAAATATTTTTTCACTTATTTAAGAAACAAGTTTCCTGCGTCTTAAAACAAAACATTGTTTTATTACTAACTAGCTGATGAAAATATTTGATATATAGAGAGGATAGTTTTTATTATATCCTATCACAATTTTTCCATCAAAATTCTAAACAATCAAGCTTTACTTTTCGTTAAACAATAGCATTTTATATTCAAAGAAGCCCTTTTCAGTTATACTGAGTCCATTGAATTGAACTTATAAAATTTTGTGAGTAGTTTATAATTGGATAGTTTATTCTCTAACTTGGACACATGAGCCTAGCCCCCAATGGTTTGAATTCACTTGAAATTTTACGTAGACTCTAATGGATAAACGCAGATAATAAATACTTGGCTTCCCCTTCCCAAATAATTTTGAAAACCCTACGTTGATGATCACCAACGTCTATTACTGATAAATAATAATAATAATGGAGCATAATTTTACCCTTTATAAGAGTTTGTTGTGTTTAATCTGACCTTCGATTAACTACTTGTCTAGCACAATCAGTGCCGTAGCTAAGAGGTTGCGTGAACGGCCCCCGCCAAGGGCGCAGGGCGCGTAAAATTGGCTGAAATAACTCACAAAGGAAAATATCTAGAAAACACGTCTATAAGTAAAACTGTCAATTATTACCTCATAACAAATGTTTTTAATATAGTTGTATAATTTTTATGTTTATACAAATAAAATCGTATAATAAATCATTACAATATCTAAAATTAATCTGATTAGAACAGTAAATACAACAAAGGAAACAAACGGAACGGGAGAAATGAGAAACTCACAGATATTGTGAAAGTAATACCATTTTCTATCACATAGTATTATAATATAAAATTATCGTTGTGAAAGAAATCAGCTTAGTTTTTTGTATGACTTCTATATAGGATATCCCTTACGTATATCTGTGCATTGTTTTACAACTGAACTTATTATACAATAATTTTTGCCACCCACGTATATGTAGCTCAAACTAGAGCTTTTTTGTTTTTGGAGAAAATTTCCCCACGAAAAACTCACAAAAAATCTCGCCCCGGAGGCTTTTCTGTGTTGACCATTATTTGGCAATTGTGTTATCCCTGTGAAGGGTAATAATATCTTACATCCTCATATACGGAGAAAAATGCGTTTGTTCTTGTCCTCATTCGTCTAGTAGGTCAAGACACCGCGGGCTCAACGCGGGGACCCTGGTTCGAATCCAGGATGAGGACGGCACCTCTTTTTCCGTAAAACCAACAACTCTAGTTTGAGATAAATATATGTGGGTGAAAAATTGCTACAATTCCCCACGAAAACTTTGAAAATTTCAGCCCGGAGGCTTTTCTGTGTTGAATTCATTATTTAAAGTAATTGTGTTACTCCTGTGAAGGGTAATAATATCCTTACATCCCTCATACGGAGAAAATTTGTTCTGTCCTCGCCCGTCTAGTAGGTTAAGACACCGGCTCAACGGGGACCCTGTTCGAAACTACAGGATGAGGACGGCGCTTCTTTTTCTCCAAAAACACAAGCTCTAGTTTGAGCTATAAGCTATACGTGGGTGGCAAAAATTATTGTATAATAAATTCCCCCACGAAAAACTCACAAAAATCTCGCCCCGGAGGCTTTTCTGTGTTGACCATTATTTGGCAATTGTGTTATCCCTGTGAAGGGTAATAATATCTTACAACGTTAATTTTTGCTTACCAGGGGGGGGGGGTTGAAATGGCCAAAATATTGCTTACGTAATACTTGAAATCTTCCTTTTCCGCCCAACGAATGCAGTTTGGTTGTATTATATGAAGCGATACACATATAGAAAGGGAAAACACGTTGAAGAGCAGGGATTGTAAGAAACAAACTCAATAAAGGGGGTTTGTTCTTACATCACAAGGTAGCAAATACTATCTTCTACGATAGAACCTATTTTTTAGTTTTCAAATTTTAATTTTCAGCATCATAAATGCAGCCTAGTTCTGTAAAATGAAACGAGACACGCATAGGAAGGGGGGAAAAAAGTTTAAGAGCGGGAATTTTAAGAAACAGTGTCGAAAAAACCGTCTTTTGTTTTCAACGCTGAGTAGCAGGTACGATTCGCAACATAAGAATGCATATTTTTTTTCAAATTTCAGTTTTAAGCCGAACAAATGCAGTGTGGTTGTGTGATATGAAGCGATACACATATGCAAAGAGGAAAACACGTTAAAGACCTATTATTTTAAGAAACAGACTCAGTAAAGAAGCTTGTTCTTACACAACCTCTACCGTCAGAACCTATATTTTTCATTTTTCAAATTTTAATTTTCGTTATAATAAATGCAGTCTAGTTCTGTGACACATACAGAAAGGGGAAAACATTCAAACGCAGGCATTTAAAGAAGTAATGTCGGTAAAAAAGCCCCCTGCTTTCAACACACGGTAGCAAGTACCATTCCTGACATGGGAACGCATTTTTTCAAATTATAAATTTCCGTCTAATAAATGAAGTCTGGTTCTGAGAAATGAAGCGGCACACATATAGAAAAGAAAGAAACGTTCAAAATCAGGCATTTTACAACAGCGGATCCAGAAATCTTCCAACGGAGGGGCGATTTGTTCAAGATTCCTATTTTTAGCCATGTATCTGTTACATTTCATTTCATTTTCCATGATATAATCCCGGCTTAAGGGGGAGGGATCGCACCAGCGCCCCCCTTGGATCCACCGATGTCACACAGAACACTACAGTAGTGCTGCGCAGCATTCTAAAAGAAGCTTTTCAGCAGTTAACGGATCGCAGGGATAAGTATGTGAAGGTCACACAGGACTAAGTATGTGGAGGTAAAAGGTGCCTTCCGCACACTTAACCCAATGAGAGTTCCACTGCTGGAAGCACTTTTGGAAGGCCTTTTTTTTTTGGAATGCCACTCAGCACTGCTCTCGCAATCCGCATGATGTTCTTTTAGCTTTCAAAGAGAGAATCTTTCAGTGTCACCTTCATTTTCGGAAATAACCAAAAGTTGGAGGCAACCATTTTGCGAATTGTTTTCACCTGCGCATCATGAAAAAGTTCCTGTGCCATGAAAAAGTTCGATGCAATATTACTGCTCCACACATATCCCCTGCTTGGCAGTGACTGATTCAGTCCCTGAGTCCGCCAAAAATCAGGTATACACATGAAGGTATACTCTTTCACTGTCAGTACTTTTGCGTGCTTATTATCATTACTTTCTACTGGGAAAAATAACGTCAGATAATTTTTAGACAAATTTTGTACTTTGTCTTCAATAGGGTCATTCCACGTCAAACCACCCAAAATTTTGATGATTCACAACCCGACCTCTTTAGATTTCCCTGAAAGTTTGCCGAATTGATGACCCAGTGGATGATTGAAATATCCCAAATTTTAACTTTATCCGTCAAATAGATCAAATATGGTCAAAGGTCACTGAAATAGGCCTGTTTTGGATTATGGTACTTTACAAAATTGTCTGTAACTTCTTTCGTCGTTCTTAACCTACAAAGGCAAAAGAGATTTCATTTGAAAAAAAAATTTAAAGGTCTTTCTAAATCCATAATAACAGTAAATATTATAGGCAGGAATTTTATAAGTAAAATGAATAGAACAGTTTGACATTGAATTTTTAAAAATTGTGTCATTTGAATTTTTTGAAACAATTATATATTATATAGCGTGATATTTTATACCCTTTCTCAAAATTTCATGGTGGGATCACTATGGGTGCAAGAGATATTCAAAAAATTCGACTGAAAGCTAAGAATTCATTCTTATGCATTGTGACATTGAACCATAAATAAAGATATGAAACAACATGATGCCTATATAATTAACTTTTTAAAGCACAGGTTTAATCACAATTTATTTACATATCTATCTCAAGCGTATGTAATGTGCGAAAAAATGCAAGTTAAGAATTATTTCTTTTGTCAAATAAAAGTCTAGGATTAGCTGCTACAAGATGGTCGATATTCAGTTTATACGTTTTTTCTGTACTTGTTGTTTGGAGATCAACTTTTGTTAGCACAGTTGATCTAGAAATCCAAAGCAAATCTGAAATTGAGAGATACATAAAAGTTGATGCAGGACCATGAGGTGTGAGAAAACTGACGTGAACTTCATCAAGTTCTTTATTTGTGTTTAATACGCATCCCAACCACCAATGTCCATCGTATTCACATTTCATACAATCTTTAATATCTGCAAGGTCGAGTAAACAATTAGATTCAAGGAGGCTAAATTCTCTGCACGTGACTTCGTTTGAATAACGTTTGGTAAGAACTGTGGGTGTATTTTTAGGCAAGATAAAGTGTAACTACTGTGTTCCTAGTAGTGTGCGAACTGCTTCAAGACGCTCTCAGAGGAGAGTATGTTATATTTCATGGTCTTCTGCTGTTGTATAAACAAATTTATTCCCGTTATATTTTTTCCTGCCCAATCAGAGAGCGGACGAGGAGTCATATATACACTCTATAACAAAAAAATCGACGCACCAAGAAAGAGTTGTCCGATTGTAATGAAATTTCGTATGCAAAGACATTTTGACCGAACATGCAAATGATTAAAATTTGGTGTCCAATGAATGAATAGCGGGAACTCCAGCGCATCGGAACTGCGCATTCAGCAGGTGTATATAAGGAGCGATTCTCAATATGTGGTCAAAATTTCTGTTGCATTTTGACTGCGGATATCTTACGTCGACTGTAACAATGCCTCGCCGAAAGATTCGTGCTCATTACGAGCATATGTCAGAGTTTGAAAGAGGTTGTGCTATCGGATTGAAAGAGGCTGGTTGGACGAATCGAAGAATCGCTGGACATGTGGGTCGAAGCGATGCGGCGATTGGACGGTGCTGGCAAGAGTGGGTCAACAACGGCAGATGTCAGCGTAGGGATGGCAGCGGTCGACCTAGGGCCACAACAGAACGGGAAGACAGAGCGATTGTCAGAGCAGCTGTCACAGCACCGGATTCGTCGTTATCAACTATCCAACGTGTGGCCCGCACACATGTGTCCAACATGACCCTCTGCAGACGACTGAGAGAGCGGAATTTACGCTCGCGCCGACCGTTACGCCGCTTACCTCTCACGCCTTTACACCGTCAAGTCCGATTACAGTGGTGCCGGGCTCGATCAACTTGGAACTGCGCTGACTGGGGACGTATAGTCTTTAGTGACGAGTCCCGTTTCCAACTGTGTCCTGACGACAACCGCAGACGTGTCTGGAGACGTCCAGGGCAGCGTGGGGATCCTGCCCTTACTATCGCACGCCACACATGCCCACAACAGGGCGTTATGGTCTGGGGTGCCATCTCCTTTGATAGCCGGACCCCTTTGGTGGTCATTTCTGGCACACTTACAGCACAGCGGTACGTAGACGACATTCTACGACCGGTTGTGTTACCGTTCCTTTTGCGACACCCTGGACTTACGTTTCAACAAGACAATGCCCGGCCGCACACGGCACGTGTTGCTATGAATTGTCTTCAAGCTTGCCCAACACTTCCTTGGCAAGCTAGGTCTCCTGATCTCTCTCCCATAGAGCACATTTGGGACGCTATGGGAAGGCGATTGCAACCATCCCGGAATGTTGACGATTTAGCCCGACAGTTGGAGACAATTTGGCAAGAAATTCCGCAGGACACCATCCGGGATCTTTATCAGTCTATGCCACGCCGGGTGACAGCTTGCATCCAGGCCAGAGGTGGACCAACGCCTTATTGACTTCCTCCCTTTGTAACGGTCAAACTCTGCAATAAATCATTCAATTGTTCTGAAATTTTAATCCTTTCTTTTTCTATGTATGTTCTTCACATCCACCAATTTTTATCGCAATCGGACAACTCCTTCTTGGTGCGTCGATTTTTTTTGTTATAGGGTGTATATATATATATTGAGGATTTGTTGCGGTCACACGTTTTTTAAAATGAAGACAAATTTAAGAGGGCAGAAAGCAGAACACTTAATCTACAGCTGTTTTTCAAAATTAATAGTGAGCACTAGTACTTTACTAGCGCCCGTACGGTTAATCATATTTCCTATCTAGTATATGTTTATTGCTAGTAATCACTTTCTCCTATTTTTATATAATTATAAATATTGTAATTCTGAAAATTTCCAGTTGAACAAGGGTTAGTATATTATTTAGTGAAAGCAATAGTAATGAAAAAAAAAAGCAGCAACATGCACTAATAGACAAGTCTGGAATATGAGGGGTCACAAGGCATAAGAATAATGTTTTACCTTCGAGTCGCATTTTTTTAATATCTCTTGGACCCATAGTGGTCCCATCATAAAATTTTGAGAAAAGGTGTAAAATATCCGCTATATAGTTTTTTGAAAAATCAAATGACCCCATTGTGAAAAATTCAAGGTCAAACTGTTCTTTTTATATTATTTAAAAAATGGCTTATTATAATACTTACATTATTACGTATTTAGGAACATTTTTAAAAAATCTTTCAAGTGAGATCTCTTTTACATTTGTAGGTTAAAAACGAACAAAGTTAAGGTCAATTTTGTTTGTTTGTTTGTGGCTTTACAGTCGAGAATCACATATATCACGCGCCAGGACCTACAGTTCGAGGAATCCAAACCTCTCATGGCCTAGGAGTCAAACTCCGAGCTACAGCAATGTGATCTTTAGCAGATGCTACAGATCTCCGCGTAAGCGTTCTTTTCACCGTTATGAGTCGAACTCGGGTTAACGGAGCATTGACGAAGGCGCCACACACTGCGCCACCGCAGGGCAATCAATTTTGCAAAAGCACGATAATCCAAAAACAGGCTTTACCAGTAACTTATTCCGTCCATAGTTTGCCACCTTCGTCCACAGGCCGCCGCCTGCACCATACGGATACTGCTGTACAAAGATGTTGGTAGCAATGGTTGCTGCGAGGAACTCATCGGCTGAACAAAGGCTCTGGAAGGCCAAGGTGCACGAATGCGAGGCAAAATCGGTTGGTTGTGCGAGAGGTTCGAGCTGACACAACAGCATCATTGTTCGCCATCCAACGTGCTACAGTCTATTCCATACCACCCGTGGCACCTTCCACCATCTCACGACGCTTGGCTGAGGTGGGGTTACGCTCACAGCGGCTTTTAAGACGTTTGCCTTTAACCCCACACCATCGACAGAGTCGTCTGGAGTGGTGTCGTAGCCGATCATCATTGCTGCCAGCAGATTAGTATCGCATAGTGTTCAGCAATGAATCCCGCTTCAGTCTTGGAGCAGATGACCATCGGATCCATGTGTGTAGGCGCCAGGGTCAGCGGTCCCAACCACCCTTTGTTTTACAGAGGTACACAGCCATTACCCCTAGTGCGATAATGTGGGGTGCTATCTCATACGACAGCAGAACGCCCTTAGTCATCCTGCGTGCAACTTTAACAGCTCAACGATATGTTGATGACATCCTGCGGCCGTTTGCGTTACTCTTCATGACACGACATCCAGAGGACATTTTTCAACAAGATAATTTCAGACTCCATACGGCTCGCATATCTCTGAGCTGTCTCGTGCTGTTGATACCCTTCCTTGACCAGTTAGATCACCAGACCTTTCGCCAATCGAACATGTATGGGACATGGTAGGCCGCCAGATTCGGGCAGTGCAAAATGTCACAGAGCTGGAGATGACATTAAGAACCTTTATCACTCTTTATCTAGACGTATAAAAGAATGTATCGTCGCCGGGGGGGGGGGCGTCACCAACTATTGATTTGAAGATTCAATGTGCAATTCTTAGCCATTTATGGGTCCTGTGGCCTTGAATTTTTAACAGTTCCTTACCTGTGTATGTGCTGAATGTACATTTAATTTCAATAAAAACAGACAATTTCTTCATGGTGTTTCGTTCATTTTGCAAAAGAGTGTATATACACTCATGTTTATGAAAAATGAAACACCAAAAAGGAATGATCCGATTTAACTCAAATTTACGGAAAATGCAAATCAGGGTCTGACATCCAAATGATCAGAAATTCTGCGTGAATGCGCATGTGTGGATTGAGCAGTGCTCTCTGAACGCTCATAAGGGGAGTATAAATAGAGGGCTATAGACGAGCTAGATAAGTATTGTAGCGTTGTCAGAGATCTGCATACTGTTCCATTGGAGTCATTACACGTAGTCAATGTCAGACAGCGCCGTACATGCCACGACAGTAATCCCAGTGTGGAAGCAGTGAACCAAAGAACACTAAGGGAGTCGAAAATCTGGAACTGAACCATAAAACGTGACGAAAACATGGGATGATAGACAGTTTATTTTCATGGCAGTAACGAACCCTGCAGTTTATTCTCCAGTGTTAGCTTAGCACTGAAGCGCGGCTATAGGTGCGGCGTTTGCTTCTACGGCTCGAAGGAGTTTGTTGTGCAGAGGACTACCTGCACGCATTCCTTTGCGGAGATATTTTTGTCTCTTAACTATCGACGCCTCCTGTTCAATGGGCGGACGAGTATAGACAATGGCATGCAGATTGGAACCAGATCGTGCTTTCGGACGAGTCCTGCAACAATCTGGACTAAAATGATGACTGCTTACGTGTTAGACAGTATTGTGGTGAAAACCATCTTCTGGTATGCGTTTTCGAGGGCTATACAGCAAAAACGGTCAGTATGGGGTGTGATGCGCTATTCATTACTACAGGTAATCCCGACTGTTACGAATTGAGGTGCTGTCAACAGCAATCACTATATGAGGGAGGTTTTAGGGGCCCAAGTTGTACCCTTTCTTCAACAAATTCCTGGCGCTATATTCCAACATGACAACGCCCGATCACATATTTCCCGGAATGTCCAAGACTTCTTCATAGCACAGGAAATACCGCTACTTCCCTAGTGTGCCTGTTCACTAGACACGTCACCGAATCAAAATGTATGGAATTTGGACACCTGTCAACTGCGCCATCACTATTCGCCAGCAGTCACTAGCAATGAACTGTGAACTTGGATCGAAGAAGCCTGATAAGCAATACCCCAACAACACATCCGAACTCTATTGAATTCGATGCCTACAGAGGGTGTTTACACATTTTTAGAACGATTTCGGAGCCATTTTCTTAATGTTTAAAATGTAAAGATTATTTTTTTAAATATTCCATCTGATAACCTTGTTTCTGAACTATAAGTCTGCATCATGTTTTCCATGATAGAAGGGTTTTTTGCAACATTTCCAGAGGTACTGCTTGCCATTCCTGTTCCACAACTTTCCATAAGTCCATCGATGGTAGTAGGTTTGCGCTTAGAGAGAGCTCTTTTCAGCAAAACAAAGGTACAAGAGTACATTGGAGAAACATCAGGGTACTTTGCAGGAATATGATGAAACGGAATACATGCAATAGCTGTATTAATTTTCATTTTTTCAAGGAATGCAGTGGTAGTTTTCGAGGTATGACTGCTGGCTTTGTCTTGATGCAGTTTTATACTCTGAAAATCGTTGGGATAAAGAAATGGAATTTCTTCTGTAAATATTGGATGCAAAAAATTCTCCTGATAATATGATGAGTTGATTTTAACGTTGTTTTCCACTTTTTTATTTTTAATTTCCCATTGTAAGAGAAACCTGCGACAATCATAAAGCCTTTACTGAAGCTTTCTTTGCATTCTCGGCACCAAGTTTGGAAATTTTTTTCTCCGCGCTTGTGATAGTAAATGGACCTTTTTTTTTGTTACAATCATTTAGGTAAACCCATGCTTCATCAAGGGTAACAACGTATTTCCATTTATCTCCTTCTAAGTAATTTTCATACAGGACTCTGCAACATGTTTTGCGTTGAGCCACATGTCTCGACAAAAGACGGTGAAGATTATGTTTTTTAGCTTTTTTAAGTTATAAATCTTGGTTTATTATTTTATTTACTGTTGCTACAGAAGTTCTTAAAGAGTTTGCAATTGATTTCTGCATCGGTGGATTTTCTCTTGTTAACAGTGATCTCACTTTAGAAATATTTGCAACAGTATGTATCTTGTTCGGGTATTCATTTGGAGTCCTCTTTTTATGTGGAAGTTTCGATTGACGGTCTTTCCTTTTTCAATTAATTATGTTGCTTATTTTGCACTTAGAAATCTTTATACCATGCGTTTCACAACGTTTTTTAATAATGGAATAAGAATATTTCTCTTCGGAAAGCGCAAAAACGTATCCTTCGATCCACAGCTTGTTTACAGGCGCCATTTTGAATGAAAAATGAATTTGAAAGTAGCAGACGATAATCTTAATTTGAAATAATAACATGTTGCCAGATCCATTTTCCCACAAAATATTTTCATTTTTTAATCCTCTATTGAAATCGTTCTAAAAATGTGTAAACACCCTCCGTAGAAGTTTAGAGGCACTTAATGCTGGTCAGGGTGGCTTAACTAAATACTGATTTCCTGCCCTTGATGTAGTTGTATTTGTCTTTAAATTTAATAAAATCTTTATAACGTCTTCACTCACATGTGGTATAAATTTTATTCCACTCTGACCATTTTTTCCCTGGTGCGATTTTCATAAACATGTGTGTGTGTCCTACAGCCGTCATCTGCTGAGAATACTAGCACTCGACAGAGCACAGCTTCGAAGTAGTCGCGGTTGAAGTAACTTCGTAAGACGGTGACACAACGAATCCCGCCTTAGTGTAGGAATTTCGGTTGTGGAGACCGAAGTTTGGAATCTTCGTTAAACTGTAGGTCCAGTTTGCCAACCCGTCTGGCCAACGTGGTGCGCTTAAGGCCATTTCCTTTGTATTTCTTTCACCGTACTACGTGTATGTGTGAAAACAGAGAGACCTCCATCCTGCTGTGGATTAAAAATGGTCGTTGATGATGATGATGGTGATGGTTACGTATAATGGACGATACTACAATAGACGGACTACGCATATACACAGGGTTAGCGAGAAATAAGTTTCCCAGTGCATAGAGTACTGGTGTGGGTTCTACTGCTCCAAATGAGACAAGAATTCTACAACAGATAATTCAAATGATGCGCTTGATATTAAATAAAAAATTTAATACAAAAATTTGTCGACAGGTGACGCTAGAGCACAGATGGTATTTATTTGCATAAATTGAACGAGTGAAATACTATTCGCATTATAGCGCATTCCTATTGTCATCATTCGTTGGATAAGAAGGCCGACTGTGGACGAGCATTACTTACTTATCTGCATATCATGCCTACGTTGAAAGAAAAAGCTCTATTGGTGAAGTTGTTCTACCAGAATCAACAAAACTACGTTATATCTGTTAAAGAATTCCGCCATATGAAGCAGATACGAAGAGGTCCAATGTCTCCGTGTGTCCTACTCAAGATAATACAAAAATTTGAAAGAATTGGGCAACTTGGCATTCTTCCGGGTAGAGGACGAAAGCGAGTCCAGTGTGCTTGCGTGGAAGATATGGCTACAGCTGTCATGGAAGCCAGCGGTCAATCGCCACGTGGTAGTGTGAATGTGCCAGTTACGTATTCTACTGTACGAAATACCATGCAGCGGATTTTGCATATTTTACTATGCAAAATCAAGCATGTGCACCAATTACATGAAAGGGCCTCAGAGATTCGTAAGAGCTTTCCAATTCGGTTCCTTGCTCGCATGGTAGTTGACGTCAATTGGTCGTGGAACTTTCCATGGACCGATGAAGCCCATTTTTGACTCAATGACCAAGTTAACACTCTCAGTTGTCGTGTTCGGAGAGCGAAAAACCCTTACGCTATCCAGGAACAACCCTTGCATCCTGAACAAGCAAAAGTATGGTACGGTTTTACGACCACTTTCATCATTGGGCCGTATTGTTTTGAAGAGATAACAGCAAATGGAATCTGAACCTTTTCTGTTTAACGGTACCATGATATGTTGAGGAATTTTGTAATCTCACAACTTCAACAGCGTGAAGACCTTCAGGATATTTTCATGCAGGATGGCGCACTTCCCCATATTGCTCGTCCTGTACAGCAATTGCTAATATAGCATTTCACAGATACACGAGTGATCAGCCGTAATTTTCCTACAGCATGGCTTCCTCACTCACCGGATATCACTCTATGAGACTTTTGGTTATGGGGTTTCCTGAAGGACGCAGTCTACCGTAGAAGTTCTGCATCAGTACCATATCTGAAGGACAGCATTCAGCGCCATGTTCTGGATATTCCGGCAGACTCACTACGTTCAGCTGTGGAAAATATGGTTTTGCGTTTAGAGTACATTGTTTAAAATGAAGGGGGATATGCTAAGCAATTTTAGTGCTACATGTCAAACGTCTATATGTGTAAGAATATTCAATATTTATATTTGTGCTCCAGCGCCACCTATCGACGGATCTGTATACTAAAATTTTTATTTAATAAATGTCAAGCGCATCATTTGAATTATCTGTAGTGCAAATTTTGTCTCATTTGGAGCAGTAGAACGCACTCTTGAGCTCTCTGAATTAGGAAACTAACTCACTAACATATATATATATATATATATAGCAACAAGTATAAAGCAACATGTCTCTAAAAACGATCTATGAAATATGTTATCCAATTGAGGAGAGCCATGTAACAAGCTATTGCTTTCTGCTTTCCTCCATTTTTAACCTTATCACCTTTATAACCTTATCACAGTTAACATCTTAAATCTCAAAGTTAAGAGCATCAATGTAACATCAAAAATATCATATGGTAAAATGTGTCACCACAATTGTAATTAGATTGAATAAAATTTATTCTTATTCCTATTCCACAACATTTCTAGAAATTCTTTTCCCTTTCTTGTTTGAAGAATCGTTTATACATTGGACCAGTGATGAAAATTTGACTAGGTAAACTAACTACTTATTTAATTAAAATAGGTTTCATGAATATACGAATTATACCATCACCTTTCTTAATTGACAAAAGTTTACAAGAACGTTTTCCAAGTTTATAACTTTTATACCTGATTTGGAAAAATTTAAACATCAAACAGTAAACACTTACCGTAGTAAACTGCAGTTATACTATGGTAAATGTTTTGTTGTTAAAATGCAGTGGATCTTAGTCAGGGCCGTGCTTACTGTGTCAGCGGCACTAGGCTAGGAAATTTTTAGCGACCCTGGGCAAAAGCAGATTTTAGCGGCCCTTAAAAATATTTTGACATATAAATAACACAACGATAAAATGATTTACCGGGGTTTAGCATTGGGTCCTTTATAAAGCATGAAGTCCTTTACTGGTTTAAACGATGTAGGTAAAAATAAAGAGCAGATAATGAAGTTAAATTGAAAATAGGGGATAAAAATTAAATAAAATACGAATTATTGTCATTTATTATTACTCTAATTATTATAATTATAACGAATTAATGAAAAGCTAATTCAACGAACAAAGCCGTTTCATTATTATACTATTATACTATAATTATACTATAAGAACTTACAAAGTAATTTTTCTAGTTTTTTGTGCTGCCACGAGTATATGCAGTGGCCATATGGCCACCACAATAAACATGATAACGTACATGGACTACTGATGCTAACTCATTTGACTAATAACACGTGTATTTATTTTGACCACCATTTAGAAGCTGCATTATGGGAAGTATGACGTCACACACAAAAGGTGAGTTGACCAAATACTCTGTCGAAAGTATATGGGGCCGCTCAGGGCCGCCCCGAGGGTTGTAGACGCCCCCTTACACGTATGTTCCTCTCCCCCTCTCCCAAATCTTCCAACTAAGCTTTTAATAATCGACTCAACATTGAAAATTTTTCACTTTCCAATAGGCACTTTCAAATGCTTACTTTTAGTAGTCATATAGCCATTGAACAGAAAATAGCCCTAAGTAAAATTAGGGAGTTAAAGAGTTGGGGTAGAAGTAAAAAAAAAAAAAATCTCAATATGATTTGTAGTTTTAAAGAAAATCAATGCATTTCAAAAAATATGGTATATTAATATAGTGCTGAACGAAGAAGAATTAAGCTATGGAAAAAAACTAATAATACGCAATGTTATTTGACTTCACAGCCAAATGCAATATGTTAAACATCTAAAGGAATCTTTCTGGCTTTGGCACTTGCAAAAGATTTTAAAATTTGTTTAAAGTCCAACTTTTTGGCTTCCTCGTTTGCAATTGCTAAAACTGCCAGAGCACTGTCTCTACTCGGTCCTGGTCGATCTGAGATAAGTTTTATAAGTTTTAGAGTTTGCTAAAACTTCGCTCGGTACTTGCGACTATGACAGGCACAGTTAATAGTGTGCGTGATGCTATCCACAAGTTTGTAAACAGATCCTTTTGGTCGTTGGATTTTATTTTCTGCAGTACTGTGATAGGAAAGTATCTTAATCTCTGGCTCTCTCTCTCTCTCTTCCAATCCATACGGGGAAGCTTTAAATAGCTTATAGAGAACAATCTGGAAAGAAGGAATTCTATTGCTTTCTCGAAATTAGTAGAAGTTTGCAGAAACTAATTTCTCCTCGGACGAGTCTTTTCCCACGTCATTGGTCAGGGCTCGCGCCAGAACGGGCGACGGGTAGGGAAGAGGAGAGGGCGCGACAACCGACTTTCAATAAATCATCAGCTCGTTGGCAATGACAGCGACCCACGCTTCGCTACCAGAGGGATGGAGGCGGAGGACAGAGGGGGGCAGTACTGTTTCCAAGGACGCGGTTCGCTACCCAATAAGCGACTTGCGATGTACTGTAAACAGACCCTTCATGTTCAAGTGTTCTATTCGATTGTTAATTCCACGGTATTGGAGTTACGAAAAGAATTGGTATAACAGTTAGCCACTTTTTTTAAAATAATTTTCTCCCGGTAAATTAATGTTACCCGATTGTGAAACCCAATATTTTGTGGCGGCACCCGAGGCGCCCGCCCCGCCCTTGGAGCGGTCCTGGAACCGCTAAAAACTGATTTCTTGGTATTTGCACTACACATTTTGGCTGCCCTAAATTTTAGCGGCCCTGGGCGGCTGCTCAACTCGTACCCCCTAAGCACGGCCCTGGTCTTAGTAATAATTTGTAGAGCCATCATTTATTTGCTATTAATGAAAGTCTTATAACGTTTCTTCAACATGTGTTGATTGGGTCCAGGATCTTAAGGAGCCTGGTGCGAAACTTTAATAATATAACAAACATAATTTGCCATTAGCTATAATTGGTTGGAGGGCTCCGATATGCTAACCGACTTAGAAGCCCATAAATTTTATCCATTGTGTATTCATTTTTTATATTGAATTTTGAAATTAATTCTTTTGTCTTTGCTTTTTTGATCATACGTTTAGCTTGCTTGAGGATGTTCTTTAACTCTTTGATGGTTTTATGGCATCCAGTAAAAGATTTTGTTTGTTCGTAGTTGGTCAGTCTTTGCAGTATGCTCTGCATTATCATTTGAACTTTTTTTACGTCAACAATAATGCCCTCAGTTCTTACTTTCTCCTTCAGATATAAGTGTTTATTTTATTTTTCAATCTCTTCTAACAAGGGAACCATCCCACATGAAAGTCAAACCCAGTAGTTACTGAGCGCGACAGACAGATCTGTCGATGCCTAACAAATATCGGTTGTTATTTTTGGATATTCAAAAAACGGAATTTTTTACAGCTGTTTGAAAATTTGTAAATTATGGAATTTTGCCCCTGCATTGCAGCTTCCGTACATCAGGGAAATATCAAAAATAAAACTAGAAATATACGTGAACAAACTGACAGCGTACATGAAAAATTAATATTTATGAACAGTATCATGACAACTAGTGTAAAGAAGCGATATATATATGTACAGTATGAATAATATGAGTGTTACTTACATTAAAAGGAAATAGTAAATGTGTTTATGAGGGTGCGATATGATGCAAAAGCGATGAAAGAAATATGTGAAATACATAATATACACAATTTTGCGGAAATCGTAACTTACGGAGTCAGTTTCGCTGAAACGGTGTTTAACTAATGTAAAGCATTACGAAAATAATGAAATATATAATTAATGCAAAGTGAAAGTGCATCATATTTATAAAAATTATGAAAGTGATAATTGATATAAAAATGTGCAAAGCATAAAACTGCATCGCAGTGTGTGCATGCTATAAATGCCATACTCTGACAGTCCGTAGCAGAACATGTGTCCTGTGTAAAAATGAATGAAACTTCTATAACGTTTCCAAAAGTTAAGTTTTCATGAGCGACAACGTAATTACATTTTATCCATGGATAGCGTAGTATTGGCTTATATTGTGGAGAGTTTGGTTGATTAAAAACTAAAGAGTGCAATTTTATTATTTCGTTTCTAGACGTTGTATTTACGTGTCGTTCGTCTGTACCAATGTAGTTTAAAAAATTTTTTAATAACTAACTTATATTGGCGAAAACAATAGACGTCCAAAAGTTGAAGTTGAATCATGGCGGTTGTACCAGGAGGAATTTGCAATCTGGCGCAATTATTTGGCATATTGTCATAGGTTTGTGGGTCCACTGCCCCTGTCCATGAATCTAGCACCACACAGGACGGAGGTTGTAATATTGCATTTAGACATTTTGTCACCCATTCCTTCATCTCGTTCATTTTTATATTTTTCAATGGCTAGATTCAGTGTTCCATGAATGATATTCACTATATTTTTCATGTCTAAACCTTATACTATACGATGGCAAAAAGTATCACGTAACAATGAAAAGATACGAAATTAAAGTATTGTTATTAACGAGAACGATCTTTTCTCAACCGCGAACTACGCAAAAATTAATTCCTGCATTTCCACTGCTGCTTATATAAGGCTTTTGTGCTGCATTCCCCGGAAGCTGCAATGCAGGGTCAAAATTCCATAATTTAGAAATTTTCAAACAGCTCTAAACAATTCCGTTCTGTGAATATCCAAAACATAGGAACGGCTATTTGTTATGCATCGACAGATATTAATGTCGCGGTCAGTCACTACCCTGAGTTGACTTTCATGTGGGGCGGTTCCCTTGTAAGTATTCTACACAAAAAAAATGTAGACCTCTTAACACTTTGTTGGAAATTTCTACATTGCTTTCTTCCTTAAACGCCATGTTATTTATCTATAAGAGAGAACTGCCTTCACATAATAAAATATTTACTTTGAATCAGAAAATGAATTTTTTTCCTATTTAGAACAATACTATTTTTTTTCAAATATACTCCAGGTAAATTTCAGACATTTTTAAAGTTCCATTATAATGTTACCTTTCATTGGATCAAGACAAATATGCGTGCAAATAGTTATTTTTTTACTTCAACATTATTAATCTGATCTTTGCTTTTTCTGTGGTTATGGAACATAATTTTCTGCTTATTGGTTCATTTTAACTCCAGCTTCTGTACTTCAATTGAGTGTTTATGACTAAATTCTACAAAATTTACTTCAAAAAATAACGATATCATCAGTGAAACACAGATGACTCAGATATGCTCCATTTATTTTTATTTCCTCATTGTTTCATCTTGCTAACTGAAAAATCTTTTGCAAAGCTAGGGCGAAAATTTTCAGGGATATGGTATCTCTTTACTTCACAAATTCTAGCTTGTATACACTTGGTAAAAAATCAAAAAGGGACAATATATCTATCATAAAGTTAAATGTATCAAAACAGTTTTATCAACGGTGACATCACACTTCTACAACATTTTAAGTAACATATCACAACACAAATACTCAAACATTCAGTGAAGAAAATAGTATCTACTTTTTGGTGACTTGCTATACATGCCGACGCTATTAGCCCAAAATAATTTACTACTAGGCTGATCATCTAATAAACCTCCTTCTACTCATCAATTGTGGAAGTCTTTACAAAATAAATAAAAAAAACTATATCGCACACAATTGCTCATGCTAAGGCATGTGTCACATTCTATTATAGATCAATAATGAGTCCAAAATGATTTCAAAGCATTCGTTATAGTTAGGGATATATACAACTAGAGAAGAAGACGGAAGTTCTATATACACTGGTGTTGAAAATCAAAATAATTTGCATATTTTGTTGAATTTTCCGAAAAGTACTGAATAAAAAGTAAAACTAATGCTTCCAAACAAAGATGCAAACCTTTAGTGTCGATTACGTAAGCGTACTCATGCGTATAGGTCATGCGTGTAGAGGAACAGGCTTTACAACCGCATGTGAAAATTTCCAAGCTTCGCTTCCTCGCACACCTCAGCGAATTTTGTGATGTTGATTTGTAACATTTGGTGAAATTCGAAAGCAGAGAATCAAAATGAGTGACTGTCAACGTTTAGATAATGGAATAAGGTGGCAAACTATGAAGCGATTGTAAGCAGGACAGTCTCAAGTACAGATTACTAGAGAATTGAGTGTAACTCCCAGCGTTGTGTCCAATTTATGGAAACAGTTCAAAGATAACGGATCTGTAGAGAGAAAGCCTGAGTAAGGTCATTCAAGAGTCACAACAGCCAATGAAGATAGATATTTGTTCATTACAGCAAGGCATATCAGGAGCGCAACAGCTTCTCGGCTCTCTCGTGACTTTCGTGTTGGTACAAGAATCAGAATTTCGAGGGTTACTATTTGCAGAAGGCCATATGAGAGAGATCTGTTTGCAAGTATACCTGCTGTTTGCGTCTCATGCGCACAGGAGAGCCCATTTAGCACGGTGCAGGAATAATCGACTTTGAACAAGGAATCAGTGGGGAATTGTTCTATTCACTGATGAGGACCCGTTCAGCCTAACCACTGATTTTTGACGTATGTTTATATGGAGAGAAACAGGGACCCACTACCTGTCCTCTAACATTCCAACATCTCAGAAAGAGACCGCTATGGAAGCGGAGGTTTCATGGTCGAGGCAGGCATCATGTTAGATGGGCGCATAAATCTCCATGTATTTGACAGAGACTCTGTGTCTGCTGTGAGGTATAGGGATGACATCTTGGAGCCCTAGGTTCGCATTTTCCGGGGAGCAGTTGGTCCTGATTTAATTTTAATGGACGTCAACCCGCGTTTACATAGGGCTCATCTGGTCGACGACTTCCTAGAAAATGAGGATATTCGCTAGATGGATTGGATAGCCAGATCTCCAGACCTACACCCTATAGAGCATCTCTGGAACGCTCTTTGGAGAGAATTTGCAAATTGCTCCCCCCCCCAGAAATATTCAGGACCTGAAAACAGTGTTGATATAACAGTGAGACAGACTGCCGCAGGGACTCATAAACAGCCTCACTTCCAGTATAAATTCACGTTATAATAGGTGAGAACTGTATATTACAGCTAAGACTTTAACGATGTCAGTGGATTCCCTGTTTGAGCGAAGCATAGTCTTAGTATAGAGTGTTTTGATTATTTCGCCATGTTTGAATTCAAGATCAGGAAGGCGTGGGGTGTGGCATCTGTACCGTACAAATTGGTGTACACGCCGCAGTTAAAATCAGGGACATATGCCGCGGGTATTTTTTCAGATGTTAATTTTAATTTTTAGAATTTTTCGCTATTTTGCACCAAATGCCGTTAAATATAATCGCAAATCCTAGCCAAATGTCGCCAATATATTTAAAATTTTCTTTCCTTACAAATCCATAAAAATATCATCAAAGTTTTCAAAAAATCCGCCAAATTCATAAAAAGCTCTCCAAAATTCTTTTTTTTTTCGTCATTATTGATACTGGAACCATGGAATAAACATGAACTTGAGTCGAAAGCATAAGACCTTGTGGATTCACAGCCATCCACGAGTAAAGGTTTGCCTGAAAAGAATATTACAATTCCATCGAAACATTTGCATGCAATATCTCCAATTCCAAAATTAAATAAAGAAAAAAGGAAAAGCAACGAAGAAATAGGCACTTGTCTTAACCATTGCAGAAAACAGAAGACCGTTAAAAGAAAGATAGTAGAAGAAAGTTGGAAAAGAAAGAAATAGAAATAACGAAAGAAGATGGTCAGATATGAATCAAATAGTCATAGTACTAGTTCTGAAGTAGATGATGTTTCTGGGTTTGATTCCATTGCAGTAGAGAAAGCCAGAGGAAATCTTGATGAGATGAGTAAAAGAAAGGAAAGTGAAGCTGGGTCATTACAAACTTTGGATGTGAATACATGCACGGAATATGAAGAAAATTATTATCGCACAACAAAAAAATGCGAATGGTTATATTGTGCTATATGTAAGTAAGCGATGGCTTCATGCAGAATGTACGATTTTCGATGAGTTTTGTGCCGACTGTGGGAGAGAGAGAATAGATTAAAAAATTAGTCCAGCCTATTTGAAAAAAAAAGTAATTCATTTATGTCATTATTTTGTCCATGTTTGTTCCGATTCTGAAAATGAGTGCAAAATAAAAACAGCGAATGTTTTTTGAATTCAGTCAATTTTTATGTTTAAAAAAATAGCAACTTCAGTTATTCTATCTTCCATAACATAGTTTTTGAAGGAACTTATTTGATACGTCGTAAATTTATTTACTATACCAAACGCGGCAAGCCTCATGGTGCGGCATAACACCCGACACACTCAGAAGAGATGCCGCAACAAAGGGTGTTAAAAAATAAATTATAGCGGCTTATTAAATTTTTTGCAAATTTTTTTACTAATATATATGTTTTTTAAAAGTGTATTAATTATTATGACTAAGTAAATTTCATGTTTGTGCGCCATGGGTCTCAGAATATCGATTTTAAAAAAAGTGAGGCATGTAACCCGGATTTACCCTAACATATTATAATTTCATTAATAAAACTACTGAAAACAGTAATTTTAGTAGCAATAAAACAAATATGTAACCAATATGTTATCCAATATTAATAACCATTTTCCCAGAAACTTTTTAAATATTCGCAATAGTTAACATATAATAATGTTAATCTCCCTCTCATTAACAAAATTTCTCTTTTAAAAAAGGTAATCCCTTCTTTTTAAAATAAATTCTAGCTGAGCACCTAGGTAACACTAACGGTAAAATAAGCTTAGGTTATCATATGTGATTATATATATTTGCATATATCAGTGGCGGCTCGTGAGCGATATATAAGTGAGCCTCCGAAAAGCTAATTCACTAAAACATACCACCCTTACGGCCTATTCCTTCAAGAAACTGGTTTTTACCTCATTCAGTAAATAAGAAAGAAATTTATGGTAACTTTGGGTTTTGGTGAATTGGCTTCATGCACATACCCTAAAATCTCGCCACATGCCGCCACTGATATATATATATATATATCACCAAAGTTTTATTAAAAGCTGCTTTTCCATATAAGACATTCAAAATAAATGCTTGGTTGATTGAGTTTTTGGTATACGAGCAGCAAATGTTATTCTGTGCCACACATTCAAATTAAAGATTTTCACACTCTGACGATGTGTTATATTTAAACATGCTTCCACTATTTAAACTAGTTTTTAAGCTTTTGTCACAGAGCTATCAAAACGCACAAATAATAAAAGGATGGAAATGTAAAAAAAAATCTGAAAGGATTGTGTAAGAAAAGAAATAATTAACATTTAAAAATTCAGACGCTAAAATAAAGCAAGCAATAAAATAATATTACAAATTTTGAAATGAACTCGACAATAGTCAATACATATGATTAATGTATATAACATAAATTTGCCATCTTCTGATCAGTGTTCTAGGACAGAGTAATTTACATCTCTATAAAAAAATTGACATCGAACTGCAACCTGGGAGCAAGTATTATGTTGTTCCTTTTCACGCAGACACATACTGTATATCAGAGGCGTATACTCAATATGTGCTAGTTGTACGCAGTATACCTAAATGATTCCAAATTGTTTGACTTCGCCATTATTAAAGAAAAATAAAATAAAAATATCCAATTTTGTAAGTTTTTTGTTTCAACGAAATACAGTTATTTTTATTACAATAAATAAAGCGAATGTTTAATACTTCACTCAAAGCGTCAGAAGAAGAGTGAAAACGGCATCAAAATGGTGGTCTGTTTTGAACCACAATGATGAGCTAAGTATCCTTTCAGCCCTCACATTTGACTTCCAGCCACTTAGATAACGTTGTTCGCTGACATGAGCGCAGCGCGAAACTTGAGCTTCCAATGCAGAGATCGCCAATTACTGGTCTACGGACCACTGGTGGTCCGTAGACCAGTAATTGGCGATCTCTGTGTGGTCCGCGGGATTTAAAATTATGAATTTAGTGGTCCGTGAGGTCCGAAAGGTTGGCGACCGCTGCTCTAATGTTTCCTTATAGCCGGATAGTTGTGCTGTCGCACCATAGCACAGACTGCGTTCATCATTCTATTTTAAAGGCAATTTAACGTATCGTCCGTTCTCGGAAAGCTGTCCACTAGTCTCGTTAGAATTGAAGGGAGTTGAAGCAACAGACGAGTTGTTTCATTGCAGTAGAGGTAAGAGAGTCTTTCATAACTGGATTTCGAGGGCAAAAAAACAGTTAGGAAAGATGTCCTTACCTCTACTGCAATGAAACAACCCGTCTGTTACTTCAGCTCCCTAGAATTTTAACGGGACTGGTGGACAACTTTCCGCGAACGGACTGTAGCATGCAATTTTTGTTTCAAACATTTGTATCATATTTGTTTCATTATGGTGGATAGTGTTGGCGATTTGTTAATTAGACCTTTTTATAAGAGCAGTTTTGAAAATATCTTACAAATTCTTAAAGATGGAACCCCTCCCCCCCCCACCATTGCCAAATTTATTTTGTAAACACAGAGATGAAAAACTGAATATGCGAGACATTTTTCAGTTTCACAATATGAAAATGTAGAGTGGTTGACTTGTTGTGAAACAAGTTCCATGCTCTTTCGTTGGCCATGTTTGTTATTTTCTAAAGAGAATAGTGTTTGGAATAAACGCGGATTCTCGGATCTTAATCATTTCACATTTTCGCAACAAAAGCACGAAATATTTCAATCACATATAAATTCCTCTTTAAATCTTCGAATGTTAGGTAAGCAGGGAATTTACACTCTAATAGACAAACAACGACAGATACGATAAATCAACATCGCGAGAAAGTAAAAAATAATAGAAAGCTATTACAACTATATATTGACGCAATATGTTATCTAGGAAAACAAGAGGTGCCTTTAGGTGGTCATGATGAGTAAAATATTCGATGAATAAAGGCAACTATATTTAACTTTTAAATTTAATTCGAGAATATGACCCTCGACTAGAGAAAGAGAGGTAATCATTTAAATGCGTTGAGCATGTTTCAAGGAACATGCTACAAGGACTACAAAAAAAACATTTCCCCAGAGGTATATTAGTAAAATTACAAAATTTCTATGTAAAAATATTCTACTGTATTCGATTGAAAAATGAATTAAAGGTATTTTATTTATCACCCGAATTTTTAGACAAGCAAGTGCATGAAATGTTGGTTTTTATGAATGATACATTAATCCAAAAAACGCATTTCAAGAGGTATATAAGCTATAACTGAACTTAACTATACCAAGTAGTACTGCCGGAGTAGAAAGTTCGTTTTCAGCAATCAAAAGAATAAAGACTCATTACCGAGGTACGCAAACTCAAGAAAGGTTACGTGGCCTTAGTTTACTTGCTATAGAGAAAGATTTATTGATGGAGTTGAAGAAGAGCAACTAACTCATTCTGGGATGATGCGTTAAATCAGTTTTGTCACAGATAAGAAAAATTTAACTAATTTATAAATAATGTAAATGTATAATGCTTATTCACAATGATTGAGTTTGGTAAATTTGTATGTCTATTTCTTAAAAATTTGTGATTTATACTTTTGTTTTTGTTATGCCCGTATATTTAAGATAAAATTAAAAAAAAAATGATTATCAGTACTCTATTGAGTTCCTGTATATTACTTTTTTTATTCTGTTAAGCACACCTATACTTAAAGTTCACCGTACGCCACTGCTGTATATACAATAGGGTGCTTCTAAAAAATAAAAGTGCTGGAAATTTATCCTCCTGCCCTTTGTTGAATGATATCAACTGCTAAGAGGTCCCAGCAAAAATTTTCGGTTAATAGATTAATATTTAGGACTTGTCCAACTCAAGACAAGTTCCGATATTTTCTAACATTATGAACATTATATTACAAAAATTTGTCACCCCTATTTAGTCAAAATACTTTTAATATTCACACATAATACAGTACAATATATTGTAGACTGGCAGTGCATTGACATTTAGCAATATAGCTTGAAATCAGCAATGTTTGTCATCTACATCAAATACCTTAATGTCTAATCTAGTTTATTGTCCGCGTGTCTGGATGGCTTTATAACGTCAGCCTTGGTTGATGCAGAAAATTGTTTCCTATGCTTCTTAACAACCTGCAATAAGTACTGTTTCTGTTCTTCACTACAGGGAAAAAAAGAACTGTTGATTTCTTATATAAGTGCAACCCCTCATTCTGTAAGGTCGATGACCACTTTTATAGATTTGACAAGAGATTGATTATTTCGGTATTCCTCCTGAAATCTCCATTTACTAGGATCACTCTGTAAAATCCTTCAGACAGACCAAGGAATTTTGAAAAATCTCACCGTCAAAGTTGCGACAAAATTATGCAGTCCCTTCGTTTCTAGATCCTGGAATGGTTTTATTCGTTTAGAAGGAATATTTAACCCTTCTCTTTTTGAGAGAGCACCTACCATTCATTTTTTTATTCATTGAAACCTCATCATCAAAAAATCCAAAGTTCCAACCAAAAGTTCAGATAAATACCAAAGATGATGACCAAATGCTGTGGTAGCTACCTTAACTACATCTTTGTTTGGATGCTGAGACAGTTCACAGAGCAATCCGAGACCAGTTCTTGGTGATGCAGTAGAAGATGGACTCTGGAATCAGTATTGCATATAAAGTGCTGTTACAAAATAGCATATATCCTTTAAATGATTCTACATTTGCTCATAATGCAAAGGGCCACGAACCTTCGCGTTCCTGGTGATCTTTGTTGTAGTGGTTTCTTCAGGTTACGAAAGAGCCGCATCTCAATTGAGTAAATAACCCTAGCCATCCAGCGGGCATGGTGAACTGTTCCTGGATATCCCATGGGATGAATCAGCACCTTAGAAGATAATTGACAATTTAAGAAGTTAGAGATAATCATCTCGTGACTGAAATTTCCTCAACTCTGCTACTGCGAAGTCAATGACACTATCTTTCCAGGGAGAGATCAATGCTTCCGTGTTCTCATCGTCCATAGTCGTCCAAAATAAACACTGATCTATTTGTTGTCAAAAATTCTTAAAATGGTTAAAAAGTCCCATATTTGGAGATTTCGAAATATCATACAGACTGAAGACTTTTTCAAGCATGATCTCTGAGATATGATGACGGCAGGCTAAATTTGTCGATTCTCTACCAAGTTACAATTCAATGAATAGAATTAAATCAGTGAAATTCAAAGATAATTATATTCAAAATTATCAAAGTATCACACTCACAACATCCAAAATTACGAGCATAAAAATCAAAACATAAAAGTGTAAGCAAACAGATGTGCAGAAAGTGGTCTATCTCAACCTTTAAAAAAAAATCAAACAGAACATTAGCAATTCAACCCGTATTTTTTGCCAATTTTTAGCAGACTGTTCTTTCCAGGAGCGGCGGCCCGGGGCCCCGTTTGGATGGGGGAGCCAAACTGAAGTCAAGTTAAAATTTTTTTAATGGACCCAATAGTAAAAAATCTCTCTAAAAAAAGACAAGTTTAAAGAAATTTTTAGAGACATCTTTAGAGAAATTCTTTCAGAGACTTTTGGCCAGTTTTCTAAGTTATATGGCTCACTGCGCATCTGTGAAAATCTCCTGTTTTCTTCGGAGAAGGGGGTGCCAAAAAGCAATCCGCGCCAGGCTGCTTGGGTTCAAAATCAACCTCGAGCCATCCCTGACTATTCCTGTAAAATTTCCGATTTCATAATCTTTTTTTAGCTTCTCAACACTATAATGAGCTCCTATAATGTTCCAAAATACATTACAAAATTTTGGCGCCCTCTGTGCTCAGAAATAACAATTAATTATTTATTATACTGTAGATCAACTAATTATCTAAATAGTCACATAAACTTAATAAAATTCAGTTAATAATTTTATAAAATTGTACATGGATATTTTCATCATTGTAATAGTAAGAATCAAATTCTAACTGTGAATGCTCATAGTGCACACTTTTGTATAAAAAAGTGGCTTTTAAGTGAATTTCAGTTGAAGTGGGCGAGTCCAAAATAGTGTTCAATTTTAAAAAAATTGCACATACACTTCCTATATGAGACATCACCAAATGGCACTCTGGAGAAAGATCAAATGCTAAGTTGAGATTTTAACATTGTAAATGGAAGCACCCTAATATACAGTTTATCAAAATATCATTATACTACCATAAACTAATAAACTTAACTTTCTTTGGGTTAGCTTATGCACTAGCGGTGTACCAAACGATTCCATGACCGAATCGCTGAATGAGTATACTCGTTTATGATGAATGGGCAAAATCATTCATCGATTCCTTTAGTGAACTATTTGGCACACATGTACTATGCGATATGTCCATTTTACACATATACAAATCAACTACATTATGAATCATCCCCACGAGCATCAGATTCAGTTACAATTCTAATCTCACATATCCTCCACCCTCATCCAATATCAAATGTATTATATTTGTTTATAAGTCCAATATCAATAACTTTAAATATATATAATTTGGCAAAAGTCTTCTTCAGGGGACCATACTTTACTCAAATTATTAAGAACTAGCTTGTTTTTTCTTGTCTGTGTCACAGACATATTTGTAATGTTACCTACATCTGTGGCAATCCAGTCCCGAAAACAAGCTTTTATATATATAACCTTTGAATTTATATATTCACTTCTTTTTCACAATTGGATTAGTTTTTGAATAAGTTCATTAATGTATAATCTATATCTTACATATATTTTATTAGTCAAATATTGGACTTACAAGCATGCTTGTAATGACAAGCCATATCCATGAGCGTAGACCAGGTGTGGGAAACCTTTTCATGTTGGAAGGCTATATTCAGTTAATTATAATCGAAGGCCGCCACATTCAATAACTTTTTTAATTAGATACAATAGCGTAGCACTTCAAAAATTATGGGGGCTAAAGCAGGTTTTTAACAGATCATGTGGTTTGGTGTTCAATCAATCAATCAAGTTATGCAGAGGGGGAGTTGGGAAGGGTGGCCGCCGGAGGTGGTTTGGTGTTAAACGAAACAATGTATTTTGCGACCCAATGAGGGAGCTTGAGACCCATTTCCTCCCCCACCGAGTAGATATATAGCAGAACCCCGATTAATCGAACTCCGTTTAACCGAAATGGCCAACTGTACTTATTGTTATCATTTTAATAGGTATTTATTCAATACTTTCCGTAAAGATGTTCAATTTGTTCATATTTGCTTTCCAACATACTCCTGCCTTAAGAGAGAAACCAATACAAATGATGGATATTGGAGATGCAAAAAGGCACGTGTGTGTGTGTATGTATCTATGTATATATATATATACATGCAAAAATTATACTTTTTTATCTTTTGTATTTTGAACAGTTCATTTCAGGTAATAATTAAAATAAAGTAAATAAATAAAAAATAAGATGAACAAAATCACATTAATAAAAATAAAAGAATTTGGTTTGCAAAATTTAGATTCATCCACACCGCCGCACTTACGGATCCAAAAGCAAAAGGCCACAGATTCTTTACCCCTGGTGTAGACCATACATATATAGCCTTGATATTATATTTATATTAAATGGATTTTGAGACGATGAACACATATGACAAAATAATGGTTTTAGCTGATAAAGTTATGCAAGATATTATTACATTACCTTTTTTTTATTATTACCTATTTTCTTTCATCAGTCGGCTAAAGCAAATAGTCTCCTTGACTTCCTCACTATCCGTAATGTATTCAGCTTCTATTGTTGAAAGAATAGGTCTTTTCTCCTTCTGGTCTGCCCAGGAGGCAACTCCACCAGCAGGTTTGATGACAATTCCAGTTCTTGAGCATCTGGTTTTAGCATCACATGCATAGTCTGCATCAGTAAAGATAGTCAATCCTTCTTGTGCATGGTTTCCAGAATAAAGCAATCTATATTCTGAGGTTCCTTTCAGGTATTTGAAGATCCTTTTAACCGTTGCCCAGTTTGGTATTTTTGGAGTGTTCTATGTCTCGAATGCAACGCTCAATGCGCATGCAATATCTGGACGTGTTGCTGTTGCTAACTACACGAGGATACTTACAGTTTCAAGATAAGGAACTTCTTTCCCATCTTCATGATCATTCTCATTATGAACAATTTTTTTACATGTGACAGCCACAGCTATTGATTCCTCCATGTTGAGCCTTTCTAGGATTTTCATTACATATCTGCTTTGCCCAATAAAAATGTAGCTATCACTTGATTTCTTTATTTTCATTCCCAGGAAGCGATCTAATGAGCCAACTGTAATTTTAAATTTTGTCTAAAGCTCTTTGACAAATGCTGTTATTTCGCTTTGATCAGTTCCAGCGACAAGACTATCATCGACATATATATCTACTACCAACTTTTCATCTCTTATTCGAAAACATAGACACGGGTTTATTGTACGACAATGTATGTTTTGCCCTTTTATAAAGTCAACAAAATGCTTGCTCCAAAAATGGGGTTGCGCCGGGCCTGTACACACCACGGGCAGATCCAGCGAGGGCGGAGGGGGCTCCGCCGTCAGGGTTAAATAGGAAAAAATAAAGACGATGAAGAATATTTTATGTGTTGTTTGTTACAACTGTAATTAACAAAAGTCTTATACTAGCGTCAAAAGCGTCAAGTCTTGCAGAAATGCGATCCAGACGTTTTTCCATGAATCTACACGCTTCTCGCTCTTCAAACTACGTTTTCAATAAGTCTTGCTTCAGCAGAACGTAGTTTTTTATCCTTGAAGCGCCGTCAAACTTGGCTTCGAACGCGGATGACAGAAGAGACTTTTAATACACACCCACAGAGACATTCATATTGATGTAAATAAAGTGATTGACAAATTTTCAAAGAAACCAAGATGGCTCGACTTTGCACTATAAACTTCAAGTTTTTTAAAAAGTTGCTTGTTATAAAAAAAGTAAAATAATTACAATGTTTTTGTAGTTTAAATTTAAACTTGTTCTATTAATTACATTGTAAATTATCGTTTTGGTTATTGTATATGTCTCCTTTACTAGCTTATCCTTCTGTCATACTTGACTATAATCTACCCTAAACCATATAGTTTAATTAAAGAAAAGCCCAACTTTAATTCATTGTCATAAATTAAATATTTTGGTGAGTATAAAGGAAGGCTAGTAATATAACAACATTTACCTAAACTATTTAACAGTCCAAAACTAAAAATTTTCCAGGTGAGGGCCCCCGAAACTACCCCCCCGTAATAACATCCTGGATCCGCCCTTGGTACACACTAACCTAAAAAAAGGAGAAGGTTGTAGTTAAGATCCATCTCAGGTTAAGTTCAACTGTGTTGCCCGAATGTGTTCGCTGTATATTTTTAACACAAATAACACAAAATTTAAATGGCTTTATGATATAATTACTAAATGTCGAAATTATACTACAGTTGGGACCTTTTTCCACCATTAGTATTGAAACCACTAGCGAATTCTGCTAATGACTAATAACCGGAATTCTGATATTTGTTGGAATGATTCTTATCATATTTAGTTGATTTGTATATGTGTAAAGAGAACATACTTTAAAGGCTAACCCAAAGAAGGCTTAGTTCATGGTATTATGATATTTTGAAAAAATTTAATTGGTTTTATATTAAAAAAAAAACTGCTTAAATGTCATATGCACTAATTGTTACTTTATGTTCTGTCATGATTGGCATATATCGGTTTACAAAAATATAAATAAATAAATATATATATATATATATATATATATATCATAAAAATAATACAATTTCAATACATTATAAAATTTAACAATGGACAGTTTTCAAAAGTTACGTTTCAAGTGTTCCATGGAAACGACTTTTTTCTGACTAAAAACGTTAGAACTTCCTTTTTTAAGAACCACCTTTTTGCAGGTGCTGTTGGCAGGTGATTTTGTAAGACTAAAAAGGAATTACTTTTCAAAGACCTTCTTTTCTTACCATGAAATATGGACCATTCAATTTCCTCACTATTCTCTGTCTACCGCCTTATTCTTACTGAATCATTCACAGACGGGTACACGATAGCAGTAGCAAATTTCTCGCTTATGTGAAGTTAGGACAAGATTCCTCCTCCCTTCAGACTTAATACAAAAGGACCTAGTCTCCTCAACATTTTTAGTTATTTGTGTAACTCTAGGTAGTGATAACGGACCCTTACAAATATTTTTTTAGATGCATAAATTCACTTAAAATCGTTGTTGCATTGAATCCATTCATGCAGAATGATTTAACTATTAAAGCAGAATTTGGCATAGTAAGATGTATTTTTACAGTAAAAAATACATTTGCAATACTCGTATTCATAGCTGTCTTTACTCTTCTTTTTTTTACCACATATTTCTCCTTATCAACGAAGTTTGGGATGAAATTTTTTCCCCACAGAAATATTCTCGTCATCCCTTAATATAGTATACGTACAAATTTTCGAGTCATTATTAATGTTGCTTTTTGTAACTGTCTATAATTCGAAATGATTTGTTTTATAACACAAGGACAGTAAATGGCATTCTGCAACAGGACCTACAGTTTTCCAAGGAATTTGAACCTCTTAGAGCATAGGGAACGAACCACTGGACTACAGTGGCCAATTCGTGGATATTCATTTTATTTTGGCACTGTTGTGAGTCGAACCTGGGTTAATAGTATGCTAGGTAAATGTATTACTGCTACACCCTTGCAGGGCCTCCATAACTTGACGTTGTTTACTTTACCACATAAAAATAATGCCATAAAATTTAGATCAATACTCATAAAATATGAACAAGTAAAATTCTGCTTGCATATTTAATCTGCAAAAAAAAGAAGATATAAAAATAATTACTATTTCTAAATAACTACTTAAAGCTTCAGTCTGAGAAAAATACTTGCCCAACTTAAAAAAATAAAAGCATTATATGCTATACCAAACTTTAACTAATAAATCTTAAATAAAAATTAAATAGAAAGCAAAGAATTATAATGATGAAAGATTCACAGCATATATGCTTGGTACGCACCTTGTAGGTAAACAGTAATTCAGAGAAGGTTCCCCAGACAGATGTCTTGGTCCTCTACCTGAATTTACAGTAAACTTATGATCTAACCTGATTTCTTGGGATAAAGGCATAACAACGTGATCATTAGCATTGAAAGGTACCGAGGGCATAGACGAGACTCTCTGTAACACAAGAGCTTTATCATAACTAAATGCAACATCTTTCTCATTTGGAGACTTGCAATTTCTGTCCAAGTCATTATTAATACTGTTTTGATCTCCATATGTGTTTCCATCAGGGTCAGATAACTGTTTATTATAGCATGGACGAGGAATACGAGACAAACTGGTAATGGATGTTGGGCGGTGCCTTCTCCTTGAAAACGTTAGTTTTAATTCACTTTCATCCTTTACGTATTTTTCATCAGCATTATCTCTTCGCCGTCGTAATGTAACTGGCTTATCAACTATTTTATCATGTGACAAAGTGAAAACATGCGAGTTATTTATAAAATTTCCACCTTCAAGGTGTTTAGATTTTTCAAATGTAACGTTTTCAGTAACAGTTCCTGAATGCCGACGGATAATATAATTTGAATAATCTTCATCATTCAACCATATGCTGCTATTCCTAGCATTTTGACTAACGATCATCGATCGTGGTCGCCTTTTGCCTTCTTGCAAAACACGTCTTCGAATATGATAGCAAGGATCATCAGAAGATACGAAAGTAGGTTTTCCCATAACAAAATCTCCATCTACCACTTTACTATCTGGTAATCTTACTGGAATGCGAGAAGGTGGATTTTCATCAGCAGCAATATTGTTTTCCAAAGCACTTCTTTCACTACTCAGTCCTTCTTGGACAAAACTACTACATGATGAAAATGATGGATCGTTATTTTGGGAGAGTATTGGTGATTTCGCTTTATCACTGTGTTTGCCAGTGTACACATCAAATCCTTTAGCTGCGTTACCAGTCGAGTAATTATTATGAGGTAAATCATCGACATATTTAGTTTTGACACTCTCTTTAAGATGTGCTGATTTTTCTTCATTTGCAATAGATAATGGAATACTTTTTGAATCATTCATAAGTGATGAAATTTTATTCGAAGGAATTTTAGATATGTCGGTTTTAGCATGGCCATTTTTAACAAAACTTCCACTCATCACTCTTGCTGTTTTCAAATTTAATACTTGAAACGCATCAGGCATATCAGGAACACATAATTCTGATCCATTTTGTAAGTTATCATAGCCTTTCCCTTTTGCTACTTTTTTTAACGATGGATCTTTTACTTTTGGTTTGACACTAGGTTTGTTTTTTGTAGGAATTACTTCAATATCAAATATTTCTAACTGATGGCCATCACCTGGTAAAAAATTTAATGGTTTTTCATCTACATCGATATCAGAGAAATCTCTTGATAGCCGAGATTTTTGCATGGAAAACGACAAAGAGGCTGAAGACCTTCTATGATAATTTAACTCACCTTGCATTTTAGCATCTTCTTCCCTTCTTTGCCACATTTCTTTAGGACCGGATAAGCTTCTTTGGACCCCTCTAGCTTCAATATCATTTTTAACTGACAAGGGTTTATCAGATACATTTTTTTTCAAAATACCTTTACGGCAGGAATTTGAAGATTTTTGCACTGAACGACTAGAATCTGTATTGGCATCATCTTGATTTTTCTCATCTTTCCTTTCTATAAGATCTATCACATGTCCATTGCAAATATTCTCCTTTAACTTAATTAGAGTTGTGGCCTCAGGAACAGTTTTGTTAATGGACAATTCCTTCGGAAGATTTTTTGTGGAACTATTTGGTTTTACGTCATCAATTAACAAAAATGGCAAGGATGCTCTTCTGCTTTCTGCTCGATCAATGACTTCTTCAGTTGCTACTTGCTTTGCTGCAATATTTCGCATTACATCAACTTCATACACATTTTCATCTAATGATGCTTGCTGTTTCAATGGTGGCTGTAAATTAGAACGAATATAAAATGACATAGTTGGACAACTCCAGCAACGTGGCAATCCATGAGGGATGTGACCACTTAAAGGAGTACCACCAAAATAGATGCATGGAGATTCACTTCCGTTATAATTATCAATTGATATATGCTTAACCATAAGTTGGGGAGGCATTTTAGCTGGTTGAGATAACGACCGTCGAACCGGACGTCTTCTCTTAACTCGCTGTCCATCTTTGTGGTTTGAAAATTTACTTAATTGTTTAGCAGAAACATCAAGGCACCTGTTATGTATATTGTCATCTTTTGTTACCAATTTAGAAAATTTATTATGAGAGATATCCAAAAGCTTGGCAGAATTATGTTTAGGAGGGCACAATAAAGAAGAATCCTTTTGCGGATAATGATCTGGAGATGTAAGAGGAACATTATCTTCCATTTCATGATCCGTTTCTTCACTGTCATCAAATGAATATTGCCACTTTGAAGCCAAAGTGAGAGCTGGACCTCCACCTTTGGTTATTTGTTGAAGAGCTGATATGTTGTCATCATCGGCAACAGCAAACTGGGTAACAGAAATGTCCTTGTAACGTGATTTATTTCCAATAGGTGTATGAAATCTGGGTTTACGATGTTCTCCTCTCACACCTTGATCTCGAATATCACGACCTTTCGTATCAGTCGGTGGGGTACTAAGAGGTGGAGTATGCTTGCTTGCATCGCTACATACAGTTTTCGGCACATCTCCAACATGATTACCAACTTCTGGAGTAGCATCATATTTATGTTGAGGACTTTCACATTCATCATTAGAAACATGAATATCAGGAAAAGTACGTATTATAAGTTTAGGAAGATCTTTTTTGTACTTTAAGCTAAATGTCTCTTTATTTTGCTCCGGTGTCAAACCTGAACTGGTATAGCTTGTAGCCCACTTATCAGTAGAAATATTTTTAGCACATTCCCTTTTGCTTCTGTAGACTTTTTCCAAGTCCAAGTTCTGAGAGAAAAGAAAATATAATTATTATTTAATCTTAGCAACTGAAATTTCACATTTCAGATACAGGTTAGCAACAAATTTTTTGCACAAAAGCTTGCAGTCGCTTTTCTCCCTTTTGGGAGCGAAACTATAAAGAAATATGTAGAAATATATTTTAATCATGCAGATGAAACTGCAACATCATTATTTGCAATGTTTTAACTAATAATGTGATGTAATGTATTAAATATATTGGGAAAGTATAGCCATGCAAACAATTTAAGTTTTATATTCCATGACTCTAAAATTGGTTATCTGAAAGAGGAGTAATGGCTTAAAGTGTCATACAAACTACGCTACATTGACGAGTTATCAAACATATTTGGGTTCAAACTCAGTCTACAGACCACAACTTTGAGCTTACAAGGCTGGGTTCAATCCTAGGTAACTTTGATCACATTAAGCCATTGGCGTTGCCTAAGGCTATCTGTCATGGACTTATTTGTTCATGTTTTTATGGCAGCAGAACAGTAAAAGTCGTGCTGCGCCGGGACTTATATTTTCCTGAGGACTTCAAAACTCTGCTTCCAAAGGAACAAAACTCTGGACTATGGTGGGTAGAAAAATGACAGTTCTACAATACCACTGAGAATCAAACACGTGTTAATAATGCAAAAAATGAATGTGTTATCATTATGCCACCATGGGGCAGTGAACTTAGATTTTCCTAGAAATCTGAACATTTTAAGACCTAGGAAACGAACCCCAAGGACTACAGTAAGCAGTTAGTTGATACATATTCTTATTTCTTGAAATTGTTGTCAGTCGAACCCAAATCAACGGAATCCTAGGTGAACGCGTCACCACCACTACAAGGCCGTGAACTGCCATGATGTCTTAGAATATAAAAATACGAGGGGGAAATGAGATCTAAAGCAATGGTTGTAATTGGAAATTATACGTAAATGTATATCACTCCCATGTAAATAATATTATGCAGTTAATTCTCAGCAGACAAAACTTTTTAAAAGTATTACTAGGAAGTCACATTAAGAAGCAATGAAAACTTATATGGCACAAATTTTATCAATATATAAATAAAATAAATTTAATAAAATTTGGTAAGATAAAAAGGATAGAATAATAAAAATTCGACCAGACTGATATCTATTACATCATATCCTTATATATTAAAAGTTTTTGGAAAGATTTGTAATTTTTCTTACAAACTTTCAATTTTATAATAATAAAAGAGTGATTATAAAAATTTATAAAAATATTCAGCATTTTTGCGGAAATAAGTGAAAACAATGTATATTATTTCAAATTTAATTCCTTACCTCTGGCTTTTTACACTCAGATTCGCCATTTTCTTTAGCCACATTGTTGATATTATAGTTTTGATTATTATTATTTTTCTCAGTTTGCTTAGTTTTTAGTTCCAAGAATAATTTGTCAGGTACCCCATGACCGTTCATTTCTTGAGAATATTTTTGATCTGTTCTAGTTCCTTCCTTATTAGGCAATGATTCTTTGATACTATCCTTGTTTTTCTGACATTCAATATATTCTTCTGCCTTCAGTTGCTCCATATGATCTTCAAAACTAGGCATTACATTGTCATCAACAATGTTCTCAGAGCCATAAGCAGCAAATGGTGTTGTCCTGAAATCATAAAATGCATGACTTAAATGTTAATTATATATACTACACACCTATAAAGAAGCAAGAAAAATAAATATAATTCAACAATGCATTGTTAACAAATACGTCCATAAAATTCGGGATCGGCGTTTTAATTATTTCATAATTATTTTAGTTAACACTTCAGAAATAAAGAATTACATAATAAATAAATATTCTAAAGGTAAAAAAATTAAATAAAAGAATTTGCTTATAGAAATGTATTTTTAAAGAGAAAATGTTATTTCAGCTTTTTACACAAAGACAACTTTATTTTGAAAAGGAACGCTTACAAAAACATATTAAACAAATATTTTTTAAATGCAGAAATTAATAATAATAGGATAAATTCATTCCTTACTTTTAAAAAAATAAATTTTAATATATCCTTATTTAAGTTGATTGATTGATTTTTTTTATTGCAGAATAACAGCAAAGACCAATCTGTGAAAAACAAAATTGTCCTATTTAAACAAAAACACATTTACTTATATAATTTACATTCTAACACGGTGTTATGGCTTATCTGGGATGGAACCACAGGTTTAAGATGCCTTCAGAGTCGTAGCCAGGCTGGAGGGCTGAGCCCTCCCCAAGGTAAATTGTTTTTCTCTAAATAAATCATTTTATAATTTTATTTTAAATTTTTATTTTGCATAAAATCGCATATGACAATGAAAATTGCTCTTTGACGTTAAAACTACCCTCTATAACAAAAAAATCGACGCACCAAGAAGGGGTTGTCCGATTGCGATAAAAATTGGTGGATGTGAAGAACATACATAGAAAAAGAAACGATTAAAATTTCAGAACAATTGAATGATTTATTGCAGAGTTTGACCGTTACAAAGGGAGGAAGTCAATAAGGCGTTGGTCCACCTCTGGCCTGGATGCAAGCTGTCACCCGGCGTGGCATAGACTGATAAAGATCCCGGATGGTGTCCTGCGGAATTTCTTGCCAAATTGTCTCCAACTGTCGGGCTAAATCGTCAACATTCCGGGATGGTTGCAATCGCCTTCCCATAGCGTCCCAAATGTGCTCTATGGGAGAGAGATCAGGAGATCTAGCTTGCCAAGGAAGTGTTGGGCAAGCTTGAAGACAATTCATAGCAACACGTGCCGTGTGCGGCCGGACATTGTCTTGTTGAAACGTAAGTCCAGGGTGTCGCAAAAGGAACGGTAACACAACCGGTCGTAGAATGTCGTCTACGTACCGCTGTGCTGTAAGTGTGCCAGAAATGACCACCAAAGGGGTCCGGCTATCAAAGGAGATGGCACCCCAGACCATAACGCCCTGTTGTGGGCATGTGTGGCGTGCGATAGTAAGGGCAGGATCCCCACGCTGCCCTGGACGTCTCCAGACACGTCTGCGGTTGTCGTCAGGACACAGTTGGAAACGGGACTCGTCACTAAAGACTATACGTCCCCAGTCAGCGCAGTTCCAAGTTGATCGAGCCCGGCACCACTGTAATCGGACTTGACGGTGTAAAGGCGTGAGAGGTAAGCGGCGTAACGGTCGGCGCGAGCGTAAATTCCGCTCTCTCAGTCGTCTGCAGAGGGTCATGTTGGACACATGTGTGCGGGCCACACGTTAGATAGTTGATAACGACGAATCCGGTGCTGTGACAGCTGCTCTAACAATTGCTCTGTCTTCTCGTTCTGTTGTGGCCCTAGGTCGACCACTGCCATCCCGACGCTCACATTTGTCGTTGTTGACCCACTCTTGCCAGCACCGTCCAATCGCCGCATCGCTTCGACCCACATGTCCAGCGATTCTTCGATTCGTCCAACCAGCCTCTTTCAATCCGATAGCACGACCTCTTTCAAACTCTGACATATGCTCGTAATGAGCACGAATCTTTCGGCGAGGCATTGTTACAGTCGACGTAAGATATCCGCAGTCAAAATGCAACAGAAATTTTGACCACATATTGAGAATCGCTCCTTATATACACCTGCTGAATGTGCAGTTCCGATGCTCTGGAGTTTCCGCTATTCATTCACTGGACACCAAATTTTAATCATTTGCATGTTCGGTCAAAATGTCTTTGCATATGAAATTTCATTACAATCAGATAACTCCTTCTTGGTGCGTCGATTTTTTCGTTATAGAATGTATATTCAAAATAGATTTCTACGGTAGATCATTTATACATCATGTTTTTACAGAGGTCTGAGTCTTCATCTACTCTATAATAAGGATAAGAGAAATTACAAATTTTAGTATTATATTTATATTATATATATTATATTTAAACTTTAGTAATTATAAATTTGATATACTTCTATAAGTTTACAATGCAAAAGTTGCATTGAAATTTATGCATTAAAGTTAAATGTAAGTACTACAGCCTATATATATATATATATATAGCTACAAGCGATTAGAATGGGTCTGATGCCTGTGTAGTTTAATGGTAAAACGCTTGGCCGGCAATCAAGAGATTTTGGGTTTGTGTTCAACCAGAGGTCGATAAAGCATTCTCTTCTTTGCGAGTAATTCATCGTCTAATATTACCATACAATCGGCTATGATGAGAATTATTTTACTTTAATATACATGCATAGTAGATTTCAACGTCAATGTGTTCCAAACTGCTTCCTACCATTTTGCTTGATTCTAAACTAGAAGTGACCAATTCAAATATTTTTGATCACACTTCACATATTTATGTTTTTTTTACATTAACATAAATTAGAAGGCGGCAAATTTTTGGCAATGTAAAGTTTAATCTGGACGAAAAAAATAGATAGCATACATTGAGTTCAAAATACAGTAATGTATACAACAAATAACATAAAGCAGATCATAAATTAAAAATAAATCATCAAACGCTTATATTTAGCAACTATGTGTTGAAAATATGATGAAACATCTGTTCCAGTAGCGTAGCAATTGAAACTCATGGTGGGGGTGCTCAAGTGGCTAAAACGATGATGTGATGTGACCTTAGAGAAAATAATGCGTTTTGATATCAAATGGCGGGCTTGATCCTCCTTCCCTACACCACTGCTGCGTTCATGCTGTTTTCCAAGTAAAATTCTCAAAAATTGTTTCTATGTGATTTGGGTAACAGAAGGCAGTTGAACAAACAATTAATAGTGAGGCAGTTCTAAATTCCTCCCCCACACCTCCAACGAAAAATTCAGTAATCCAATTTCATTTTGTTTGAAATCAGTTTGCACAACTAATTTATGTCCTGATGGAAACGCATGCTTACGTGCCCATTTGCAAATATTTACTTTTCCTGAATTACATAATATATTAAGATTTTTAATGAAGTATGCTCTAAGTTAAATTCATTTGTTAAAGGAAATAAATTCCATACAATGGCAGACTTTTATACATGATTATCTGGTAAGTATCAAATTATTTGGAAATGCAAAACATTTTACCATTACATGACTAAAAATATTTTGCCATTACAATAACCAAAATATCTACCATTGAGATAACTAAAAAGATTTTACCATTACATGACGAAGAGTTTTGTTACACAACCAAAATATTTTACCATTACATAACTAAAATATTTTATTAATTATGATGACTAAAATATTTTGCCATTACACAACTAAAATATTTTACTTTCATTATTAAACAAAATATTTTACCAGTACATAACTAAAAGTATTTCACTATTATATAACCAAAAATATTTTACCATTACATACCAAAATATTTTACCATTACATAAATAAAATATTTTACTACATGTAATTCAAAATATTTTACCATTACTTAACTAATTTACTCTTACATATAATTACTATCAATTAATTGTTTATGTCAATAATTTATTATTTGTTACTTACCCTGAAACAACAGGCTTGGGCGTTGCAAATGCTGATGAAGTTGAATTTGCTGTAATTGAATTATCGGTATAATTTTTTTCCCAGTCATATGGATCACATTCTTTAACTCCACGTCTTTTCATACATTTTTCAAATAAACCAATTAAAAGTTCATAGTCAGGTCTATCAAAATAATCTAGTGAAGCCACATGGTCCAAATACTGTTTAAAATCTGAAGGTAAGTGTTTTAATAAAAGCCTATGATCATACTTTTCTTTCATAAGGCCCACCTAAAGATAAAGACGAAAACACAAATTTAAAATTCAATTTATCACCCTAGTTATATATTGCTATTTTACATATACACAATTGTAACAGAAGTATTTCTGTTTTCAAAATTGGATTTTGGTAAACTAGAATGATAGTGATGATAAAACTTCCCCTCCAAAAAAAAAATATAATACGTTTCATTAGAACTCTCAACTTTCATTTAACACAAATATTAGCTGACTAAATATAGAATATAATAAGTTTGAAGACGTCTAAACTTGTATATTAGTTTACCTGCTCTTTATCCTTAATTTTCCGCCAGGGAAGTTGACCATTTACAAATTCTACTAACATGTAAAACAAGGACCACAAGTCGTCATGACGGCCCATTTCCTACAAGAGAAAGTTGTGAAAATCATAAAAGTTGGATAACAGTGTATATAACAATCCGTTAGTAAAATTCTTAACAGTACAGAAAGAAATATGGTAGCCAGAAGAGTAACCCAGAACCAAATCAAGGTGGTAATTGTGTAAAAGTAAAAATAGGCATAATTAAATTGAACATAATCTATTTATTAAAAGGATACCACAAGGGAATAAATTTGAGCAATGACAGGAAGAAGGGAAAGATTTGGAAAGACTTAAAACGCCACACAATGACTTAATTGAACCTAGGTGAATATTTCCACAAAAGACAGTACTGGAAAGGAGTGAAACAGTAAGAAAGGAATATTAAGAATGCAGTAGTTTTCACAAGCCAATATTTGTACACCAGGTCATTAAAAATTTAAATTTCAAAAGTGTTTTAAATTCATTAAAAAACAATTTTTAAATGAGTTACTATCAAGATTAATCAAAGCAGATATTTTGAAAAAAAGATGTATCGAAGATGCAAAAGCATTACAAAAACTAGTGGAGATTTAGACTGCCAATAACCTAGACCATAAAACACTAATAAAAAATCTATCATAAAAATAAGCACAAATCACACAATAAAAATATTTCTAATCAAATACATCAACATACTGGAAATGTCACAAAATGTTATGTCATATATATAGACTTTTTTTTATTCCAATACTAATATGGACTAACATAAAACTTAAGGACTAATTTTGAAATCTAAAAGATATGAAACTTAATTTAGCCAATTTACAAAATGTCATATCAAAAGACGGCTTGCATAAATGCACACATGGATAAATAGTTTATTACCCTGTGCATATATACATTGCCTGGAAAGAAAAGAAAAAAGGCCACGGTATGAATTTAAAAATGCAAGTACTGAGGTGGGAATAATCGGTTAAGCATTTCGAAAAATTGCATAATTTTGTGAGTAATACAACCTTTAAATGTAACTGCACCAGCATGTAGTTGATTACTTCAAAGTAATTGTGGATGAAGATACTATAGACGGTTGTGGAAAAGATGTTACAGAGTTAAAACAGGGCAAAATTATAAACCTGCATCACTTACAGAAAACTTACAAGGAGTTTACTAAAATCTCTGAAACTGGATTATAAACTATCCAGCGCATTATTAAATTTTGGAAAGATGGCGGTAAATCATCAACTTTGCCAAAAAAATGTGTGGTCGAGAAGTAGTCCTGTATAATAGTGACTGAAGACCATTAAAACGTTTAGTGAAATCGAATCACAAAAATTCGGCACTAGAACTCACAGCCATATTTAATTTAGAAGTAAGACCATTTCATCTTGTACGGTGAGATGAAACCTTAAAGAATTAAGATTAAACAGCCGGGCTGCAAAAAGGAAAGACCTTGTTAATGGGACTAATCGGAAAAAAACTCCAATTTGCCAAAAAATATAAATATTGGACTGCTAAGCCATGGAGAAAAATCATGTGGTCTGATGAGTCCAGTTTTACTCATTTCCAACATGATGGAAGCATCAGGATTAAAAGGGAACCGTATGAAGCACTGGAGGCTTCCTTCACTGTATCTACTTTAAAAGGCTCAAGTGGAAGTGCTATGGTTATGGTTGCTTTTGTTCATTGCAACTAGGTTTAGTAACACAATGCAGCAATAAAAAAAAGTCAGTTGAGTATCTGAATGTATTGAATGACTAGCTTTTTCTATCAGTGGATTTTTTCCCTGAAGGCAACAGCATATTCAAGGACGACAATGCTAGGAATCATTAGGCTCAAATTTTAAAAAGGTAGTTCCAAGGGCACAAAGCATCATTCGCACACTTGAATTGGCCACCACAAGGTCATGAACTCGACCTCATTGAAGATATGTGAGATATGCTAGAGAAGAATTTAAGGAGAAAGTCTACTCTTTTTTCATTAACCAAGGATCTTAGCAAAATGTTAAGGAAAATCTGGCCAAACAAATATTAAGACATTGCATAAACTCATAAAAATAATACCACGATGAATGCATGCTGCAATTCATGTTCAAAATGGCCCAATGCAACATTAAAATGAAGGACTTGTTTTTGGGGCCAAGCAATGTATATAGTTACTACTTCTAAACTGAAACTGCTTATAAACACATTGATGGTGCAGGTAAATAATCTGCCACATCCAATAATGGGATAATATTCGACACAAACTGTTTGTCACATGTAGAAAATAAGGTAGCTCACTTTTTTAACTTACCCTAGCATGTATATCAGTATATAAAATAAGTAATTACAACCAATCGTGTTTGTTTAAAATATTATTACAAGATAAATGAAGATGGAATCAATTTCTACTTTTGTTTCAATTTTTATGGTGCAACGACAGCAAGGGTCATGCTGCTCCGGAACCTACAGTTTTCTATGGAATCCGAATTTCTTAAGGCCTAGGGAATCAAGCCCTGACGGTGAACAGTTATAGTAATAATTTTTTTTTTCACAGTTGGGAGTCGAAATCGATAACCACATCGCTAGGCAAATGCGTTACCACTCCACCGCATGGCCAATTGACTTTTAATAATCTATAAAAATACCAAAACTTTTAGACACATATAAACAAAAGTAATAAGTAATTATTATCAATATCTTAGTTCTCTCTCACTCTCTCTGTCATCATAGTGTATTAAAATGAATTTGAACTAATATTGGTTATTGTTCAAAATTATATGCAAATTACTAAATTGATGAACTAACTAAAATTCGTTCTGTCCAAAGAAAAATATGTTTAAAATAATGATAATATATTTACTTTATTTTTATGGGCATTTATAGATGCATAACGAACAGTTCCTCTAAAACCTGCAGCAGCACGTGGGGGACGAACATCTCCAGTTGCTGTGACATACTGTCTTGCAAGTCCAAAATCAAGCATATACACTTTACGTGTAGTATTTTGGGAACGGCCAACAGAAAAATTGGACTGAAATATACAATTGTGTTACGTACATCATAATATTATTATTTGTAATCACACAACTAAAACTTAATTGCCAAGAAATGATGTAACAAAATTCTCAAAAATGTGGATTTAACATTGGTATTTTTAAAGAATATAACATTGCCTCCTTACGAAATTAGATTGAAATTTATATTTTAAAAAATGTATTACTTTTGAATTTTGCATTTCAAGAGACTGTTCGTAGGTTTATCTTGAACTGAGATCATTAGCTTAATGAAACTTTCAAGCTATAATTAGAAACACTGCCAAAATGTATTCCAGTGGTAGGGAAGGTAAAATATTGCTGTCCTGTGCAATGGCGGACACAGACTTTCATTTTGGGGGGAGGGGGTTAAGGACAGAATTTGCCATGGTCTTGGAATAACACCCTTCATTTATCATGAAAGTTGGAATTTTTTACAGTGAAAAAATATATTTTGGGGGTCATGACCCCTGTGACCACACCCCGGAACATTCCAGAATAACATTAGGAGATTAAATAACTTTTCCTGTACACGTAAACCGAAGACACCCTAAAAAAACTATTAACAGTAGAATTTTTCAAATTTAATGGAATAAGTACAAATCATGTTTCTTTATTTCTTGAAACTTACGGACTTGTAACACAAATTGGTTTTATGTATTTAAACAACATTTGAACCCTCTCCAGAATATGAAGAGCAAAATTAAGTTTACAAATAAATAAAACATTAAAAAAAGTAAAATTAAACACAAATTTCTGTGTCCATGTAATTTGCATATAATCAAATTTTCATAATCAACGATTCATGAGAATGTGTGAGTCATGGGCTGATAAAGGGTAGAGTGAAAATGGTGAAAACACGGGAACTATCGGTGATTGAAAGAACAGCCTTAACTAAAGACAGAGTGGATGGCAAATTATCCTACAGACAGTTAGGAGAAAAGTATGAAATAAGTGCAATGGGAGCTCAGAAAATAGTGAAAAGATATGAAATCAATGGACACGTTGTAAGCACCCAAAGGACAGGTCGAAAACCAAAGTTCACAGAAAGGGAGCGCAAGACGATTATGAGAACCATAAACAAAAACCCATTTACATCGAGAAGGGAAATCCAAGAAGAATTTCAAGATCAATTCAAAAAGACAATATCACGGAGACAAATTTCAAGGGTGTTAAACAAGGTGGGATATAAAGAAAGAATTACACGTAAGAAACCTTATATCTCTTCCAAAAATAAACAAAGGAGTTCAAAATTTGCAATTCAACTTGCTGATAAGCTACTCAAATTCTGGGAAAATGTGATGTGGAGCGATGAAAGCAAGTTTGAACCTTTAAAACAACAGAAGAAAATAGTGTTTAGAAAAGATGGAACAGCGTTTAATGTCAAGAATTTGCAGCCAACAATCAAACACCCATCATCAGTTACGGTTTGTGGTTGTTTTACCAATAATGCAACGAGAAATTTGGTATTCATTGATGGCCTTATGAACTCCCACAAGTATAAGGAGATTTTGGAATCAAATTTAACTCTATCCAAGGTGAAGTTGGGATTGAAAAGAGGTTGGTCTTTCCAACAAGACAATGACCCCAAACATAAATCTCGTATTTTAGTTGCTTATTTTGCCTCCAAGAAGATAAAGGTGCTCGAATGGCCATCCCAGTCACCCGATTTGAACCCCATTGAGCATCTTTGGGGGATTTTAGACAACCGTGTGCCATTATCATGTCTCACAAACATACCTGCATTCAAGACTGCATTGCAGGAAACTTGGATCAGAATCCCACCAAATGTTATGACTAACTTGGTCCACAGAATGCCTCAACGGCTCCCTTGAAGTCATTTGGGTCAAGAAAGGCCTTACCAACTACTAAATTTTTACTATTTTTAATGTTTTATTTATTTGTAAAATTAATTTCGCCCTTCATATTCTGGAGGGGGTTCACATTTTGTTTAACTACATAAAACCAATTTGTGTTACAAGTCTGTAACTTTCAAGAAATAAATGCACATAATTTGCACTCATTCCATTAAATTTGAAAAATTCTACTGTTAATAGTTTTTTTGTTATACAGGTGAGAAGTGTAAACATACTTTCGCCCCCACTGTACATACCTTTAAGAAAAATAACCCGAATAAAAAAAATTGTGTTTCGAAGCACTATTGGTTTTTAGCAAATGCCCTGTGTTTGGATGTTAATAAAATCAAAACTAAAGGAAACAAAAATAAAAACTTTCACCAGTTTATAAAGCAGTTTAAGTAGTTTTTAAATATCAAAACGAAATGCATCTTCAATAGGGGGTTTTTTCACGTCAGGCCTAAGAAATGAGTACAACAGACAATTTTCGAGTCTCGTTTATTAGAGTTTGAATTTTTTTATTCCACTTCCACTTTTAAGTTGCTCTTTTTTGGTCAGCAAATATATGGAGCCATTATCCATGCTTCGGAAGAAAAAATAATTACTGTAATATCAACAACAGTTTCCAAGTAAGTGAAATCAAGTGTCACAGTATGACATTGAAGAGATGGTAAATGAGAAGTGTCATCATTTGGAAACTAAGCGTTTCCGACCCAGATTATGGAGGTTTTCCTTCGATGAAATGACTCCTAGTTCTTACCCCTTATTAGTTTACTCAGTTTGTTTAAGGATGCCCCATATTTTATATATAGGGTAAATCCGGGTTTCATGCGCACCTTTTTCAAAATCGATATTCTAAGACCCACGGCGCACAAACATGAAATTTACTTAGTCATGATAATTGATACACTTTTAAGAAACATATACTGGATAAATAATGGTTGAATATGGTGTGCGTGTGTGTGTGTGTGTGTGTGTGAGTGACACAGACACACATACATATACTGGGTGATTCGTTAGCGTGCGTACAAACTTCTGGGACGGGTAGGTTTCTCAAAGACAAATTGGGATTAGATAGCAATGTAGGGTCGTAAACACAATCTTACCGTGGTCGACGGTATTGTTCGGGAACAAGTAAAACGTCCGCAACCGTCATTCGAGAACCACCCACAAAGGTAGTAGGATGGAAGGTTTCACAAATGCGAAGAAAGCAGATATGCTTCTAGCATATGGAGCTGCTAACTGCAACGGGCGAGCCACTGTGCGCCTACTGAGAGGCGGATTTATGAATTTGTCGTATGTAGGCTGACATATTTTGCCGCTTATGTCTTAATGCGACACAGTGGATCGGTAGTGGTAGTCCCATTGATTGGCTTGCACGATCGTCGGAGCTATCCTCTTTGGTTTATTTTTTTTTTTTCTGAGGTCACATCCAAGGTCTGGTGTGTTTTACCATGTTTGGCGCAGTATAGCCCAGATGCTCTTGCGCCATAAAAAATCCAAACAAACAAACAAACAAGGTCTGGTGTACGAGACACCCGTGGACAATGAGGAGAATCTTGTCGCACGCAGCTGCGCAGCAAATGGCGACCAAACTTTCCATCAACTTTTATTCAATACAATATGAGAAAAAAATTTCAATACTTAGTTTGTTTACTATTGGCAAAATTTACGAATCACACATGAAATCTTATTTTGTTAAAAAAAAAGGGGGGGAAGTATATAGTACTTGCTCTTTCATAATATCTTACACATGCGATTTTGCAATGATAGAACAAACTGCTAGTTTTCAAAATTCAACTTGAAGAATTCGGTTTACAGGCGATTAATCTAAGAGTTAAAATAAGTACAAATTGAGAAGTAATCCTTACAATTTCAAAAATAGATTTCGCAATAATTGCATAAAATTTGTTATACTATATCTTACAAAAAATTGTACTTACAGGTTTTATGTCTCGATGGAGAAAACCAACCTCATGAATATTTTCTATAGCTTTTAGTATCTGCAAACCTAATCGCAGTGTTGTGCTGAGACTAAATGCACCACGGGGTTGACTTCTGCGAAGTTCAGCTAAATTTTTAGATTGAAGCTGCATAACAACATAATTAAATCTGTCATTTCGGCCACATCCAATGAATCGACACACATGATCTCTTCCTGTAATTTACAAACATATTTCAATTTAGGAAAAAGAACACACGCACATGTATAAAGTTGAATGCGTATTAATTTCGGTAAACACGTTTGAAAGGTAATCGTGTTTTTACGAAACAAGGGCAACAAAGGTCAGGCTGAACTAGAACCTACAGTTTATTTTTTAGCAACAAATATGAAATAAAAAGTACAAAATTCAAATTATTTTAATTACCTTGCAATTTTTTCAACACAGCAACTTCCATCTTTAAAACTTGCTTTGCTTGTTTTGCTGATTCTAACTTTAAAGCTACCAATTCTTTGCTGACTAGATCTAAACCTTCATAAATTTCACCAAACCCTCCGCCACCAATCTTTTTTACCTAGGAAAATCAAAACCAATTTTATTTCAGAAACTATAAGGATAAAAGTGAAGAAAAATTACATATAACATGCTTTAAATCAGGGGTCTTCAACCCGCGGCCCGCGGGCCACATGTGGCCCGCCACCTTATGAAAAAATACAATCCGCACGAAAATAACGTCCCTGCTTGCTCCCTCCGAGTCTGAAATATATGTATTTTATTCTGTTGGCATTTTCATATTACGTAAAAAATATATCTTAAAACACTATAGGACTAAAGTAACACTCTATTTTTCCCTAAGTCATGTTTTACTTTAGTTTTCTAGCGTATATGGGAATCAGGTTTAGTTTTATTGATTTGCAGTGCAACAGTGATTTTAAAACAAAATTCATCTTAGGACTCATCAAATTCTATTCTAAATATGCTGATATGAACATCTTCCCCACTATCTGACTGCATGCTCTGAAAACGTTACTATTCGTGGGTACTTACATCTGCGTATAGGCGTACGCAGAAGTAACGCACGTAAGGGAAGGGTTACATGCTTACAATGGGGGAGAGGTAACTGAGCTACAACTCCATATATGTATACACAAAATTTCGTTGCAGTGGGAATTACAACCCCATCAACCACTCTGCGTACGCCAATGCATCTGTAAACAACTGTTTTCAAAAATGAAGTTGATAAAATGAAAAGTTAGGACCAGAATAACTGACGTCCACCTTGGAAACACTTTTAGGATTGTAATATCAAAAATAAGACCGGATATTGACAGGACTGTTAAAAATAAGCAGTGCCAAAAATCTCGCTAAAAGGTTTGATTTCGCTTTACATATTCATAACTAAACGAATTGTAAATGTATTTTGCTTCCATACGTATTTTACATTGTAATAAATATATACACTCTATAACAAAAAAATCGACGCACCAAGAAGGAGTTGTCCGATTGTAATGAAATTTCGTATGCAAAGACATTTTGACCGAACATGCAAATAATTAAAATTTGGTGTCAAATGAATGAATAGCAGGTACTCCAGCACATCAGAACTGCGCATTCAGCAGGTGTATATAAGGAGCGATTCTCAATATGTGGTCAAAATTTCTGTTGCATTTTGACTGTGGATATCTTACGTCGACTGTAACAATGCCTCGCCAAAAGATTCGTGCTCATTACGAGCATATGTCAAAGTTTGAAAGAGGTCGAGCTACCGGATTGGAAGTGGCTGGTTGAACGAATCGAAGAATCGCTTGACATGTGGGTCGAAGCGATGCGGAGATTAGACGGTGCTGGCAAGAGTGGGTCAACAACGGCAGTTGTCAGCATCGGGACCGCAGCTGTCGACCTAGGGCCACAACAAAACAGGAAGACAGAGCGATTATCAGAGCAGCTGTCACACAGCAACAGATTCGTTGTTCTCAACTATCCCACATGTGGCCCGCACACATGTGTCCAACATGACCCTCTGCAAACAACTGAAAGAGTGGGATTTACGCTCATGCCGAACGTTACGCCGCTTACCTCTCACGCCTTTACACCGTCAAGTCCGATTACAGTGGTGCGGGGCTCGATCAACTTGGAACTGCGTTGACTGGGGACGTATAGTTTTTAGTGACGAGTCCCGTTATCAACTGTGTCCTGACAACAACAGCAGACTTGTCTGGAGACGTTCAAGGAGGCATGAGGATCCTTCCCTTACTACCGCACGCCATACATGCCCACAACAGGGCGTTATGGTCCGGGGTGCCATCTCCTTTGATACCGGACCCCTTTGCTGGTAATTTCTGGCACACTTACATCACAGCGGTACGTAGACGACATTCTACGATCGGTTGTGTTACCGTTCCTTTTGCGACATCCTGCGCTTACGTTTCAATAAGACAATGCCCGGCCGCACACGGCAAGTGTTGCTATGAATTGTCTTCAAGCTTGCCCAAAACTTTCTTCGCCAGCTAGGTCTCCTGATCTCTCTCCCATAGAGCACATTTGGGACGCTATGGGAAGGCGATTGCAACCATCCCGGAATATTGACGATTTAGCCCGACAGTTGGAGACAATTTGGCAAGAAATTGTGTAGGACACCATCTGGGATCTTTATCAGTCTATGCGACGCCGGGTGACAGCTTGCATCCAGGCCAGAGGTGGACCAACACTTTATTGACTTCCTCCTTTTGTAACGGTCAAACTCTGCAATAAATCATTCAATTGTTCTGAAATTTTAATCGTTTCTTTTTCTATATATGTTCTTCACATCCACCAATTTTTATCGCAATCGGACAACTCCTTCTTGGTGCTTCGATTTTGTTGTTATAGAGTATATATATTTAGTCTGAAAAGTGGATCCAGAAAATATTTTTGGGCGAGCACTCAAAACTGATATAGAGATATAAGGAAAAAATATCAAAAATAGGCTGATCTGGGGAGGAGGGTGGCGCACCCCTCGGGCCGCCTTTTTTCAGTCCTATTATTGCTGATATAGTTGTGCGGTCCGCGGGCCTACAAGGATAACAAAATTGGCTCTTCGACTGAAAAAGGTTGAAGCCCCCTGCTTTAAGTGAATCAATGGTCCTGGTTCCAATCGCAGCTCTAAAGTAATTGATAAGGTGTGACCACACATACACACAGACCGGATTATGGTATAGACAAACAAGACAAATGTCTATTAGAAACTTTAAGTCTAAAAAATTTGATAGATCAACGAAATCTCTCCAAGTTAAAGCAAGGTCGTAGCCAGGCTCAGCCCCACCCCCTGGAAAATATTTTTTCGTCTCATTTTTTATCAAAAAAATTATTGTAGAAATTTGTTTTGAATTTCTTGTTTTGTATAAATTTGTACACAATAGAAATTTTGTCTTTGACGTTAAAAATACACTTAAAATAGGTTTTCAGAACAGAAGATTATGCCGATCATGCTTTTTATGATGCTTTGAACATTCATTAAGTCCAGTGATGTCCAATTAAATTTTAAAAATTTCCTCAAATCGATTAAATTTTATCGAGGGCCACCAAAACATAAAGGTTAACATCAAAAGGCCAGTTTTTGTTTTTTAAATAATTGGTTTTCTCGCTGACTTTCGAATTTTTTTATAATCATTTCTTATAATTTAATATTAAAAATACAGATGTTGTCATTTGACTACAATCTTATTCAGGTGTCAATTATATCACCTCTATTTAGAATTTGTAATGTAATTTATTTTTAAAAAATGGTTTGTTTGTCATTTAATGAATTTAATTAAATAAACTAAGAGTAACACATAGGCTGTGTGTTGCATAAATTAGCGGACCGGATATGGTTCGAGGGCCGTTAATTGGCCATCACTGATATTTTTATTTATTGTTTTTGTTTTTTTGTTGTTTTTTTGTTGTTGTTGTTAAGAATAGAATTATTTTTATTCAAGCTCAGTACAGTATAGTTTTTAACAAAACACGTTATGCAATATTTATGATGTAAGTTTGATATTTTTGAGATTAAAAAAATAATGACTGGACATTAGGTCAGAAATGGAAGAGAGCAGAAGCTATAGCTTGTTACGTTAGACTTCTCCAAGTAGGCAACGTACTACATAAATCGAAAACTGAAGTGCCAGAAAAACCGGTACAGGCGTGCGTATGCAAATAACGGAGCTTTGCAACCAATCAGCGTAACGCGATGCGGTCGGCAGCGCCTATATAAGACAAGAGATGTCTGGCAAAGCTGTTAGATCGGTTCTTGCCGCTACAATGGCAGGTTATCAAGATTTAAGTGATTTTGAACGTGGCGTTATAGTCGGCACAAGAGAGATGGGACATAGCATCTCCGAGATAGCGACAAAATTTGGATTTTCGCGTACGACCATTTCACGGGTATACCGTGAATATCAGGAATCCGGTAAAACATCAAATCTCCGACAGCGGTGCGGCCGGAAAAAGACCTTGAAAGAACGGGACCTTCGACGACTGACGAGAATCGTTAAACGAGATAGACGTGCAACACTTCCTCAAATTGCCGCGGATTTCAATGCTGGGGCATCAACAAGTGTCAGCGTGCGAACTGTTCAACGAACCATCATTGATATGGGCTTTCGGAGCCGAAGGCCCACTCGTGTACCATTGTTGACTGCACGGCACAAAGCTTTACGCCTCGTCTGGGTCCGCCAACACCGCCATTGGACTGTTGATGACTGGAAACACGTTGCCTGGTCTGACGAGTCTCGTTTCCAATTGCATCAGGCGGATGGACGTGTACGGGTATGGAGACAACCTCATGAATCCATGGACCCTACATGTCAACAGGGGACTGTTCAAGCTGGTGGAGCTTCTGTGATGGTATGGGGCGTGTGCAGTTGGCGTGATATGGGACCCCTGATACGTCTAGAGACAACTCTGACAGGTGACACATACGTAAGCATCATGTCCGATCACCTACACCCATTCATGTCCATTGTGCATTCCGACGGACTTGGACAATTTCAGCATGATAATGCGACACCCCACACATCGAGAGTTGCTACCGAGTGGCTCCAGGAACACTCTTCTGACTTTAGACACTTCCATTGGCCACCTAAATCGCCAGACATGAACATTATCGAGCATATCTGGGATGCCTTGCAACGTGCTGTTCAGAAGAGATCTCCGCCATCTTGCACTCCTATGGATTTGTGGACTGCCCTGCAGGATTCCTGGTGTGAATTGTCTCCAGGATACCTTCAGACATTAGTCGAGTCCATGCCACGTCGTGTTGCGGCACTTCTGTGTGCATGCGCACGGAGGGGGGCTGCACGATATTAGGTAGGTGTGCCAATTTTTCTGGCACTTCAGTGTATTTTACAGTTCGGTCACTTTGAATTCGCAATTTGACATATTTAATGATGAAGGGAACTTTAAATTTGATTGCTTTAGACCAGGGGTAGTCAACCTTTCTACACCTACCGCCCACTTCTGTATCTTTGTTGGTAGTAAAATTTTCGTACTTAATCTATAGTAATAGGAAGAGAAGATGTACATTTTAGTTTAACTCTACAAGTTTTAGGCGTTTAATCATTTTAAATATTTCATTAACCTTTATAATTAAGTTAGCGATAAAAAAGGTTGAAAACAAATGCATTTGAAAATATATAAAGCGTTTTGGAAGCCAATTGAAGAATTAAAACCGTTTGGTGTTATATTTGATTAACTCGCTTATATTTAGCATGGTGTTTCCTCGGCATCAAGTTATCCGTATAAAACGAAAAATTCTTGTACAAAATCATAAAACTTGGTGTGTATATTCAGTTTCTGATGCAGTATATTTCGCATAGTAAAATAGAATAAGCTGCTGTGTGAATAGTCGGGAGGTGAGACCCTAGCGGAAAAAATTAGAACCAGGTCTGTTTCCGGGGCAATCGGCTATTTTATGGCCGCTATGAAGCGCAGTTTGGCCGTGGCTGTAAATAAATCGTCGCCATGGTAACCATGTTCGCAAAACATTTCCGTTTTGAAGCGAAGCTCTGAATTTCTATCGCGTCGTTTCATTCACGAGCCTTTAGGGATAGCACCGTTATTAGATGAACCATTATTCCGCGCATGCGTGTGAACTGGGCAAATTTTCACATTAAGTACTATACTGCCAATTCAGTGCATTTTTCTTCATTTTCAACGCCTTTTTTTATATTCAGGTGTGAAAAATGTGGCGTTAAGTACTATACTGCCAATTCAGTTCATTTTTCTTTATTTTCAACGCTTTTTTTTTTATATTCACTTTGGAGAAAAATCAGTTTAGGAAACGAAGTTGCTTTTTTAGGTGCAGCGCGAAAACTGTCTTTCAGCTACGACCGTCTCGTATCACCTAGTGTGGAAATATCTTCAAGTGTATTATTATTTTACGAAGTGTTTCTTTTTTCGTTGTTGAAGATACATTATTTCGATCAAAGTAAGTTGTAATGATATTTTTCTTTTTATACTTCGTGCTGTATACAGTAAAACCTCTCTAAGACGACCACCGTCGGTTCCGTAAAAAAGCGGTCGCCGCTGAACGGAGGTAAATTTTGCATTAGGTTTATGGGGAGGGAGGAAATCTGTTTCCAGAAAAGATGGTCGTAAAAGGAGGTGGTCATTAAAAGAGGTTTTACTGTATTTATATTAAGTTTATAACATTTCATTTCCATGTGTGTTTTAATTTTCTCTCCTTCCCCTTTGCTTTTATTGCATATTGTGGGCTAATTAATTTATACGGTGGTGGAATTTAAAAATATTTTACAATACTGTTGATTACAAAAATTGTACAGAATTTACTTAATAATTTTTTGTTATTGCAAATGCTTTGCAACCTGCGATGTTATACAAAACAAACTTTCTAAAAATGTATTTTTAACGTAAGCAGCTTTCAATATAAATATACTTTCTCAGTGTTACATAATGGACATTTGTACGTATTTTCGATAATTGTAGGGGTGGAAATAGAATGCTTTTTATGGCGGTGTAAATAACGGAATTCATTGAGGTGAAACCCACAGTCTTCACATGTAAAATTATACATTTTACTCACCTTAGTGGAAGGCAGGAGGTTGCTTAATTCCCAATGAGTGAGCTTTTCGAATATGCCTTCGCCAGCACGAGTGATTGAGTATTTTTTTTTTTTTTTTTTTGACAAGTGGTACAAGTAGCTGATGTCTGCATTTCAACATTTTTCTTTGCAACAGAAGTAACAAAAATGTTTTTGGACGTGTCAGAAGAATTAGTTACTGTACTTTGGGATGATTCCGTTATAGTTTACGAAGGAGGAATTTTTCCCATAGCTACAGCATTGGAATTATCCGAAACATCAACTGATGTTTCCTTAGCAATTGTCCCTGAAAAGGGCTGTTGTT
>QLNU02015360.1:212082864-212098609 GCA_006491805.2 Dysdera silvatica | reverse complement strand
GATCAACGGAACGTCCGAAAGCCTGTCCAGATTCAAACCCAAATTCTAATGTTTTTCACATTTCTGACACACTGTTCTGAGCATTGACTCTCAATCTATTTTATAAAAAGTCATTGTACTAGTATCTTCTTTGAAACAAAAGTCAATTCATCTAATGGGAATATAATAACATTCACAGTATACAACAGTGGCGTAGTAGACTTTAGGCAGTGGGTAATTTCCCAAAGAATATTGCTCTTTAAATCCGGGTTCCAAAAATACTTGTTTGTTAAAAGCGGTTTCACTACCGCGTTTAATTATTATACCAAACAAAATCCATATTTTCCTCGCTATATCCAGAAACTCGCTAAATGCGGGCTCGTTATAAATGAGTCCTACTGTATTTGCTTCCCCACACCACCACCAAATTTCCTCTCTGGATCGACCGCTGTTTTTATAGGTGCTGAATTGTTTCAAAATTTTAAACCATTTTTTTTTGCCATCGAAGGAAATTATAGAATAACTTGGCGGTTTTCCATCCAGTGGTTATTGCTCACACAAACGCCTCGAAGAAAGGGCCAGTTTCTCTATTTGCGATGGAAATTGTTTTCGAATATTTGTTTCTTATGTATACCAAACCCTTTATATTTTTCTAAATTTTTTTGAATTTCTTCTAAAACACTACATTTTTCTAAGAAAAATATTTTCTGGGAATAATCGTAAAATTAGTTGACCGTAGATTACCTAGAGCCCCTGGAATATACGCCAATGTTTTATATTTTTTTTTATTATTGTGATAATGAGAAGCCAGCTATTATTGTGATAATGAGAAGCAAGGGCGTGCGCAGGATTTCAATTATTTTGTTTTGTTTTTAAAGGGGTGTGTGGGAGATAGATTATTTTTTTTCTCTCATAAATAAATTATAATAATATTGCCTTGGCGCAGTATAGCCCAGATGCTCTTGCGCCATAAAAAAGCCAAACAAACATTAATATTGCCGCAAATAGGGATTAACTTTTAACCCCCTTTCCCGTATGGACGGCCTTGATGCGTAGTCTGATATACGTATTATTGTTTAGACATTCTTATTTCGCATAAGTAACTTATTAATGCATTAATCTTTCTTATTCTCAGCACATGTTAGAAAAAAACATGTTACACAAACTGCTGGCAGAAACGTTAGTCCCGCCGAAAGTTCTTCCGTGGGTGAATTTTGAGCTTACACTGAAACCAACAATGAAATCAACAAGATGACACTATATTTGTATTTTACAAATTCTATCTCACAATTTCTGACAAATGGGAAAGAGCGTAACTCAAAAATATTAATTGAATATTATAGATTCACGTGTAGGGAGTCAATATCTACAATCTAACTGGTCCACCATGGACGTGAACAACTTAAATTTTTGGAGGCTTTGTTACTGTATCGATTTCTTAATATAGAGACTCGCTGGACAAAGTTTTTTTTTCAGGAACTTTAAGTGAGCAACCCTTTTTCTTCGAAATGGAGGTGTTTTTTTTTTTTTGCTATAACTGTTCTAGTTTATGATGTATTAATTTTTACTGATTAAACCGAAGTGCGTTCGATAATGGCGCACGAACAGAAAGTTTTACGTAATTTTGCATATCACCATTGAGTTATAGTGGACAAAAAAATGGCAATCTTAAGATAGCTAATATTGACGTTTAAGAGATGATAGGTAAGAGATATGGTATATAATAATGTATATGCCTATAACCTGTCTATTTGCGTATATTAGACAGCATTAGAAATAACGATGGAATATTCTGAGAGGCGAAATTCACTAATTTGGTAGCTATCGAATAAGTTATTTGCAGTACAGCCCCTTCGAATTTTGAAGTCTAACTAATCATATGAGATCTGCACATATATATTTTGCTTCTTCCAAGCGTCGAGGCCAGACTGGAAGAACTAATTATTAGAAGTCCGCAGATTTTTGAGGATGATACATATTTATTATTCAGGACAATTAATGTGGCAACTTTATAGCGAAGCATTATGTGCTGGTACCCCCTTATTTAAGTGCTTTCTACTGATATGCTGGAGGCAGATGTCTTTGAAAGACGTTTAATACATTTCGTTATCTTCGAAGGGATCTTCACTTTCCCTTGCAAGTGGTAACGATACTTGACCAGCTTACATAATTCCTTGTGGTAAACGCCGCTCACCTGTAACTTAAATACCTTGCAAAGTTCAACATTTGCTGAGCATGGACGATTAAATATCAAGGACATACCAATAGAGGAAAGGGTGTCTCTAGCCTGTGTCCCTCCTTTCGCCCGCGAGACCTACACACCTGTTAAATGGCATATCCAATTATAGATCCGTGAATATAGAAGGATGTAACTCCAATTAATGGTATTATAAATTAGTTTTAAAACTAGCTTCTAATGAATTTGTAATATTGAAAAGTCTATACGCTTCTTTTAGATACTTTGCAGCTTGTGAGACACATAATGACTTATAATTAGTATTCTCTGGCAAAGATACTTTAAGTGGAGATTTCTAATTCGAGTTTTTGACCTGAACCCATCCAGACTTTCGTTAGGAAAAAATTAAATGATTTACGTATGTATTTTTTGCTAATGACCCTTTCTTTCTCATATATATATATATAAAAGGAATAAATATATAAAAAAAAGGAATGTTCTTCAATATCTTTGCGGATACGAAAGCAGAAACACAAAACTTTCCAACATAATCTGAACTCACAAAATGGCAATTTGGGCTCTTCAGGTGTTTTTTATCCGCAAAATAATTGCTTTTGTTTTTTCTGAAACTTTTATCCATAAAATATATTACGAAATGTGCGCCATCTATTAAAGAAAAATTGTGACACCTGCTGGATGGAACCTCTACCCCTCCTTTTCCTCCTTAAACTATTCTGTATTTTGGACCCAAGATTTATGCAGTTTTTAAACTATAATCTCTTATACAATAGTATAATTTCATATATGTAACTCTTAATAGCACAACTAACTTATTCATTAACATTTGTTGTACTAACATTTTTTGAATCAAAATTTCTGATTAGATATGCTGACTCTCAAATACACTTCTGTCTTGAATCTTGATAAACATAATTTCGTAAACTTTATCCAGGTGTGTATCGCAATTTTCTCAAATGAGGCCCACCAAAAGTCCTAAATAAAATTAATACTTTATATTCATCAATTCGTAAAAACGACGCTCAGTCAGTTCTTAAGTTATTACAAGTTTTCCACGTCCCTCTGCTAAAGATATACAACAACTGAACTTTTTAAAACAAGTATAATTCAGAAATATGAAAATCTACCTTTTCTCTTGTCACCATCACCGCATTCTGGAGGAGAATCTCAGAACAAGCTTCGGCTTTATATTCTCTTCCATTTCTAACCTCAAAACTTAAAATAATTTAATATAGGTCTTCTCTTAGATTTCTATAATTTTTATACTGCTCAAGCTATGTACCACGAAATATTGTATATCGGGTTGAATAAAAATTTACTATTATTATTATTACGAGTCGATGTGTAAAGAAAGCAATTCCTGCTAACCTATTTTTTTTTAAATTTGACGTTTACATTCTCTTCTTTAAACTCGGATTATTCCTATATTCAGTAATGCAACGATAACTGTTAGATGAACTGCGACAGAGAATGAAACCTCTATGATATGTCATATATAATGTTATCAAATTCAACCATTATCTTCATATTTAACCATTATTAAATTATTATCGAATAGAACGGTTATGTGTGGAAGGAAAACTCGAAGAAACCTATAAACCCTGTCCGTTATTTAAATCTGCTTTTTTTTTTATTTGTATTTTTACGGCGCAAGGACAACAAAGGTCACACTGAGCCGAAACCTAGTTTTCCGAGGAATTCGAACTTCTGCTACTAAGGTTACCAAACCCTCGACTACGGATGGCATCAAAACCGCATGCGTTCTAGGATGCCATGGAAAGTCAAACCAAGGCGAATGGCACGATACATGAACGCGTTACCACGACGTTCACGAGAGAATAATGGACCTACATTTCCCCCCGAAAGATCCTAACCTCTTAAAGGCCTAGGGAACTCGGTTTAACATATACAAAAATTGATTTTGGATTTCATGACAATGCATAAGTTCCTATATTTAAAATAAAAATCCATTTGTTTTTGATTTTAAATTCATACAAATTCGAGAAAGCCTCAAAAGACGAATGTTTGATATTTTACACCACCCACTATTTTACACTGATTCTAGTGAGAACGACCAGCCCTGGTTTCAGTTATAGTTTTCATATTTATACTCATTTTATCGTTAGCTTTTGTTTATCTCTTTGCATTATTATATAAATATGCATTTTATTCAAAATAAACTGTTTTTTGGTTTAAGTTTTAAGGCGCAAGGACAACAAGGGTTTTGTTGCATCGGGACCTACAGTTTTCCGAGGAATTCGAATCTCTCCTCGGGAACCGATCTCCGGACTACGGTGAGCACAGTTAGTCGGTAAGTGTTATATTTTCGCACATTTGGGAGTCGAACTCGGAGTAGGCGAAAGCGTTACCACTGCATAACCACAGGGCCTAAATGAAATGTTCAAGAGTATAAGAGCTGGAAGGTTAAGAAACAAAGGTTTATAATGATTTTTACATATCATAATTGTACTGTGGATATGGCGCAAGGTCATACACAGGAACTAATGTATTCGTTTCAAAAGCGATTGTATTAGCGGAATCGTAACTATGAAATGACTGGTGCCACGGTAGTTTTGCATCGAACTTCAACGTTTATTTACTAACGAAAACGACATTAAACTAAACTGCACAACAAAATTAATATGAACATACATAAAACGCCGAGCCACTTTCTAGGACATCGGTGAAGGGCAGCAATACAAGAACGTATAAGCGACGTAAGTACGCTACATATCGTATTTATTACCAGGTAACACGCACGACAACTACGTATTACTGCTGTTCCGCAGTAATACGTCATAATTATGTACGTATACAGATTAATACAACTGCTACAGTACAATGTAATTCACGGGTCATTTGGCAAAAGCAGAAGATAACCCCTTAACGATCGCATAATTTTCAAGAAAACAGTAAAAAAAGTGCCTACTTCTTTGTTCAAGAAAATTGTATAAAAGTAAGTGTACGAAAAATATATGTATTCATTTTTAATTTTTGGAATTCTTTTTAGCTTGAAATCAAGAAAATTTAATTTTGCAAAAAAAACAATCAAGGTCATTGTAATTATTGTATTGCATTAATTAATTACTTTTGAACACTCCAGCCCGGAAATATCACGGACACGAGAAAAAAAGAGAGCGAAACCTCACCCCGTCATTTTGACGGGAGCGAGAAGGAAGGGATTAAAACAAAAGAAAAAAGTCGCACTCAAGATTTATATCATTTAGACCTCCAAATACAAGTATTTATTCAGTTTGTTAGCTCAACGGAAAAGTATTAAAACGAACTCTGAACATGGTTGCCAAGGAAGAATAAAAAATACCGAGCTTAAAGTGAGAGCCACATTTGCTGATAAACGTTCATGCGATGAAAAATTAATACCGGCAGATCTTTTAGAAAAAAAAGCCTACTTTAAATACACTTTATCTGAGCCACGTCAGAAAGCAACGACAAATGATTATGTGTAATCTCAGAATGTAAAAGAATTAAAATAAACAAGGAACGATAAAGTCCTTCAACTCGAAAAATAATTAAGATCTAGAAAGAACAGAAGTCGCGACTTGAAATGTCAAGACCCTCTTTAGAAGATTAGCAGTTCAAAACGAAGGTGGAGAAAGAAATAAGCCATTAGCAACCTCGGACGAAAGCCAAAGCTTTTCATAATAATTGATATTTAGATGTCAACATACCTTTACTTGAGAATTATTCTTGATTTAGTGTAAGGAAACTAATGGTTTTGTAGACGCTAAACATTATCGTTTGTAAAATATCCTATATTAACACTATCATAGTATTGACTGAATGGTTGCAAATTCAGGCAGGATTAAACCAGTTTCATATTAAAACTACTACGTGAGAGAGAAGAATAGATTCATTCAACGTCACAGCAGTATGTTAGTTTGAAAACGGAAAAAACACAATTTTTTTTCCGAGTTGGCTACTATTTTGGAATTGTACGTGTGATACGCTTTTAACTGCACTTCGATTGAATTTCAGATAAAAAAAAAATGCTGGAAAGTATGAGATCACAAGGTCAGCAATACCATCAATAACATTCCTATCCCTCATTCGAAGGCCCATTGCCGTACCTTCCTCTATGTACCCATGTAGCATCAAGCAACACCAATCATGACTGGCAGAGATGGATAGATTCTTGACAAAGAATAAACAAATTAATAAAAAAACTAATAAATTCTTGACATCCGTAAGACGTCTACCACACACACTGACCACCCAACATGCATAGAACTGTCTAAAGTGGTGTCAAGCTTAGGAATCCTGAATGGGGTTCGATTAGAGTTGCGTTCTGTTCAGCGACGGATCCCACTTTTTTTTCTTGACACAAATGATCACCAAATCTGTGCATCAAGGAGCCGTAATAATCACTAAAATCCAGCTGCAATGATCAAGTGGCCAACACACACTTGGAAATCATCCTCTGTATAGCCATTCCATATGACAAAAAGGTGTTGGTGTTTGTGTTTCACGGCACAAGGAGTAAAGGTCACACTGCACCAAGACCTACAATTTGGTGGCTTTTTGAGTATGCACATGTCACATGTGTTATGGGGCAGCATCAAAAAGCCCCAGAATAAAATGTTTGGAATCTGACATCACTGAAAAAAAAAAATGTTCTGTAGTACAAATATAGAATGAATATAAGTTTAATGTCTGCGTTAATATAAATTGTTCTTGAATAGGATAGCGTAAACTTACATACCACTAGATGTCAAACGCTTTTTTGTTGGATGGGTAACAATTTCGTACTGTATAATATCATATTAGTTTAAACGGCTATATGAAAATTCGCTTTCACTTATATAAAAAGTTGCATTTTTTTTTTCTTTTTTTAATATTCCTTTCTTTATAAGGAGATGGTTATGCAGTCTGTGTCCAAGGGTGGCGATTTCCTAGCTATCCCACTGACTGCACCATCGCAAGGTCTGTTATTAACGATCTCCTTTAATTTTCCTACGAGCTAATCTAATAGCATGCCTCACTGGTGCATGCAGGAAGGGGTTGATGGGGGTTGTAACCCCCCATTGTGATGCCAATTATTTAGATATATGTATGAATATATGGAGTTGTAGCTTTAACATCCCCTTAGCAGCCTGTAACTTCCCCCTTATAAACTTTCTGTGCACGCCAATGGCATGCCTGTATGTTATCAACATCATGCAGCTAACTGTATTTCTTATGTTCTCACACCTTCCAGGGACAATTCACAAACATGATAATGTTAGATCTCACACAGCAAGATTCTCTCAACAATGTCTATATCTAGCGAATACTCTCACATCAACAGTTAGCTCCCCAAACCTTTCACAAATAAATCATGCCTCGGTTATGCTGGGAAGGATCTAGAAGAGACTATAGAACATGCCACAGTTATTTGACTGCATGTTGTACCATTTATCAGCTTGTATCACCACTAAAGGATTTACTATAGATTGCAGTATATAACCGTTATAAGTCCTTTTGCAATGAAAATGTAACCATTTCTTTAGCTTTATATATCCATAATATGTACAGTTTCATAGCAATAGAACATATTTCAGGGTGCATCGTTTGTTTTATAGTATTTTTTTTAAAGCACAGTATGAACAAAAGTAAATACTTTAACTTTTAAAGCCAGTAAATGGTTTTAACAAAACGAAGTTTGGATCATACTTTCCCTGAATTCATAAAAAGGGAGATGCATATATTTTTAATTCACATAAAGTAATTGAAATTGTTTTATGAAATACTTGAGTAAAGATCAGAATTATTTTCATTCAGAACTAATATTTGATGAATCAGGTTAGCTTATTTTAAACTAGATTTATCTCCATCTATAGCACACAAAGATGATTAAACAAATCTCTGTGATTTAAATATATAGTACACTCACTCAGACTGTTTACACTTATAAAATACCCACCATAAAAACGTGTATATGTATATAAATACTAATTTAAATATGAAAATGAACAGAATGTTGATATTCCATATATACTTTTCATAACACAATTTAAGTTTTCAAGAAAGCAGAAAATACATGTTGTAGCTCTTCTCTCAAGACAAACACAATGTTCTCATATACTTATTAGAATTTTATGTAAAAGAGGTCCCTTACCCCCCACTTTTCATGAAACCTATATTACAGATTTAAATACACTTATTTTATACTCTGAAGTCTCGCTAATTCAACCCTTGGATAATTCAACATTCCAGATACCTCTACTTTTAAGGTTTTGTTTGGTCTAATGTACACTCTTTTGAAAAAAACACCGCAATGAAGAAATTGTCTGTTTTTATTCAAATTAAATGTACATCCAGCACATACACGGGTAAGGATATGGTAAAAAATTCAAGGCCGTGGGACCCATCAATGGCTAGGAATTGCACATTGAATGTTCAAATCAATAGTTGGTGAAACCCACCCTAACAGCAATGTATGCTTATAAACGTCTAGGTAAGGAGCGACAAAGGTTTTATCATCCTGTGACACATTCTGTCACGCATTCTTCACTTGTTGCTCCAGATCTGTGACATTTTTCAATGCCTGAATCAGGTGGCCTACCATGTCCATACATGTTCGATTAGCGAAAGGTCAGGTGAACTCATTTGCACAAGGAAGAGTATCAACAGCACTGGGGTAGCTCACAGATATGCGAACCATATGGGGCCTGGCATTATCTTGTTGGAAAATGACTCCAAGCTGTCGTGTCATGAAGAGTAACGCCAACGGTTGCAGGATGTCATCAACATATCGTTGAGCTGTTAAAGTTGCACGCAGGACTACTAGGGACGTCCTGCTGTCGTATGAGATAGCACCCCACATTATCGCACTAGGGGTAAGGCCTGTGTGCCTGTGTAAAACAAAGGGTGGTTGGGACCGCTGGCCCTGGCGCCTACACACACGGATCCGATGGTCATCTGCTCCAAGACTGAAGTAGGATTCATCTCTGAACACTATGCGATGCTAATCTGCTGGCAGCTATGATGATCGGCTACGACACCACTCCAGACGACTCTATCAATGGTGTGGGGTTAAAGGCAAACGTCTTAAAGGCAGTTGTGAGCGTAACCCCCACCTCAGCCAAGCGTCGTGAGATGGTGGAAGGTTCTGTGGGTACTATGGAAGAGACTGTAGCACGTTGGATGGCGGACAATGATGCTGTTGGGTCATCTAGGGCTTGTCAATCAACTGAGTTTGCCTCGAATTCATGCACGTTGGCCTTCCAGAGCCTTTATTCTGCCGATGAGTTCCTCGCAGCAACCATTGCTGCCAACACCTTTGCACAGCAGTGTCCTTTTTTTCTGTACATAAGGATGTAAGGTATCACCGTTCACAGGGATAACACAATTGCCAAATAATGATCAACATGCAAAGTCACTGGGGCAAGTTTTTGTGAGTTTTCATGGAGGAATTTATTTTTACTTAATAATTTTCAATACCCATGCAGAAAGAAGCTCAAACTAGAGCTGTTTTTGTTTAGGAGAAAAAGAGACGCCGTCCTCATCCTGGATTCAAATCGGGATTCGTCCATTTAGCCCAGAGTGTCATGACCACTAAACGAACGAGGACAAGAACAACGGTCTTTTTCTCCGTATATAAGGATGTACGATATTATATTATCAGAATAAGAAAAGGTATCAAAATTTAATTGAGAACATGGATATTAGTGCTATTGTGTCAAAATTACGTTAGATTCTGTAGAAATCGTATTCTATTGGTATTTATTCACAGAAACCACCACTGCTTTCTACATGAGGAATTTTCCTTTGATATCGAGGAAATGACTGGTACTTTAGACAATGAATATTCAAAAATTTAAAGATCTGATTGTTGATATAATGATCTTGCTATTGCAGAAATTAAAAAAAAAATAATAATAATGAAGAAATTTTAAGCAATAATAAAGTATGCTGAATGTGTAAATATCCCGGATGAACAAGAAAACTTAGACTTCATATTCTAACCCACAAGGAAGCTCTACAAGCCACAGGTACAATTTGTTGATTCTAATCAGTTCAAGATGGTACAGAAGCAGTTTTGAAACACAGTGTTGAAGATAGTTTATATTAATTGGAAAACTACTATTCGGAACTTTTAAGTGTATTTAAAGCATTATTATAAACAAGTTCACAAAAGGTATTTACGAATCATAATAAGTACCGATTCTCTATGTAATTTAATATAAATAAAAAAATTGTAAAGGGTTTGTATTAAGCTAAGAACTAATTAGGAAATCATAATTTTATTCTTTAAAAATTTAAATTGTTAGAAATTATTATTTTTCTTTTTTTTTTTTTTCAAAATTTCCCTTTACCTCAAAAACTCAATGTAGATCGCTTACCCCAGGATGTCAATTTAGCGAGGCTTTACTGCACATCAAATAACTTTGAATTCCAAATTGAATTTTTCACTGGTTTCGTTGAGAATGAAATATTTTTAAGGTAGTATAAAATATATTTGTAAAAAATGGACAAAAAATATTCATGCTTAAAAGAGAAAAACATAGTTCAACTTGATAGAAAGAATAGAAAAACAAAAATAAAAACAAATTTTAAAGCAAACGAAAAGACAAATTAAAGAAGCAATTTTATTTATAATAGCAAATAATACATACAAAACAGAATACATATAAGAGTATTAATTATATAAAAGTTTGACTTTTCAAAAGCAAACAAAATAAAATCAATGGTCAAATAAAAATGATGAATCTACACCATAGTTCAAATATTTTAGAAACTTGAATTCATTTTGACTTCAAAATGAGGAGTAGAAATCCAGTCATTTTTATGCATACAATCCATCCACACATATGTAATATTTCCTCTAATCGACTAGATATGCTACTGGCATATTCATATGATCTACATATTAAAAAAAAAAAGAAAGGAAGTTTAAATATAACGAACAATAAATTTTACGCAGAATCATTACAAGGAACAACAACCCCTGGACAAAAGTATGGAATACTTGTATTTTTTATTTAATTTTAGAAAAAAGGGCCTGTTTTAACCCAGTTTTGATTGGTTATTTGCATTCAAACAAAATGCATTATGGGCATGGATTCATTAGACACAAAATTAAGACAAATTTCATTTCAAAAGTTTATTTAATCAAAAGTTACACCAAAATTACTGAAGCTGTGCAGAGACAAAAGTATGGAATAATAGAAGGCAACTACGTAACTAACAACATCATGATTTTACCCCTCAAATTGTGTGGTGATATCATTCATCATCATGAAGTGTTTATGGATACATAAATTACAGCTATGCAAATCAGCACCAGCACCACAATACTTCCACTATAATGACACATATGAGAGAATTTACGCAAGCCACGACAGCTCTGATTATTGGTAAGTTTAGTAATGGAGAAGCAAAAATAATTGCCATTAACCTTAATTGTTCCCACGGAACTATTTCTAAGAATGAAGCAAAGTTTCAAGCGACTAGGCGTATAAAAGACCAAATTAAAAAAAAACCCGACTGAGCGAGATGATAGAAATTTGATAAAGATTGTCAAAAAGATATTTTCTTCATCAAGAGAAATTAATTCAGCTTGGAAGAATAAAAGGGCGAATGTTTCTGATAAGACTACAAGGAGGAGACTGAAAGAAAAATGTTACAGGTTTCGTATCAAACAAAACCATATATATAAATAAAACAGACAAGCAGAAGATGGTTCGTCTTACATGGGCGAAAAAACAAGAATTGGTCCATAAGTGATTGGAATCATGTTCACAGATGAGTTGAGGATTTGTCTCGGGTATGGAGATAACTGTGGACACTTCGTTTACAGGCAGAGTAATGCAAAATTAACTGTGTTAAATGTAACTGTGGACACAGTTATCTCCATACCCTTACACGTTTACAGGCAAAACAATGAAAGATTTCATCAAAACTGTCTTTGAGGATCATCAAAATTTCCAAAAGGCATGATTTGGGGTTCAAAAACAGCGAAAGGTGTATGTGAGATGGCTATCCTAAAAAGAAGTGTAAACGCTGATAAATATTTGGATATTTTGAACCATTTTGTGACGAAAACTACAGAAGAACACTTTGGTGATGATGATGACTACATACACCAAAATGATAACGCATCATCTCACATGGCCAAAATAATCAAAGCTTACTATGCAGAAAAGGGTATTACACCTTTAGACTGGCATGCCAGTAGTCCCGACATCAATACGATAGAAAATATTTAACTCACACTGAAAAAACATACAAGCAAGAAGAAACCAACGACCATTGATGAATTAAAGGCTACTGTTCAAGAAAGTTGGAGAGAAATTGAACCCTATGAATGCGAAAGGCTTGTTTCATTATTACCAAAGAAAATTATGGATGTAATTAAAGCAAAAGTGGGACCTACGAAGTACTGAGCATCAATATTCCATACTTTTGTCCCTGCACAGCTTCTGGAATTTTGATGCAACTTTTGATTAAATGAACTTTTGAAAATGAAACTTGTCTTAATTTGTATCTAATTAATCCACACCTATAATGCATGTTGAATGCAAACTGCCAATCAAAACTGGGTTAAAACAATAAGTCTTTTGTAAAATTAAATAAAAAATGCAAGTATTCCATACTTTTGCCCAGGGGTTGTACTAAGTATGTTAGGAGACTCAAATGATAAACACGTTTTCCTGCAAATAATCTTTTTAATACTATTTTAATTTAAATCATTTTAATCACTTGATTTAAAAAAAAACATTAAAATGAAAAATTTAGATTTTTTTTATTTATTAAAGTTTAATTATATACTAAATCCAGATAACCTAGAACAGGATACATGTCATTTAAATCAGAAAAAAATATACTCTGTGTACCTTCAAAATGACCTTTTTTCCAAAGTTAATGAAAATATATGCAAAACATGAATGGAAATTACCGGTATTAAATAGTAAAATTTCGAATTTCTCAATTATAAGAAATGCAGAAGATTGGTAAAATGATTTGAACCAATAACTTTATCTCTACATACAACACAGAAAGATGCTTCTCTATTTCAAGAGCTGTTCATATACGGGAAAAACTTGGAAATTATATTTAGCAAAAGCTGGATAAAAAGAATATTGAGGATTTCTTCAAATTGTTATATTCAAATGTTTGGCTGCACCTCACTTTCTAGCATACTTTGCAGACTGGTATTTTTGTGGAAGCAAATTAACCAAGCTTGAAAAAAGCAGCTTTTACATTTGCTAATGACAAATAATTCTTATACTTTTGTTTGTAACAACGAAATTTCTAGATAAGGAAGACTCATTTTATAATCCCCTATTGAAAGAAAACGTCATTATTTGATATGTCTCCTTTGGAATGGTAGGGATACACATTAATTTTACTATGTATGTAGCAACAGACAAAATAAATCACCAATGCCATACAACAGCTGCTTACCACAGCAGCTACTTCTGCATATGTAGAAAGAATATTTTCAACTTACAGTTTAGTACACTCAACATTTAGAAACAAGCTGAGTAACGAAAAAGCAGGGAAATTAGTCTTTCTGTACAAAGCCCTAGAATACTAAAAAAGTACTAATTTAAAAAATAAATCTATAACCTTATTTACATATTTGTCTATTTTTTGTCTGAAATTACCAGTATTGGGGATTTGTGTATTATGCATAGATATATACAAGGTATGATCAAAAAGTATTGGGACTGGTGCCCTACGCTCAAGGGAAATAGAGGGAGAGTAAAGATGCTTGGCAGATATTGACCTTGAACCCTCCCACACATGCACCAAAAGTCACAAAGTCATAGCTCCCACCACTTCTTTACAGTAGCGTTTTGAACAAATGTCGTACTGTGTTGTGGGGCATTCATTATGACAGAAAGTTGAACAGAGAATCTGCATCAAATTTGGCCAAAAGTTTTGCAAGTGGTTCAATTGTTTCCAAGATGGCCGTGAAATTGTCGAAAATGACAGACGTCTGGGGAGGCCCTCAACCAGTAAAACTGATCAAAACATCCAAGATGTGCATTCAGCTGTGCGGGAAAATCGTCGAATCATTATTCGTGAGTTATCTGAAGAGTACCACATTAGCTACGGTTCAGTTCAATCCATTCTGACAAGATTTGGGTATGAGACGTGTGTCTGCCAAGTTTGTGTCAAAACTACTCTCTCTGAAGACCAAAAGCAGACCGGCTTTCATCTGCACTCCATCTCCTTGAATGTGCTGAAAATAACTTTTTGAAATCGATCATAATAATGAATGAGTCATGGGGTTTATGACTATGATCCTGAAACCAAGACTCAGTCTTCACAGTGGAAGACACAGAAGCTCTCAGAGAAAGAACGAATGGATCGAAGCAATGTGAAGACACTGCTGACCGTTTTCTTCGATTACATGGGCGTTGTTCATCATAAGTATGCTCTACATGGCCAGACAGTAAACAAAGAGTACTATCATGAAATTTTGAGACGTTAAAAGGATGCTGTTTATCGAATAAGGTCAGAGATGCATGCACCCAGTGAGTGGCAACTCCACCATGACAACGCACCTGCTTATTCAGTGCAGCTTGTGCAGGATTTTTTGGCCAAGCATCAAATTCCCTAAGTCCGACACCCACCGTATTCTCCAGATATGGCACCCTGTGACTTTTTGCTCTTTCCAAAAATTAAATCCCACTTGAAAGGAAGATTTCAGGATGTTGAAGAAATCCAATAGAATGCCACAAGGGAGCTACTCACTATCCCAGAAAGGTTTAACCCATGATTATTGGCTCATAACGCCAATCAATGTACATTGCAGGTCCAATTCTTCTTTCTAATTCAGACCAGCTATGATCTGTCTAAATTTATTGATTCTTCATTTATATATATAGATCACATGTTCAATTGAAAAGGTACTGTTTGTTGACGAAAGTAAGTCTGATGGAACAGTTAGAAACAATGGAGGTGACGTCAAAAACTGCCCATCCCATTACAGCAGAGGACTCCAATTTCAGAATTTGATTTTGGTGCCGATAAATGCTCACCAAAAACCAGTCCGGAAATCGTAATTCTCCTCCTCTGCTGTAATGGGATAGGCCATTTGTGACGTCACCTCCCGTTATTTCTAACTGTTCCATCGGACTTCTTTTCGTGAACGAACGAACAGTAACACACAATGTATATCTCTTGATAGGAGTTGAGTAGAATTTGAAAAAAAAAAAAATGTTAATTTTATTTCTGGGGAGATCCAAAATTAATGCTCGAGAATTTTTTATTCAACCCCCTGACCCCTAGGCCCCACCCCCAACTTCGAATTTTCAAATGGCAACCCCTATCTTGTGATATACCATTTTAAATAGCGTAAAAAATAAAGTATGTCTGAGAAAAATTAAATTGGTTCATGTATTCGGGAGAAACAGCTAAAAATAAAATCGTCCTTTTGTGTTATTCGCACTAATATCGCAATATAAATAACGAAATAGTTTTACCAATGCGTAAAAGAAACCTGATTTTCTGAGCAGATGGCGTGTTCCCAGTTCCTTCAATCAAAAGATGGGTCAAAGCAAGTGCTATCTCCCTCTCTCTTTAATATTGTTTGAAAGGGTCAAAGTAACGATTTTATTT
>QLNU02015360.1:212019832-212061002 GCA_006491805.2 Dysdera silvatica | reverse complement strand
CATTCGCTATAGTTCAACTGGAAATATTTGTACGGATATGCTGGATATAGTTCTATTTATCGCAGATTGTACATTCTGATCTTTTTAGATCTCCATTAAATGTGAGATTTCTTTTGATACAAATAATGTATAGATTGCAATTTTAAATATGTGAGAAAAGTACTTTTATGTTATTAAACACACTGGCGTTTTTACGCTTGTGCGTTTAAAACAGGCTTTCAGCGAAAAATTTTATCTTTGCCTAACAGAAGAAGGATGACATTTCAAACAACCGTAAAAGCAAATAATAATGAAATTGATTCGGATATCAAAACTTTTAGTTTTATATTTCTTTTTTAACTTTGATTCTATTTAGTGACCTTTAGCAAAAACTTGAATTTTTTTTTTACCCAGCCTATTCTATGTATTTGTTAAAATTTAACTCATAATATCTTTTATTCTATCTTTTATTCTCGTAATATCTTTTATTTTTCTCTATATTGTTTCTTCTATCTTTTATTCATAATATCTTTTACTCTATTCTCTTTTAATTCTTATTACTATAAAAAATTGACTCTGTTCATATTATCAGATCTAAAAAAGCTTTTTTCTGATACAAAATAATGCATAAGTTTCAATTGGAAATTTAAAAAAAAAACACGTTTTATGTTTTTTAACAAACTCCCTTTTTATGAGATTCTTCATGGCATCAAAGGATAATTTTTATTTACAAATAATAGATATTACTTAACTTCTTTCCATTGAGAAAATCAAATTAATGAAGACGGTAAAGCCATTATGAAATACATTGTATAATATTGTCATAGACATAGAGTCGTATGTCATTAGGGCACGAACCCACTTAGTAATTTAAAACAAACTTGCAACTTCATATACGTTTATACATTAGTATAAACGTATATGTTTTGCTTTTTTTTTTTGCTTGATATTCCCTCTCCCCTCTATAATTTGAAAATATCATGTTTCTAGTTGTTTTTACAGTTTTAAAACAGATACGAATTTTAAATAATCAACGAGACAGTAGGATGTTGCCTTTCGCAAGAAGATGAACTCAATAGGCGTGGTACTCAATAAAAAAGGAAGCATATGCCATTGTGTTTGCCCTAAAGAAGTTCGAACATACCTGTATGGGATTAAAATCATCGTACGATCGGACCATAATCCATTAGCCTATCTAACAAAGATTTACCCTCAAGGACCTAAACTACAGAGATGGTCTCTCTCTCTCCTTACAGAAATTTTACTTAGATATAAAATACCGTAAAGGAAAGCAAAACTTAAATGTGGACAGCATGAGTCGATTATAGGAAAAAGAAGCTATTTGTTTATTCAAGAGATAATTACGTGTTAGTGATTTTTTTTTAGTTTAGGTCTGAAAGATTGAAATTACTAACGAAGTGACAACATATTATTTTGAAAAATTCATTTATGATTTGATGTATTCTTATTGATGATATTTTACTGTATTTTGTGTTGATGATATTTTATTGTATTTTGTATTGATGAAATTTAATGTATTTTATAGGGATGATATTTAGCAAAATTTTAGATTGATGATATTTTGCTGTGCTTTATATTAATGATAGTTGCTGTATTTTATGTTGCAGGTATTTTACTTTATTTTTACTGACATTAATGGTTGTATATGTAGACTATCAAGAATTGTTATGTTCCTCCAGTTTATCGTGGATAGCCAATTTTACAAACCAAAAATTGTGAATTGTTCTAAAACCCCATTCACAATTTACTCAAAGGGGAGACGGATGTCAAGCCCTTAATTATAGACAGTTTGGAAACCTCCAATATAAATATATCTAGTTACATATACGCCAGCCATTGTGGAAAGAGCGGGAAAGAAGGGCGATAAATTATGTCACTAACCCGAACTAAAATTTAAATCCACACATGGCCATGCTATGACGCCACCACTGAATACAGTGTTGCTATTGGCTGAGAAAAATCCAAGAGAGGGGAGTTCGACAATTTTAAAGGGGGTAAGAAGGGCTTTTGAAGGGGAGGCAGGGTCCGGCAAGGACTAGGGGATTGGTTCTCCTAAGTATTTATTTTAAATACAAAGAAAGGTTTGTAAATATATTTTGCTGTAATTAATAAATTAGTTAATAGTGGAAGAGGTGCGTGCTTGTGTTCGGTGAGTTTATTTAGGGACAAGAAGAAGCGGCCTTAATTTGGATTATACAGCAGCTGACGAAAGAAGATTCGTAAGTACTGTTTTCAATTGTTTAATCAAAAGGAAAGTTTAGAAACCAAAAAATCCACGCATTTTAACAAATTAAAATTTGCAGAATATAGAAAGAAGGTTTCTGATAATATATAAAATAATAACTAATTACCAAAAAGTATGAGGCTACGTATAGGCTTAGGCAGAAAGTTCATAAGGGGGTTACAGAGCTATAACTCATATATTCCTATGTTAAATATACAAAATTTCATTGCAATGGGGGGTTACAACCCCCAAAACCACCCCCTAGCTACGCCTATGAGGTTACGTCTATTTCAGTAATAAAAACTGCTCAGAAAGGTACAATAAATATATTAAATTCATGTCATTAATTTGTATACTTTTGACAAATGAGAACATGTATTAGACTTTCTAATAATTAACAAATAATAGTTGCTTAAAAGTAATAATTTAATACATGAATGTTAAGTTTAATTCGTTTTAAAAATCAAAATTTTTTTGTAATAGAATTTTGGTGCTTCTAAGTGAGTTACGACCCTTCAGATGTATGTGGAAAGGTTTTAATCTACATATCTAACACAAGTTAGTTTGTAAAGGTGATATCGGTGTGTGATTGGAATATTTTGTTCCATTCCTTTCATAAATTACCTACTCTCATATAATAAAATTTGGGATCAAATAACTTATTTGGCGTTAAATTATACAGTCTAAGTCAGTATAACAAGCCCGCAATTAGCGAAGTTTTCAAAACGAAATGTAAAAAGTTCTAAAAAATCAAAATTTGAGTAGAAAACAATGATCGAGGATGCCTTTAAAAAAAGCATAATGAAATAAACTATCCAACATTTAAAACTGGAGAATTTCTGAGTACTCTTATCCCTTTCAGAATGCATCATAAAGAGTGTAAAATAAATAGGTTTGTTTTGTTTTGTTTTTTTGAGACAATGGATTACCTTATGACTAGGCGATACATTTAATGCGCTAAATATTTTACAATGAAATTTTAATGAGCACAAAAAATTTAAATCGAAACAAGCAACTATAGGCCGTTTTCAGAAGATGGATAAATTAAGCTTATTTTTTAAATGATTATCAATATAATTTCCTTTATATCAGTGGTGTCCAAAATTTTTGAAGCCGCGACCCCCTTTTATAGTAACCAAAAGTCTGAGACCCCCTTATGTCCGCTGCAGCCACATTTGCTTAATAAAAGCATTTTTAACACAGTAAAAATACATTATAAATACAAAATAATCTTATATTAATTACGTAATTTACATTAATTACGTATATAATATTAATTATATATATACATATATTACATTATTTATGTATATTATATTAATATATATACATATATTACATTAATTATGTATATTATATTAATTATATATACATATATTGCATTAATTTTATATATATATATATCATCATCATCATATTCAACCATTATCTATCCACTGCTGGATGAAGGTCTCTCCAAATGCTTTCCACACAAGTCTATCCTGAGCAATTCGCTTCCACGTCACCCCAACCTGTTTTCTTATTTCATCCACCCATCTAGTTTGAGGACGTTTTCTAGGTCTTCGGTGGTCTCTTGGAATCCAGTTCAGAATTTCTGTTGTCCATCGTTGATCAGTTCTTCTTGCAATATGCCCAGCCCATCGCCATTTCAGCCCTTTTACTTTAACAATGATGTCCTCTACTCTAGTTTGCTCTCTCACCCAAGTGTTTCTTTTTCGATCTCTCCTAGTTATTCCAAGCATGCACCTCTCCATGCTCCTTTGCGTTGTCTGTAACTTTCGTATTGCTCCAACTGTTAGACTCCATGTCTCTGATCCATAAGAGAGGACTGGCAATACACACTGGTTGAAGACCTTTCTTTTTAGACACAAAGGCAATTTCCCCTTCAGGATAAAACTGTTTCTTCCAAATGCACTCCAGCCAAGTTTAATACGTCTGTTGAGTTCTTTCATAATGTTGCCATCCATTGAAATCAGCTGGCCAAGGTAAATATATGAATCAGCAATTTCTAGCTCAGTGTTGTCAACTTGTATTTTTGTTTCCTCTACAAAATTATTGAACATGATCTTAGTTTTTTGTAGGTTCATCTTGAGTCCAACTTCTTTACTTCTAGTTGAGAGCTCCTGTACCATGTCTTGGAGTTCTAATGGGTTCGTTGAAAAAATAACAATGTCATCAGCAAACCGCAGATGATTTAAATATTCACCATTTATTTTTATTCCCTTGTTATTCCAATTTATCAGCTGAAAAATCATCTGTAAAGCAGAAGTAAAAAGTTTTGGAGAAATGGTATCTCCCTGCCTCACCCCTTTGCCAAGTTTGATAGTTTTGGTATCTTTATGTAACCGAAATTTTGCACTTGCATTTTTATACACACGTTTCACCATGTCAATGTACACATCCTCAACGTCTGTTGATCTTAAAGAGTTGATGACTGCTATTTATATATATATATATATATATATATATATATATATATATATATATATATATATATATATATATATATATATATACTATATATATATATATTAATGTATATTATAGATATAAAGTTAACAGCCATTAGTAGAATATTGCAATGTGCATGCTATGTTGAAATAATTAATAAAATAATAAAATAATTAATAAAATAATAAAATAATTAATAAAATAATAAAATAATTAATAAAATAATAAAATAATTAATAAAATAATAAAATAATTAATAAAATAATAAAATAATTAATAAAATAATAAAATAATTAATAAAATAATAAAATAATTAATAAAATAATAAAATAATTAATAAAATAATAAAATAATTAATAAAACAATTGCAACTAAAAATAGTTGCGGTGACCTCAGGTTGGAACCACTGCTCTGTATCATTTTTTATTTAGCATATTATACTGAAATTCAAATTATAATATAAAACGTTATTCCTTAAATTTTAAGTAAATCTGTAGCTGAATATTATTGTAGGCATGTAGCATGCACATACGTTACCTATACCTACTCCATTTTTAAAGTTTGAAATTTTAAATCCCGAAGCGTATTTAGCGAGCAACCGGCTTTAGTGAGAATTTTTGTTGATTCCAACTTTCTCGTTACGTACGGATCTTACTGTATTTAAATGTGATTTATTATTAGACAGTATAGTCACTACACAGCCGTAAACTAATTTCAGGTATATTTTGTACATTTATATATAATATTACATGCAAAAGAAGTATGTGTGCTGTTTTTAAAAGGAAAATATCCGCCATTTTATCTGCGGGCGCCAATGTGTGTTTTTTAAAGGGGACGGATTGCTTACAGGACACAACTTTTATATTTTTACTTCGAAAAATCAAGCTAAAGAAATGCAAATATTGCGGAGCGATGACGGTGAGAAGTCTAGCTGAACCCTACTTTCATCGCTTATTTATAGGTACACATGCTTATATCTTAATCATGATAACTACTACATTTGAGAATATAAATACTGCTGGTTTTTAGTAGGTTAATTAGTATGTCGGACCCTCAATTATAGACAGTTTGGAAACCTCCAATATAAATGTGTGTCGTTACATACACGCCCGCCATTGTGGAAAGAACGGGGAAAAGGACGATAAATTATGTCACTAATCCGAACTAAAACTTAAATCCACACATTGCCATGCATTACGTCATCCCTTAATACAATGTTACTATTGGCTGAGAAAAACCCAAGAGAGGGGAGTTCGACAATTTTAAGGGGTTAACAAAGACTTTTGGAGGGGAGGCGCGGGCCTGTAAGGACGAGGGAAATGGTTCCCCTAAGTGTTTTTATTTTAAATAAAAAGAAAAGTTTGTAAATCTATTTTGTAGTAAATAATAAATTAGTTAGTAGTGAAGCCGACTATACTTGTGTATGTGTTGAGATTATTTAGTGCCAAGAAGAATTGTTTTCGAAGAAGAAGCGGCCTTAGTTTGGATTATACCATAGCTGACGAAAGAAAATTCGTAAGTACTGTTTTCAGTGTTTTAATTAAAAGGAAAATTCAGAAACCAAGAATCTACGTTTTTTGTAACAAATTAGAACTTGCGGAACATATAAAAGAAGGTTTCTCATATAGTAGTAAGTTGGTTAAAATTTAAAATTAGTCACAGCCTAATGAATGTTTGGTCACGTTGCCAATTTTAAAATAAACATTAAGCATATGGACTAACGTAAAAACATATTAAGGTTATAAAATGCCCCTTTTTACGCTCCAAATTGTCCGTTTTGATGAAATTTAATTATTGTTGCTGGCGTTCTTATTTTAGCACTTCGTTGACCTAATTCGAAAGCACCTTTTGATTTTCTCTGTTTTTGACCCCACTACAAAGAGTGCTCTAGATTTCCACTTGTCGGATCCGAAAATTCACTCGCCTGGCACTGGGAAAAGCTCGCATTATTCTGCCTCCAAACAAACTATCTTTAACTGGCATGCCAGGCCTGTCGTTAAACTACCGATAACTCGTGTTCAAAATACCTCCCTTGTTTTGCCTTGCATTGTTTCAGAATGTAGGAGTGGTTTTTTTTCTTCGTTTCTTTAAATTCTTGCGTAAATCCATTACCTATTAGAGCATGAGCTTGCTATTTACCTAGAATGCCGATGTGAACGTTTAACATGGCGCTCTCTCTCTACCACAACACAGCATATTTATACAAATCTATAAGGAAGTTCCACTTCTTCACAATACATTTCTTTCTTTCACATTGTACTAACAGTAAGACTAAAATTTCAAATTTTGTGAATGAAATATTAAAATTTAATGGACATCATAACTATAAAGTAAAGCGCAGCAAGAGAAATTAGTGATGTTAGAGATTATAGTAACAACGCTGTGGTGCGTAGTTCCCGATGTTGGTAGAACGTTTCGACGCGTTTCGGACAGACGTCGCTGTCTGAAACGCTTCGAAACCTTACACAACATCGAAAACTACTCCCCACAACATCATTACTAACCTCTAATGAATTCTATGTTGTGTTATGCAATTATTATGCTCAATTAGTGACATTAAAAATACTGATCGATGAATTTACGACTTTTCACATTTTGGTTCTTCAGAACACCTTTGCAAAATTCGTTATGAATGTACAGTGGCACCTTAATAACTCGAAATTTCCGGCAAATCGAAATTTTTCTTATTTCCCTTGAATGCCGATAACTCGAAGTAAAAGCTCTTCCCTTTGAATTTCGAGTTTTCAAGATTCTACTGTATTGCCAAATTCATAAAACACAATCCTATCTTAAATGACCATAATATTAAATTAGTAAATAACTACGTAAGCTTATTGAAAAATACTAGAAATAGTTGAAAGAAAATCCTCTATAGGAAATTATAAAAAGATATATTTTTTCAATACATTAACATTTGAACTTCACCTATTAAAAAACAAGCTAAGAGGAAATGGTCGCCAATGCTTACAAATTAGAATCGATCCAGATATATAAAAAAAACTACTAATCGCTATATTGAGCAATTTGACACAATCAAGATTTTTTTTTGAGATGGGGGTTACCAGCAATGTGAATACCCACAAAATTGTAATAGCCGGTTTACTAAGAGCCCAGTATGCGTATTCAATATTTTTGTTTGTTTGTTTGGATTTTTATGGCGCAAGAGCATCTGGGCTATACTGCGCCAAGTATTCAGTATATACACTATATGCCCAAAAGTATCCGTAAAAGTAATTTTTCTAATTTTTTTCGAATTTCTAAAAAACTACTCTGCCAATTGTTCTCTAACTTTGGAGATATATAGAACATACTTGAACGCCCACTTTTCAAGGAAATTTCGGTGACTTGTGCATTTAGGGGACCACCCACATATTGACAAAGTGAAAAAATATATTTGATCACCCTGTATCATAAAAAGCTGGAAATTATTTGTAACTTTCAGAAAATATTTAACCAGCTATGCTTAATGCCTGTGTGCATTTTCGTAAACCAAACATGTATATTCATGAAGATAGAAACGTTTCTTTAAGAAAACCCAAATTTTGTCACATATTTTTTGCTTATAATATCCACAATTTTCAGTCAAATTTCACGAAACTTACAGAACATTTGTCAACGTACAAGAAAAATATTATACTTAAATTAGAAATTAATATATTGAATACACGATGAGATATGAGCATTTGAAGAAAATAATTTTTTACTGCGCATGCGCGAAAGATATGAATAACTTTCTTTCATAATTTTGTAGTCAATAGTATAGGGCAACTTCAAAATATATACCAGTGGGATATCTTGAAAATTCAGAAAGTTATCGACGATAGAGTGAGCCGTATTTCTCTAATTCTCTGAAAATAAAAGATACACGTAGTACGGTGAAAGAAATACAAAGGAAGCGGCCTTAAGCTCACCACGTTGGCCAGACGGGTTGGCAAGCTGGACCTACAGTTTAACGAAGAATCCGAACTTCGGTCACCACAGCCAAAGTTCTGCGCTAAGCCAAACTAGTTGTGCCAACCCGCCCCTACGGAGTGACCGCCACCGGGACTGCTTCGTAGCTGGACTCGGTCGGTATTCTTGGCAGAAGACTGCTGTGGGACACATATACATTATAATATACGTACAAGTGCCATTTACTTTAAGATATTGGGGGATCGTGCCCTACGGGTCCATATAACTCTACGCCTATGAGCTTAACAACCGATTGCAACTCGCCATTGTCGCGAGATAAAATTAAAATGAATTCAAACAGATAGTCCTCAATTTTACGTCAGGTCGCTTCCTTCGAAAACGCTGCGTAAACCAGTTCTGAAATAAAATGATTCCATTCTAAATTCTTAAATCAAATCATTCTGAGGAAAATAACATAATGAATATAAATTATATAAGTATAAGTAGTTTTATTAAAACGAACTTATCAGCATACGATATGATAGCGGATAGAAGGAAGCGCCAGGCCATAGATGGTGACACTGTATTCCCAGGACCAAGATGGTGGTACTGTATTCCCAGGACCAAGATGGTGGTACTGTATTCCCAGGACCAAGATGGTGGTACTGTATTCCCAGGACCAAGATGGTGGTACTGTATTCCCAGGACCAAGATGATGGCTGACCTGTCTATATGCTTACTCCGCTTATTTTTTAACCTATCATGCAAGCCCTCTCAAATTCACTCAGTTGCTCGTTCTATTGACATATGTATTGTGAGCGCACTTTTACAGATTACTCAACGTAATGAAACAGTAAAACAAGTGATATTTGTTAGTCTGTGTAAACGGCCCTCCTTATAAGTTCCAGTATGTATCCTTTTCCTATGCTCTAGAAACGCCCAATGCATTTATTGGCGATGAGATAGTAACTATTTGCATATCTAGCCAAGTGGTATTGGTTCAGCGAATTTTGCTTCACTAATTTTTTAGTTATTTTTTTTCAATGAAGTTTATATACCATCTGAGTTAAATAAACGAGTTCATGAACAGTCATACAAATGAACAAACTGTGTTCGTGTTTTATAGCGCAAGGGAAGGTGAGGCTGTCCTGCTCCAAGACCATCAAAGGATTAACACTTCAGTCAATTAGGAAATGAACGGATTATTAGAACAAAATGCTCGGTACCCGCCGAGTTCATACCCGGAATTTTCACATGGTATACAAGTGCTCCTTTCACGGTATACAAATGCACGGTATACAAATTGTTATCTATGTCACCGTACAGCCAAATGAGGAATCAAAGGAAAATCTGAAGCAAATATCCTAGATTAAAATTAGCTATTGTTATAATTCACTCAATAAAATTGTTTATTTAGAAGCAATAAAAACATCCTTTTCGTTTAACAGTCGAAGCGCCACATTATTTGTATTTCACGAAGGAAAAAATAGCATAGTACTCGTCTAAGTCATCTGAATATAGTAAAATATACAATTATTCGAATTTCATGTCCCAAGACTAGGTGATAAGTCATTTGATAAAAAAAACTGCAATTTGGCATAATTTCCGAACCATGGCACCTTTCAAGAAATTCAAGCTCGTTGAGATTTGAACTCGCCACTGTAATAATACTGAGATACTCAAAGAGATTTGCAGAATTTTCCAAAAGTGATAATTTTTAAGCGTTTGTCTTTGAAAGTTTTGAGATGTAAAACTTCCCCAAATGTCTAAAGTAGTCGTTACTTATTCTAATTAGAGACGACTAGGTAATAAGGATGACTGCTAAGTTTATTTACTACCTTGGGAGCTTTTTCCAGAGATTATGTCATTTGACCTTGTGTTACTTCTTTTTAGCTGTATTCAAACAAGCAGACGGTCACAATAGTCTTAAGGAGATCGTAAAGACGTAAGTCTTTCAAAAAGAAGTTTGACATCCAGGGATATCAGTAATCTAACTGGAGTTTTGCCTAGGTGAGATTCTGTTTTAAGGAGGATGTTTACAGATTGGAGAACGCCTCCTTAGGATCTAGCCCAAACATGAACGTAATTCTTGAAATGGCTAAAGCAACTAGTTGACAATATATCCATAATATGGAATGAAATTTCTAATAAAATGCATACGCACAACATACACACAAACTACATACATTATACTCTTAATATTTTATGGACATTTACGTTACTTTTAGAATTATGGAGAAAAAAAAAAGATTTTTGTACATGGAGTAAAACGCAGCTAGAAAAACCAAATACGTTTTTATACTGTAATACAAAATTAGTTGTGAATAAATTTTCTGTAGAAGCTTATCTCACTCAAACGACAAGTTAATTTCAAGATCACTATCGTATGGTACAAGTCGTAAGATGGCATAAAGATAACACGTTTGTCTACAGTGCAGGAATCCTGGGTTTGTAAATCGTTCTAATATCAAGTGTTGGCCGGTTGTCTACCGATCTGTATTCCGGAGGACGTAATTTCAGAACTGGATTTTAGGGAACGTTTGTCTAGGCCAAAAAAAGAGTTTTAAAAAGTGTTTTCACGAACACTTGCTATTATAACGTATTTACGGAGTAAGGACGGCCAGGCCGTGCCTCGCTGGGACCTAAGGTTTTCCGAGGAATCCGAACCCCTTATGACCTAGAGAACTAACCTCCGGACTGTAGTGAGTTGATTAGACGCTTTTATTTTTTTTATTTTTTTTATTTTTTTTTACCGTTAGAAGTCGATTCCATTATAACGGTGTGCTAGGCGAGGCGTTACTACTTTGCTACCGCAGGGCCTAAAATGTGTTCCTAGCACTTTTTCTATTAAAGCTTTAGGTAATATTTTTTTATCAATCCAAATAGCATTCTTCTTAACTTTCGATAACTATAATTACTGCATTTACTTTTTTTGGTGTTATTTTGATAGTTTCAAATGTTGAAAACAATGTAGATGTGTTTATCTATATTCTTTGCTAGTTTGTTAGAGTTAGCTAGAACATGCGAATCCACCCCAACTAGACTTCTAATATATTTATTAGTATAAATTTCTGTACATTTAAAAGCTTATAGAAGGATTTAGCACTCTATGTGCGTCATCTAATAACTAATTTTAAATGTGTTCAATGTGTGGAATATTTCTAAGAGATGAAGTTTCCCAGGGCAAGCTGGCGACACTCTAGATGTACGCAAGGGGGTTGTGACCCCACCCATTGCGATGAAATTTTCTCTATATATATACATATGAATATATATGGAGTTGTAACTCTGTAACGCCCACCCCCACATTGAGCCTATAACCTCTGTTATAAACTTTCAACGTACAGCCCTGTATTAAACGATAGATTTGATCGAGAAATAAGGGCTAAATAAAAAGTGTGCTATTTTCATCAAGTATGCAAAAACAAAATCTCACTTCGCCCACTCACGCTTGATTTATTTTTATCATTCATTTTCATTATACCCGTAACCGCCGTTGTAACGCTGGTTGGCATTACACGTGGTGTTGCATCAGTTACCGTTCTGACGAAAATAGCCCAGGGCTATTGAAACAGCTGTGAACGATTAAATTTATTATTCAACTGTGTTAATTTGTTGCCTTGTCAATTGTTTTATTAGTGTGCAGTGTCGTCGTCAAATTATATCAAGTTCTCACTTCAGTGTTAGGATTTTTTAACGGATATAACTGCGTGGCATTAAAGCATGTTGCTAAAATTATGGAAGTGAAAATAAATTTTAAACAAATATGTGTCGTTATTTGACACTATTATTAAACTGTGGAAGATAGTTGAAGTTCAGAGTGTTTTTGAAATGAAAAGGTTTAACAATCCTGTCCATGAGAAACTGATAAAGCAAAACAACTGACTCACATGAAAGTAGAATTTCTTAAAAAAAAACCTTTGGTTATAAAATAAGCAGTTAAAAGATCTAATTTTAGAAGGATTGGCTAATTAAACATTTCAATCCTCAATATTATCAACTACTTTTCATTAGTTCAGCATTTATTTGAAAACGATAAGTTTAATTATATTTTCCTACGTAAATTCCTAAGTAATAATTTCAAAGTCATTTAGCTCCTGCCGGCAACTGTATGAGTGAAGCTAATTATTGCATGAACTAAGTAGAACTTTCGGAAAACGGAAAAAAAAAACTATTCAACAATGCTGTTTTCTACTTATCACAGGATACGAAAGTGCTGTTGGAAATGTTTATTCCAGTTGAGAAAAATATTGATGATAATGCATTGAATTAAGAAACAATTTTTATTAAAGTTTTTAGGCGTAATAATAGTAACGCCGATGTTATGGCGTGGTTAGATGGTGAAACGTTCGTAAAGAAAAGAAATGTGTTTTGCGTCTGGTGGGGTCCCACGACCTTCTACAATCCGGGAAGGTGCTATCACCAACTGAGCTACAGACGACAAACACTCAATTCCCTACGAACGTATTTAAAGCGTACTTTTCGAAACCGGTTATTTCGCGGAATGGGGCAGTACATGGACTGCTTTTTAAACCAAATTGCGAAGAGATCGGTATTATATATTTATACAAGTCGAACACTACGCAGATTAAATTAAGAAACAATTTTTATCAACGTTTTTTAGGCGTAGTAATAGTAACGCCGATGTTATGGCATGGTTAGTTGGTGAAACGTTCGCATAGAAAAAGTATGAATGAAAGACAATGTAAAGGTTGATTTTTGTACTGAGTTGTTCGATTTTGTTTTTAACTGTGAATTGGTGACAGCTAATACAGTGACTCTTTTCTCTATTAACGTACGTATATTAAAAGTTGTATAGCTAATACTAAAAAAAATACTAATCGTAAGAAGTGAAAAATTCAGAACATACTGTTCATGTTTACAGTTAAACAAAGAAATTACACAGTCGATCCATCTTACGAATTTGTTAAAGACTTACAAGTAAACTTACTTTGCCAACTGAGGCTGTTGTTTACACGGTTGCACTGGTTTAGTGCGTAATGAAAAAAATTACCTAAACATATCTAAACATATTTTTAGATTAAGCTCAACAAGTGTTTATATTACATAAATTACATGTTATTAAATCAAGCAGAAAATTTGTCGTTAAGGAATAAAAATTTGTGGAAAAGTGCTTCGTTGAATGAGTTCAGTAATGTACTTAAAAAAAATATTTTGTCATCCAGTACACGAAAGAGTAATAGAAAATATCAGACCAAATTCCAAACAAATTATTACATATTAATAATATTCTTGAAAGTATTAGGATGAAAATGGATGTGCCGGAAAAATGGCGCAAAAAGAGATTTGGCAGAATCCGACATTTCCTGAAACAAAAGCAACCAGGCAGCGGTGGTATTAAACGAAAATATGCTGAACGAAAAAATTAATCAATACACACAGTTATAGCTACTTGTAAAATATTTATGAAAAATTTTATGAAGCAAAAAATGAATTCTCAGAAAATTATAAGGGAGAAACGGGTAATGGTGGTCAGTAAGATGATTACGAAACGAAATGCGGAACAGAAACAAGTGTAGGTAGTTACAGCTTGCTATATTCCTCGCTGGCCGTCCACCATGCGGCGCTCAGTTCTCACCAATTACTCGGGAGTGACGGACATCGTTTTTTTTCACTGCCAATGTTAAATTTCGAGTCTACAACTTATAGACTGGACATATAAGAGGTGAGTACTAATTTTGCTGCTTTTGTTACAATTCAACTATTTTAAAATATTGATAGGCTAATAAGAAAAAGGTTTTTAGTAAATTAAAGTTAAATACATTTGGTTTAAATATTAGACGCTCCCTTTTGTTCGATAAAGCGAATGCAGGTAATGATAGTCACCTGACCGCCATCACCTGCAATGTGCTTCCTTACTGAAGTAAGCGTAAGCTACATCGTTGTTTATTTGAACAATTTGACTTTACAGATGCCAAAAACACAGCCCAGAAAAACCAGGAAGGCCATGTGGACTTCTGAAACACTTGAACACCTTACAAAGGGAGTCTGATAGAAAACTAAAAGGAAAAGAAAACAGGTAAAAATCTAAAGAGAAAAACGAGGTTAAAGTCAAGAGCCAGAGAAGATAGATGGTGAACAAATTAAAAGAAGGCAAGTATTGCAACGTAGAAAGAAAACTTTCCAATAATATGCTAATTCTGCTGAATTTCGTGACAATGACGAAGATGACAACATGGACGATCCTGGGAACAAATTCATCATTATCTGTGAGGAATATTGACACAATAAAATGTGGTACAGATGCACTTCATGTGGGTTATGGGCTCATTCGGAATGCACTGGATGGGATTCACCCGATGGCTGCACATGTGAGAATTTTTTCATTCTCTAGATTCCCATTGCTCGCAACGTGACCAGCATTACCAGCAGCCTGACCACCATTACCCACACGTGCGGGTAATGGCGGTCAAACGTACCTTTTTTCAATTGCCAATAGTATCCAAACTATAATACCAATATATTCTATTTGTTACTTAACTATTAGTTTAATAGTTGAACCTTATGAACAGTCAATTGTAATAAATATGCGATCTCAAATTATAGTTTTATTACAACTATTCCTTACGTGACCGCTATTAGTCGCTTCTCCCTTATATTTCATGCTTAGCTTTTATTATATTTCAGATTTATCTTATGCAAAATATCTGAAGGTACAGGAGAAGGGGATAATATGGGCCCCCACTTTGTGTTTTGTAAACTGCGCTTACATTTGAAGCTAATTTCGTTCGTTTTTGTGAATGGTTAGTCGCATATACTAATCAGTTATGGCCACAATAGGAGTAATAATTTTTAGAATATATACAGTAACCCCACAATGCGATTACCCCCCCAAAAAAAAAAAAAAAAAAAAGAGAAATCACTTGTTTTTGTTTTTAAGTGCGGGTATTATGGGCCCCCATGAAATAATCACAATTTATTTGTCAAAAATGAACTTTATTGTTGAAAACATAAGTTATTTACAAAAGTCGCAAATATAAATTTTTCTCGGCTCCAGCACATTCACTATGTGCCCATAATTGACACATCATACACGTGACTTGTAGTTCTCCATGGCAGCCATCAGTAACAGCTGAGTCACAGAAGAGATAGTTGGCGTTTCTGCACACCTAGTTTGCCCTCTTGCAGAAGAGTTTATTGGAGTGAAGTGGGGGAGGACTGTTCATTTTCAGCTTGATTTTGGTCATCACGTGCTGCAATGTCTTTGAGTCTGGAAAATACGACAGGCTACAGGGGCCATATTGCACGCACTTGGGGATCCATATTACCAGCAACACTATGTTGAAATATCACATCACTACTCCCAAACCCAAGCAAAATCCTTGGTCTGATTTCGACATATTATCGTCTAATCAGTGTAGTTCAAGGTATGACATCGAAATCTGCGCGTTGTGCAACATAAATACCCATAAAAGTTGTATATCCCTTACCTTGCTAAGCGTTCGCGAATAGGGTGAAACTGCTATCTCTCACAACACGAATGCTCCTTCGATAAATCACAGCAATGTCAATCTCTTATTTAAGGCAGTGTAATTAGAGTTGGTTTACCCGTCAACCATTAGAGTGTTCCTCGTTCCGGCCGAGGAGCCGAGGGGTATCCATAATACGTACATCGTCCATATTACCATAACTTCCTCTACTGTTATATAAACAAAATAAATAATCAATGCTTTGGCTATTATCATTGTTGTCCTTTTATGTGTTTCATGGAATAAAATCTGCGTCTTCATTAGAAAGCTGCGTGAGACCCCTCTTTCAACTCAAGCAGCCACTTAATGAAAAATTTAATAGACTTTATTGCATGAAATACATAAAATAACAACAATGATAATAGCTAAAGCACTGATTATATTTTCAGTACCTTTAGATATTTTGTATAAGATAAAGCTGAAATATAATAAAGGCTAAACATGAAAATTAAAAATTTCTTTATTCACATTTAATTCTAATGTGAGAACGAGGGAAAAAGTTATGAAGGTTCGGAAATATTGCAGTTTATTTCATATATATTGAGTATTTGTTTTAATAAATATACCAGTCTAATAGTGCGCTGCCCCTCAACCTTCATATTGTCGTAAATCTTGTAGATGTGAATTTAGTATGATGCCAAAAAATTTCCTAGAAAATATTATACAAGGTATCTAAGATATCATCACGAAACTGACGCAGATTCGATAGTCAATTTGGCCGTGATAGAAGACCTCTTTTTTATCTCATTCCACAGAGTTTTATTTGGGTTAAAGTCGGGGGAACCTGGTGGCCACTGAAAACGTGAAAAGTCACTCTCATGCTCATCAAACCATTTTTTGATCATACAAGTCTAGTGGCGTGGAACATTATCCTGATGACAAGTATTCATCTTCCTCAAGTTATACGATAAATATTATGGGGTTTATTTGATCCACAATAATATTCATCCACAGGTATTAGGGTCATGAAATTTTCTTTCCAGCAAAATATACTCACCGCAACATTACATTTCCTCCACCAACCGGCACTGCCTCCATCAAGGGACTGTGGGTCTTTGGTATCGTGCTGTTTATCCCATACCCTGATTCAATCATCAGCGTGGTATAAACAAAACCTGAATTCATCTGACCATACCACTTTTTTCCAGTCATCAGAAGTCCAGTTTCGAGGTTTCTTTGCAAATTGGAAGTGACATTTTCCCTTCTTTACTGAGAACATGAGAACTCGTGTTGATCCTCTGTTGCTATAACTCACCCGAAATAGTTCGATGTATGGTGTGGTCTGACACGATGTTCTGGGCACCTGCATTGTAGGCATGAGTAATTTGTGCAGTTGTGACACTCTTGCGACAACAATTCTATTCAGTCTGCGCTGATCTTTCTCATCAATCATATTCTTTTTTCACCCAGGCAGTGAATGACTGCTTAACGTTTTTTTGGCAATCCAACCGTTCATGGTATATTCTAACAACAGTTGTACGGGAAAAGGTAATTAAAATAAGTATCTGAAAACCCCAGAACCATTCTTTCTAGCACTTACAAACATGTCACTTTCGAAATCAGACAAATTACGTTTCTATACAATTCTACAATGAAAATTTATGTTTACAGTGATAACACATAGCCTGCTTTAACGTTTTTATATAGTTCTACAGAGCTTATGTGAGGTCACACTTTCGAGAATAGCTTCATTTGTATAAAGGAAGGTTGTATAATTAATAAAATGGCCACTTAAAGTATATTATGTAAAGATGTATATATTTAGTTCAAAGTTTTTTACCCTTATATATGCTCGTTTAAGAAACCCCCTAACGATAACGACAGTGGTAAGATTTATCAAAACTTCATATTCTCCAAAACTCACAGAATTTTGCATCACAGTTTCCAAAGTGACAATATGTATATAAAAGATTTAAAAATTAATCGCAGTCTATCGTAAGTCTCATTTTGATCATTTGATAATTAATTCAAATTTTGTTTACACTGCTTTCGTTTTCGTAGGCCATTATAATTTCTCTTTTATCTTATTACCTGCTCAAATTAAGAAATTCAACATACCATCATTCGATATACCAAACTGAAACTTATAGGAACTTGAACATACAAACATGTAAACAGGACTCAACCGCACTCGCCCGCCTCAAAATGAAAACCTTGGGATCTATCATGAAAAGAGGGAGGATTTTCTATTCGCCATTTGCAAAAATCTAGCCGCCAGTGCACACCGAGCGGCCGAATTCGTCGAATTTTTTAATACTTTTAATCCACATCTACAATTTTTTTTAATTATTGGCATATATTTATTTTTACCTCCAATCTCTCTGGTTGCAATTGATTCATAAATCTCAATTGTTGTAGTCAGAAAAAGCAACTCAGTAACAGGGATTTTGTGCGGTCCCTAATGAAGAACAAAATTCTTGGTATTGGAAAATCTTTCATTTATTCCTCTTCCATCTTGTTTATTTATTTTCATTTTTATTCTGTTATAGTTTAGATGTTATCTAAGTACATGTTTTCCTTTTGATGGTGGTTACACGTCATAATCCTTATAAGTTTATGTTGTATATTATATATATTTTTATTTTTTTTTATCGTTTGGTTCCTAGTGTCATAATAACTGAAATTTGTTTATTATTAAATACTATATATATATATATATATATATATATATATATATATATATATATATATATATATATATATATATATAAGGTTTTCCTCGCCCATTCTTGGCGGAAACAGGCTTTGGGACGGGCAGAGCGCCATGTTCCCAAGCCTCTTTTTACATCACTTCTTAATGTGCCATGTCTAGAAACTTCCTGACAATGTGACACGTGTTTAGGATTGTGGCTTTTTGTATTTCAATGTAGGTGTTTGGGTCAATGTTGAGTATCTCCAAATTCGTCGCAAGCGTTTTTGGTACTATCCCTGTTGCTGAGATGACTAACGGGATGATGAGGATCTTTTCCATACCCCATATATCTCGTACTTCATGTCTGAGATCTTGGTACTTGGTGATTTTCGTTGTGTAGGTTGTCTGTATGTTATTGGTGTTGGGTACTGCTATGTCGATTAAGTACGTGGTCTTATTCGATTTATCGACGAGGGTTATGTCAGGACGGTTATGTGGGACTGTCTTGTCTGTTATGATTGCTCTATCCCAGTAAAGCTTGTGTGTTTCGTTCTCATGCACGGTCTCTGGCTCATATTTGTAGTACGGGCATTTTTCTGTCAGAAAGCCAGCATTCGCTGCCAATTTCTGGTGGACTATTTTCGCTACTTGATCGTGTCTATGTTTGTAGTCTGACTGCGCAAGGATCTTGCATCCTGCCATCACGTGTTGGATTGTCTCCGATGCCGCATGACAGTGTCTGCATTTGTCGCTTTCTATGTCTTTTCTCTGGATGAATTTCTGATTGTTCCTTGTTGCGATCACTTGGTCTTGGATGGCTAGCATGAATCCTTCTGTCTCTGGCTGGAGAGTGCCTTTGGCCAGCCAAGAATTTGATGCCTTTTTGTCAACGTGTGGTTGTTGCAGGTCATTGTAGTGCCTGCCATGTAATGGTTTTCCGGCCCAAGTTCTCAGTTTCTGTTCGTTGGCTGTTTCGAGGACACGCTCTTCGGTACTACACAGGTTTAGTGGCGTGTAATTTGCATCTGCTTGTATTATGGCTTGGATGAGTGGCGATCGGGGACTCTTCAACTGGAAGTATTGCCTCATGCTCTGGATCTGCTTGTCATGTAAGTCTTTGAGGTCCGCTTGTCCGCGTCCTCCTTCTTCCCGGGGTAGTGTTTGCCGTTCAATTGCCGTTGCAGGGTGTAGTTGTCCGGCTCTTCTCTGGATGGTTCTCATTTTCCGCTGGAGTTGTTCTAGTTCAGTGTTGGACCATTTGATGATCCCGAAGGAGTAGGTGAGCACTGGTACCGCATATGCGTTAATTGCTTGCGTGGTGTTCTTCCCGCTCAGTTTCGTCTTCACAATGCTTCTAAGTCTTTCTTGGAATGCTTGCGTGAGCTGGACTTTGACTTTCTTGTGCTCCTGCTGCCGTTTTTGCATTATCCCTAGGTATTTGTAGGTTTCGCCCTCGTCCAAGGTCTTCAGTAGTCTCCCGTCTTCGAGTTCGATGCCTGGTAAATCTTCTTTGCTATTCTTCTGTATTTTGCACTTATCGAGGCCGAATTCCATTCCTATGTCCTTGGAGAATGTCTCTGTTATACTGATGAGTTGTCGGAGTTGGGTGATTGTTGGCGCGTATAGCTTGATGTCATCTACGTACATGAGGTGGGAGACTTTATGTAGGTTTCTCTTGTCTTTCTTCAGCATGTATCCGTATTTACTTGTGTTCAGCATCCTTGACAAGGGGTTTAACGCCAAGCAGAACCACTGGGGGCTTAGTGCGTCTCCTTGAAAGATTCCGCGGCGGATGGGGATCTCGGCCGTTTCTATTTTACTGTCTGGCGTGTTTAGCTGTAACCGGGTTCTCCATTGTTTCATGCTGCTCTGTAGGAATCGGATGATTGAGGGATGCACTTTGTATATGCTGAGTATTTCAAGGAGCCACGAGTGCGGAACAGAGTCGAAAGCCTTCTTGTAGTCTATGTATGCGGTGTTGAGTTTTCGCTTTTGTTTTCTTGCTTGTTCCAGGATAACTGAGTCGATTTTTATATGTATATCATCGCCATCATCATATACAGGCATTATCTACGCACTGCTGGATGAAGATTTCCCCAAATGCTTTCCACACAAGTCTATCCTGAGCAATTCGCTTCCACGTCACCCCAACCTCTTTTCTTATTTCATCCACCCATCTAGTTTGAGGACGTTTTCTAGGTCTTCGGTGGTCTCTTGGAATCCAGTTCAGAATTTCTGTTGTCCATCGTTGATCAGTTCTTCTTGCAATATGCCCAGCCCATCGCCATTTCAGCCCTTTTACTTTAACAATGATGTCCTCTACTCTAGTTTGCTCTCTCACCCAAGTGTTTCTTTTTCGATCTCTCCTAGTTATTCCAAGCATGCACCTCTCCATGCTCCTTTGCGTTGTCTGTAACTTTCGTATTGCTCCAACTGTTAGACTCCATGTCTCTGATCCATAAGAGAGGACTGGCAATACACACTGGTTGAAGACTTTTCTTTTTAGACACAAAGGCAATTTCCCCTTCAGGATAAAACTGTTTCTTCCAAATGCACTCCAGCCAAGTTTAATACGTCTGTTGAGTTCTTTCATAATGTTGCCATCCATTGAAATCAGCTGGCCAAGGTAAATATATGAATCAGCAATTTCTAGCTCAATGTTGTCAACTTGTACTTTTGTTTCCTCTACGAAATTATTGAACATGATTTTAGTTTTTTGTAGGTTCATCTTGAGTCCAACTTCTTTACTTCTAGTTGAGAGCTCCTGTACCATGTCTTGGAGTTCTGATGGGTTCGTTGAAAAAATAACAATGTCATCAGCAAACCGCAAATGATTTAAATATTCACCATTTATTTTTATTCCCTTGTCATTCCAATTTATCTGCTGAAAAATCATCTGTAAAGCTGAAGTAAAAAGTTTTGGAGAAATGGTATCTCCCTGCCTCACACCTTTACCAATTTTGATAGCTTCGGTATCTTTATGTAACCGAAATTTTGCACTTGCATTTTTATACACACGTTTCACCATGTCAATGTACACATCCTCGATGTCTGTTGATCTTAAAGAGTTGATGACTGCTGACGTTTTAACTTTTGTGTTGTTGTTTTTTTATTTTGTACAACGCGTGAATCGTTATTTTGTACAACTGTACGAAACAATTGCCAAGTATATAAATAGTTAAAAAAAATAAGCACCTGATGTGAATGTTGTTAAATGTTGTACAAGTTTCAATTGACTCATGCAGTCATGCGCAGAAGCAAAATTTACATTACATAAAGAAAATCGCAGTAGGGAGAGCCATTGGCGTCCCCAGAATTATGTGCAAGGGGGTGTACCAAGGAAAAATTCTAATTAAATAATGTTGTTGGACAATAATTTCTTGTAGATTCAGTCCTTCACCCCCGCTTTTTTTTCGTAAGCCAAGGGGGTGCAAGTGCACCCCTTGCACCCCCTCGGGGCGCCCATGGGGAGAGCTATGCTAATAGCCACGAACTCAATTTAGCCGTTACAAATACGATAAAAAAGGTGGTAAAACTGTAATTATAAACGTATTTATATGTCCGTTTTTAAGCTTTAAAAATTAGAATTTTATGTATAAACTAAACTTTTAATCATTATTGAAGAGCGGTGATATTTCTATGATTCATTTTCTGAATTTATACGCTTTCAGTGCTTTATTTATACATTTGCATACTCACACACAGACACACTTCATTAGTTTTATAAAAATAAAATATTTTTAAGGAAAAAATTTCAAAATCATGTGAAAGTTTTACTGGAATAAATAGATTAAATGGAGTCGTCATCATTTTTTTCTCTATTGTTTTTTCGACTACTGTAAGGTCAATATATATTTATAAATATCTGAGAAATTTTTCGGCATTTTATATGCATGAATTTTATTATATATAAAAATATTTTTATGAAAAATGTGTACATAATTAAATTTATAAAAAAAATTATAACTTTAAACTGCTTATTATAAACTGTATGATGCAATATCACGAAATTAAATAAACTACTCTATCCAAAAAGTCTTGAAATTCCTCTTAAAAACAACACCATCGGGAAATTTTTCAGAAGAAAAAGAAAACATGAGGTAAGTTTTCTAGTGGAAGCATTAATTTCTATATACTGATTCAATCAATGGAACGAGTGCCTTTTCCTTTTTACACCAGCACCCGGGCTTTTTAACTACAAAAAATAGCCACGTTGATTGACTTAACCTCAATTAAGTACTATCAAATATCCAAACAAGATTAATTTGATATCTCGCACACATAAGAAACTTTTAAAAACTAAGATTGCAGTGTCTAGTTTCTAAAAACTTACATTGCAAAACAATAACTTGAAAAGAAACATATTTACATCCGGAACAAGAATACTGCATAACGACTGTATCCTTGAAAAACATTTTTAAGCGATTTACTGGATGCCTTTTAACGAAACTCTGTGTGACTATATATTTTGAATAAAAATATGTGTATTATTGTGGAAGACAAAAAGCAGAAACGATCATAAGGAAAAAAAATGCGAGAGCAATATCCGAAGTTAAGGACATGGCTTACTTCCAAAAGGAGGAGCAATGCACTGTAAGCAAATTATATCGCAGATTTCTTTTCCATGGAGACGGAAATAAAAAGTACCTATTACGATAAAGAAGCGCTTCTGAAGTAAGGAAGTTTTCTGAATACAAAAAGGACCATTCAAAGAGTAAGCTATGTTAAGAGGGTCGTTGGCTATTACTGTCACTGGAAGAAGGGATAGGACAAACTTAGAAAAACAGACAGATAAACACGTAAGATTAATGAAAATTTACAATAAATTAAATCATGTATATCGGACCAATTCCAAAGATTACAAGAAATATATATTTTTTAAGTTCCATAATATAGGCTGTATTGAGTTAGTGGAAAATTTAATGAATTAACTATTACGCGGTATTGTTATTATAGTAGACACTTGCTACGAAAAAGAAGGCATGCAAGTGTAAAGGTAACTCTTTATCTACCGTATTGCAGAGCATACGAAGCATACGTTTTACCAGGGACATCATCAGAGTTCCACGAAAGTATTGCTCCTGAACATAGCAAGCATTGACAATAGATTTTTTCTTGGATCCTGGCATAGACAACGTATACTTTTCGCAGTAGGTAAATGACTTTCTTAAAACTATTATTAGGTCTAAACTAAACAAGTATTTTGCGATGAAAGAATAGCCGCTAAGGGCTCGTTCTAAAGCCATGGCAAAAAAGTTCCTTTGTATAGTAAAATATGAAGGATAAGCAAAGGTTAATTTCCTATGAATTTAGTTAACCATTTCATCTTAATTAATAAATAAATGCCCCATAATACACTATAAAGTGCATTAAAACAGAAAAACGCCTCTAATTAATATATATATAGGGAGGGTATATAACTTAAGTGCTAAATATGTAAATTATTAATTAAAAAATCATACGTGCTGTATAAAATTTCTATTCTAGCCTACTTAAAAAGTGCAAATGCGTATTAACTTAAATTCGATTTTGATTTGTTTTTAAAATATTTCAAAATTTCAGAAAACGGTTAGTAATTTGAACGGAAAAACTAAATTATTTCGAGTACCTCTTGCTTGTCTTCTTCAATGACACACACACACAAGGATAATATAGTTTTCACTGTCTAATCACTGATGCTAGATGGTTGAGCGCGGACGCGTAAAGCGAGTACAAGCAGAACGAGCTTGTTTATTGATGACACATTATAATGCTTAACGAAACCGTGAAAAGAGTTGCAGTCTCAGACATGGGTGCTTAGGTCTTTTTAAACCATTCTTCGCGTTAAGTTCTGACGTTTACCCATGTCACCACTTAAAGTCATATTCTAATTGGCAAATTCCCGAAATGATATTTGTGTAAAATTTACACATTGACTGTATAAAACATACAATAATACGTAGAATTATTCAAATTCAGGTTTTTTTAAACCAGAATACAGGACCGATGAATTAAAATGCGGATAAAAATATAGTAAATGATTAATCATATAAGAGCAACATAGCAGTAGATATTTATGCCGTAAAAGAGATAAGACATATCATTTATCCATCAACAGTATAGAACACTGTATTTTATGGCACAAGGACATTTCAGATTATGCTGCCCAAAAATCTACCATTTTTTTTGAAAGATACCAATATTTCGCCTAGGGCAATATTTCTCAAAGTGCGTTCCGTGGATCCCCAGGGCACAGCGACGACCCTCCAGGGGTTTCTGCAACCAATTTATGAAAAACATCGTGGACAATTTTAAGAAAATTTGTCGATTTTGTAAAATTTCAAAAAATTTGTAAATTTTGTAAAAATTCCAATAAAATTTGTAAATTTTGTAAAATTCCAAAAAAATCTATAAATTTCACAATTTCCTCTCATGACAGCAGGGCTTAATTTCTAACAAAAAAAAAGTGCAGGAGCCCTAATATTATGATACATCGATTAAAAAATTGAATGGCTGCAAAAGAATCGATAAATCATATCAATTGTTTATGTCCATTTTTCTGGACAACAAAATTCATGACCTTAATCTCAAATTTATTACTTTTTCATGACATTCATGACCTTTTTTGGCAATTCATGACCCTGCAGACACCCTGAACTTGCCTGAAAAATGAAGAAGTACCGGAGCCAGGCTCCGCTGGGCTCCAGGCCAATTTAAGCCCTGTTGATAGGGTTAGCAATTATAACCAACATCCAGCAAGCATAGAGAGGTATTACTCACCTTCTACACACTGATATATTTATTGCTTATTTTGGTGTTTATATCCAAGATAATAAATGCTGATAAATAATAGCTTTATTTAAATTTTCCTTAACTATTTATTGAAGAGTTCCGTGTGGTAAAAGGTTTCAGAACAACTAGCCTAGGGGTTTAAACTATCATAAAACAACTTTTTATTCAGCACCTAATTTCAAACTCTATACTGTCACTATACTACACCATCACCCGAAAGTGAAAGTTCCCTACCCTGTGCCTTATTATAACTTCAAAATTACATGTTATTGTATTACATTTATGAATAATACGCATATATATACACTGTTTTTCAAACGTTAAGAAACAAAATTAATTTTTCCGCTATAACATTGACAATGATAAGGACGTTAAATATGATTAAAAAAAGGGTAAGAGTGCATACTGAAACAAATAATTACATAATGAAAGCTGAATAATATTTTTGCCATCTACGTCTTTCAACTCAAACTGCAGCTTTTAAGGTATAGAAGAAAAAGAGACACCGCCCTGGCCCGTAGTTGAACCGGGCACTCGGAGTAACACTATTATTGTGTTAACCCGCACAATCTCGCACAAGCCTAAAAATAGGCTAAAGCACTCCGGTTCGACTTCGAGCAAGGGCGGTGTCTCTTTTTCTTCTATACATAAAAAACCGTAGTTTGGGCTGAAAGACATGGATGGCAAAAATATTATTCATCCATTCCTCACGAAAAGAATTACAAAAAAAAAAAAATGCCCCGGTCGCTTTGTGTGTTGACCATTTGGCCATTATATTAACCCTGAGAAGGGTAACAATGTCTTACAAAAACAATAATGAAAGCAGTCATTAATTCTTTAAGAAGAATAGGTATTTTAGCTTAGAGTAGTAACGTTCGCCCAAATGAACTGATTCCTAAAAAACCCTAGTGGGTGTTAAAATTTGGGGTCTGAAATTCTTTCAACAATGAAGTCTCAGAAAATTCGTTTGCCTGATTTTCTAAGACGGAGATCAGTTATCCAGATGGAAATCGGAGACTGAAATGACAAGACAGCTTAATGTTAGTCGCATTGCCAGCGTCACGGTGTAAAATCGGTTTCTCGAGACAAAGCTACTGCTTCAAAAAGATCAGCTGCAAACCATCAACCGGGTACAACGCATCCTGAAGGTCGTTTCCAAACCCTTTTGAACCGAAGAAGGACCACAAATGTACTTTAACATGTTGCTGACCATTTTGCAGCAATAGAAAGGCGAATATTTCCTTCAACTGTGGGAAGAAGATTTCACGGAGGAACTTTTTGTCAGCAGACCTGTTGTTTGGGTTCCACTCACTCATTCGCTTAAACAGAACAGCTCAAAGACGTTGGGCAGGAGGACATGTCACATAAAACAGACAACAGCTGAGCTCAGTAATTTCCAAATATGAATCCAGGTACATTCTACAATCTGATTCACCTTCTGTTCTGACGTACATAATTTTTGCTGCCAGTTGAAGTATCTGCAACTTAATTGACAGCATGGAGAAGACGTGCCGAGCATGTATTCAAGCTAGTAGTGGACATACCATTTATTAATATTGATTTTCTAAGTTCTTTTTGCAAAACGTTTTTGTCTCATACCACATCGATTGTGTGGTTTTTCAGATTTATTTTTTTTTTCAGAAGCACGAAACATAAAAACAATATGAAATGCAATAAATCGTTTTGTTATCTATATTTGTGTTCAATTTCATGTTCCTGTTTTGTTTACTTAAAAGTCATAGTTACAAAACCATTTATCCCTTAACTTTTAGAGAGTAGTGCAGTTGGTACTTCAGTTGATTTTATTCTTGAATTCATACTTAGTCGTTTCAGTATGTAACGTGATTGCGTTAATGATACGAAAAGAAATGTAAAAAAATCTATAATTTTATTGAAATAGATTCTATACATAATCGTAAATTATTTTGTAACAGAAAAAAAAAATTGGTTGTATTTAGTCTTATGGATTTTTATTTATTCTGAAATAAAATGTTAAATATTTGACAATCTTTTCTTAGTTAACTAAGGTAATTTAAATAGCTAAACATCTGTAATATTTTCTCAGATAACACATGAAGAACGACCGAAATCACACCATTCCAACTTTATGTGATACCATAAGCTAATTTATAAAAAATAATTCTTCCTCATTTGAAAATTACAAGTCTTAAGCCTGGCAATAGTCATTTAAACCGAGTTAATTAAACTTCATTAATTCAGGGATTTTTTTTTATTATAAAAGCCAGTTCATCAACATGAAATTAGTGAAATGTTTGCCATTGTTTTTTAGACATTAATGCTTCGATGTGTGGTTCCATTGAAGTAGTTGCAATACTCAATGTGTTCTCAAAGTGCTCATCAGACATTTTAGTTCTAGTTTTATTCTTCATGTGCTTCAGTTTTGAAAATAGCTGCTCACAAATATAGGTGCTTCCAAATAGCGATGGCATGAATAAGGTATGATTGTGAAGCGTGGGATATTTTTCTCTGGGAAGATATATCTTATAGAAATCCAGTAAAGAAACATGATCAAATTTTTCTTTAAGTTGAATGTCAGATTGCAGCTCTACACATTCCGTTTAAAAATTGGTAGGTAATATATATATATGTCGACTGAAAATGGAGTCGCAAATATACCAAAAGAGTGATGATTTTTGCGTAAATCAATAAACATTTTCTGAAATTCCTGAATCAATCAAAAGGCAAAGCAAAGTATTTTTTGTTATTCACGGAACCGCGTTTTAACCAGCATGTGAAAATGCATAAAATTATTTACCTTAATTTGAAATTGCCATATTTTCAGTTCCATTTCAAACGTTGTCATAGTTTGAAACATTGTACTAATCACCTTGGTTTTCACCTTGAAAACCACCTAACTAAATCCGCCCCTGATCAGGGAACCCTTCAACCAGTCAATAGCCCATTAATCTGATAGGGACAGAAATTATTATTATGTATATGATGTTGAGATGACATTGCAAGACCCCCCATGCCCCTCTGGATCCGACACTGCCTACAACATGTAGCTTCTGTGCATATAAGCGTAAGATAATAATGTGATACAAGCACAAATGCCCAAACCGAATTAAACCTGAGATGCACTTCTGAAGTGAACTAATAAAATGAAAAAAATATTAAAAAAGATTAAAAAAAAAACAGTGGATATTGTACTGAACTAGAAATTTGTCAAAGCCGAAGTATGGCTATTCTGCTCGCGGACGGTAGTTTCCAGACCGTTAATTCAATTTATTTATGGGCACTATAACAGTGATTTCATTCCCGTATCTAGAGGGGCGGTCTTACGGACCCCGAAACTAAATTTGTGATAAGCCTTCAAATATACTTAAATGTACTTACTTGCCAAACTCGTAAAGAAGGGAGAGAGAAAAAATGACTCAAACCTTGCCTAATTATGAAAATTGTGACCTCAAGATCTCGTTTTGCAGACCACTAATTTGAAAATCTTTTAAGGAAAAAAAACCATGGAACCATTTTCTTTAAAGGGGAGGACATTACAAAAAATTAAATTTTGATGGTAAAATTACAAGATGATGCCTGACGGCAAAATGGATATTTTCTCATTTATTTCTTGTATTATGTATTTATATTTCGTAGTTCCAATAAAGGCGATACATCTTTATTCATCGTTATTTTTGTATTTTATTTTATAATTTATTGCAATTTATAGAGCTATTGCAAAAACATAAAAACCTGTTAGTGAATATAAAACGTGTTTTTTCTAATTAATAACTGCCAAATATAAATTTAAAATAAATATCAATGCTGAAGAAAAACAAGAATTACACATTTTCCATGCTTAGTGCCCGTATTCGATGAAAATTCTATGTTAATAACAGGGTGTCTATCCAAATACCATTTCAAACTTCCCTAATTTTTCCAGGTTTCCAGACCAAATGTTAATCGATTTCCAGTCGCTAATTACAGTAAACAACACACAATGCATTAAAATTTGTGTAATCAAAATAAGTTTCAAGGCCATGAAATCAATTAATGCAAACCCCAAAGCCATTTATAACTCAATTACAGTGAATTTACAAATTCAAAAGCTGTATTAAAAAGTGTATTTCTTTACACTAAAAACTTGCACTAATTAAATATTTACAGCAACATTTCCATTTGGCCCTTTTTGAGTTCATTATAAAAGAGTTTAACTATATAATCGCAAAGCTGATGCTTCATCTTCTATTTCATTTAAAATGCGTATAACTATATATAACAAAAAGGAGATTGGTATGATCAAAATCCCTTACAGATTGGATAATTTAGCTAAAAACACTTTTTGTTTTTCAAGTTTTAGTTACATATTTGGCAAACATTTTCTCCTGAGAAATATATAGGCTTAATAATTTTATATAAATTATATTAGTTTTGGTGCAAAATGGTAACTTTTGGAAGAAGTTTAGTCAAAAGTACAAGATTTTCAAATTTTTCAGTAGGTAATGTGGTATGAAAAGCACAGTTCAGGAAAATTATTTTAATAAGTTATTTATTATAACAATGAATTTCAAATTTCCCTGACTTTTCCAGGTTTTCCAGATGAGTAGACACCTTGTAATAAACGATACAGCTGATCATGGAGCTATTTTTCGAGAACTTTGATTTACTTTCATAACAGCTGAATATTCCGTTTGGAGAGTAAGCATATGCAGAAAGTTCGTAAGGGAAGGGGTTATATGCTCAATAGGAGGATTATAGAGCTACAACTCACATGTTCCTATGTTAAATATACAAAATTTCATTCCAATGGGTGTTACAACCCCCATCAACACCCCCTGCGTACGCCAATGGTTTGGAGGAAAAATTGGATCAAAACAGATGTTACTTCCAGACCTGCTAACGCAATGGAAGCACTTATAAATACAATGTGACTAATCTTTTTCCAAAAGCATACATGTTATTAAAGGTTATTGCCACAATTCCGATTTCTACTGCAACGGTAGAAACAACATTTTCATCATTTAAAAGATTGAAAACATATTTAAGAAACTCAGTAGGAGAAAATAAGCTAAATGGATTAGCACTTTTAGCTAGCTACTCATCCCAATATTGATGTGTAACTGGAAAATTAAATCAGTTTATTAAACTTCAAGGCGGTCTAATTTTCGATAAGGTGCGTGTAAATCTGAATTGCACTTTTTCTGTATAAGAGGGGAGAGATTTTGTTCTACGCTTTTTTTTTTCTTTTCAGTTTGAGCTTCCACTGCTTTACAAATGCCATGTCATCTACTGAAGAATTTCTTGGATTTGCTTATTTTTATAAATATGTCTAATGTTTGCGTTGAAATCAAAAAAATTATACCGATATACGTTGCAATTATACTGATACATGTTACATCCATATATTCTTTAACTCGAACAGTAGGTATATGTTGTGTTTGTATCGATGCATAGCGTAAAAATGTTATGCCCCTCCCCACTCAGGACACATAGTACTCATTTTAAACTATTCGCTAATTAAAGTATTGCAGACAACTGCAAAGCAACAACAAAAAAAATGCAAGCAAGCAGAAACTGCAATTGTTACTTTTACAATGTCCGAATAACGAAACCTTTGGGAAACAGAAACCTCTGAATAACGGCTGGACATTATGAGGGCTAAATAATTCTTGGCTTTTTACTTTTTTTGTTTTTTTGTTTTGTTTGGACTCCCCCGCATTGTGGGGTTTTGCGGGCGATAGATCCGGCCCTGAATGTATCATACAAATAAACGTTCTTCAAAATTTTTAAATCTATACTTACATTGCATGAAGTACTTTCATAATAGATGCATTAGCAATAAACTACACTCTATCTTCATATTTTGCTGAATTGTATTTCAAACATTTTATTATTCCGATCACTAAACCTATTTCTAATAAATTTACATTATACAATTAATAATATTATTTTCAAAATAATACTTAATATCTCCTCATTGTAAATTTAAAATAACGTTTGTTTCAAATACAAATTATTAGTTCCCCCTGATGTCACCAAAAGATCGCAACGGTTTACGATGTGGGGACCACTGGAAAATGTTAGTGTTTTCCCGTGTTTTGAAAGTTTCCCGCCTTTTTAGTCCCCCCCCCCTCCAATTCTGGAGTGGAGAGGAGAGGAGATGGAAAAACTCAGATAAGAATGGGGATAGTGGCAATAAAACTTCGGATGATTCCATTTCAAACGTTGGCTGGTCCCGGGTGTAGGGATCATGTTTACAAAAAGCCATCAGAAAGCAGAGGGTTATATCGCCTTTGGGAGAAAGGGGAGCTATATAATTTGTACTATTATACTTTCCCATTCCTAAATGCGTCGGAGAGGATGAAGACGAATTGGGCGGGGGGGGGATTGGGAGGGGGTTACCGAAGGCGTCTGAGAAGACATATAATGGGAGGGAAGTTTTTGACTACTCAACTCCTCCAATGTCCGCCTTTTCACCCTTGTCACCTTCGTTGTGTCAAACAAAGTATTGTGGCTTATTCTGTTTTCGGAATATAGTTTAAGACACTTGTTTCAAGCTGTAATTTCGTTTAAATACCCACGATTTATTTTATGATCATTGCTCTAAGAATTTTTTTTTCTTAACAGAATTGTAGAATCCACATATTTTTTATTTACAACTTGAACAGAATTTTGTTTGTAAAATGTATGATTTTCCAAAACATTGCCCTAGCCCCGCTAGGCTGCGCTAGGCCTCGACTACACCACTGAATCTATGGCTTTTTTCCTCTAACGCAAAAGCGAATTCTGGTGGAAGTTGTTATATTTGTATCATGCAAGCAACAATAAAACCTTTTGAATTCCGTAGATAATTGTGATCAGAAAACATTAATATTAAGCTCTGTGGTGTTTTATAAAGGCTGTTGAAAATACAATCTAACATTGATTTTTTTTTTTATAGATTTATTGTGATACCTTTATAGTGATAATTTGAAAGTTCCTCCTCTTATTATCCGCTTTGAAACTGAATTTTTATATTCAGTTTTTATTGAATGCAACCAAAAAATTAGTATTCAAAATTAACCTTGTTTTGCAAATTATTGAAAACAGTTCTGAAAGAAAACATGAACCATTTGGATGCATGCAGTGGTAAAAAAAAACTTACAATTGTTCACCATGTTGAGAGAGAGAGGGATGCGAAAATGTTCAATAATATGCGCTACTTTATTCGTTGAGATATTCCAGTTCTTTTCTCCAAGAAAAGTCGTTTTGTAACTACATCGCTATTATATATGATTACATGCTACAAATTATTGAACTATGCAAACTAAAGGCATTTACATACCCCATTATGCTGCAAAATTTAATGTATCAACTTCAATATTTTATGACAGTTGACTGCCGCGCTATTTGTTGATATTGTCCAAATCCCATATATTTAAAAACACAACTTCCGTATTTCCAGCGCTAATGTCCTTCAGTTTTTATCCTGTAAGTTATAAACAATGCTATTAACAGCGAAGCACAATTCCAAATTCCGCAAGTCAGAGCAGAAAAAGTCGGAAGAAATAACACTACTAGTCAATGCCAATTGCCGTGGCAATGCGCTCGCTTTTATGCACGAGACCAACAACACTGTTTTGCTTTCCACGTGATTTTGAGCGTAAGCTGAATCTTTACAACTCTTCACTTCAGCGGCGCGAACTGTTTATAGACTCCACCAAGTCATGTGCAGGAAGATTCTGAAACGGAGCTAAGGGATGCTGCAGACCTTAGGATATAAACAGCCTTCACACACACACCCTTCCGTCTCCTGCGTCATGTGCTATGACGTGAGATGTTGGGGAAATATAGGGATGTTCAGTCGTGTGTTTTGTCGGCTGTCTTACAATATGGCAACTGTTGCCATCATACACAAGCAACTTCTGTTAAAGAATGAAAAAAAAAAGGAGAGTGGGGTAAGAGGCAAAATAAAAAGGTTATAAAAATTATTTTGAAACTAATTTGTCTTGGCAAAACTTCTCCAGGAGCAAAAATTTTTCCTTGGTGAACAGGGTTTCAACTTTAAGAAGCTAATGCACTTTCTTACTGCAAACACAAGTGGTTGTAAAAAAGCTAGGTGAATTTTTATCTCCTTACCCTATTTCTAAAAAGATATGAAAAATTAAATTAAAAAGATAATAACTAACACACATACAACCGAATTTAGACAACATGATTATTCCAGTTTAAGCATTATGCATCTGTTTTGCAGCAAATATGTTATATCAATCAAATAAAAAAAATCGTACATGTAGTCCAAAAATTGTGGGAATTTTATTGACTCTTTTGAGGCCTTCAATTTCTCAAAATGATTAATTCAATAAGCGTAATATTTTCAATAATTATTAAGCCAAATATATAAGTCTTCCACTGAAATAACCTAATGTTTGGCTCCAGAAGTATGCGGGTAGCAAGAAGTGCTTGTGCTCTCACGAAATTCGGAAATTTCTAATGGCAATATTTTTATCTCATTGTGATCAGCATGTGCAGAAACCATAAAAATCGTTCAGACGGATATTTTAGGCTGGAAAACAACTGAAAAATAGCACTTTCAAATTCAATAAAAGTTCACAGAAAAAACGAAAAACTATAAATAAACCTTTAATCGCTCATTCGTATTGCATTGTGGCAAATGAAGAAAATTCAGCAATATCGTGGAACGCTTGCCTTTGTTTTCTGTCCATCGTATGCATATTCCGTGTACGTACGTGCACTATGCACTTCTATAACTGCGGTTCTGAAACCTGTGCTCCGTGATGCATCTCTAAGTGCTCCGTAGAGATATTTGAAAGAAAAATAAAATAAATATGACAAGATCTTAAATTGAAAATTTGTGAGATCGCATGAACTGTGTATAGATAAATATTGATCAAAATTAATTAGTAAACAAATTAGTTATCTATGTATTAGTCAATCAATCAATCAGAAATGTATTTACTTAAGTAAATGACATATATACAAAACATATACAAGTGAAATTACAGATTATAATTTTTCATCACATATGCGAGTCCCGTGTAAATGCTGTAGCATAACTCGCTGGAAACCCTCTACTGCAACTAATAAATAATTGAAGCACAAAGTAAGTTAATAAATAAATATAATATACAAATATAATATAATAAATAAATATAATATACAAATATATATAAATAAATATAATATACAAATATAATATAATAAATAAATATAATATACAAATATAATATAATAAATAAATATAATATACAAATATAATATAATAAATAAATATAATATACAAATATAATATAATAAATAAATATAATATACAAATATAATATAATAAATAAATATAATATACAAATATAATATAATAAATAAATATAATAAATAAATATAATATACAAATATAATATAATAAATAAATATAATATATAAATATCGCATAAAATAGTTAAATAATAAATTTTATCAAACCATAACCCAAGAATACAAGGACATGAATAAAATTGCCTAATGTTTACATATATCGTTACTTCTTCACACAAAAGTAATGTGGCTCTCTCGCGGCAGAACTTTGTCTCTGCTCTTCGAAATGAGAACTGAAGTCAGAACCTTCTGACTAATGGGCACTTTGCTATGGGAGACAGGTTGTGTGATGAGCATTAGCTCATGAAATTGGCGCAAGTAGTAGACACTTTTAAAATTGTTAATGAATTAAGTCTTTCACTTCAAGGAAAAGCTGTGACTGTTTCTGAAGCCAGCGATAAAGTATAAGCGTTTAAAAAGAAGATCAAGTTTTGGGCAGAATCAATGTAAAATCGCAGTTTAGACCGCTTATAAATATTTAAGAATTTATATAATAATTATATTCTGACATGCCTGGAGATATCTTAACTAAATTTACTGTTATTTTCCGTGAGAACTCAACAAAAAATTAAAAAAAAAATAGATTATTAACCGATAGTCTGTTGTGTCAAAAAAAAAACCCCAGCCTATCTGACACTGCAGCAATATGAATGCTTAATTGATTTAACATTAAATTCTATCATAAGAGAGAATTTTGCAACTAAAAAGTCACTATCAGAAATTTTATGTCAGCTAACAGACGCAATTAAAAATTTGTCGGATAAAACGAAAACCACGCTTCTGCCATTCGCAACAACTTAGCTATATGAATCAGAGTTCTCTGCCTATATGTCCACTAAACTGAAATGCAGATTCAGCGCCTTGCGATGGCGCAGTGTGGTAACGCGTTCTCCTATTGCGCGGCTAATCCGGGTTCGACTCCCAGCAGTGCAAAAAGAACGCTTACTCAGAGATCTCATAAAGATCGCACTGCTCACTGTAGTCCGGGGTTTGGTTCCCTAGGCCTTAAGAGGTTCGGATTCCTCGGAAAACAGTAGGTCCCGGCGCAGCATGACCACTGTAGTCTTTGAGCCATAAAACAAACAAACAAACGAAAGCAGATTCCCCCTTAATGCAGAGACAGATATCCAGTTGCAACTGTCCCAAATAAATCCGAACTCAGTGCGTAAAAAATTTGATGGCTAAAGGTATGACGTTCGTCCACAACGTGTCGCCAAATCGTGGATTTTGAACCCCCGTCGTTTGTCGAAATTTATGTTTTACGGAAAAACAATTATATGGTTAGAATAAAGGTTTAACGCTCTATAAAATCTCCACAGTCTCGATTCTTAACCCGACTGGCAGGTTGATAGGTTGGCCGGATTTAGGAAAAGAAGCGCCATGGGTACAACGATTTTTGGCGCCCCCGCTCCATTTGGCGTAACTAGGAGAAGCTAACACCCTAGAAAATTTCTTCTAAGCATTGAGGTATAGAGTTTAGGCCCCCCTACAAAACAATTAGCCCCCTTAGACTTTGAAGTTAGTTACGCTTATGCCTGTCGTTCCGCCCTCTCAAATGCGACGAGGATGGGGAAAGGGCGACATTTATGATTACCATATGTGCATTATTATAAGATATAACAACGATATTTTTATAAATAAATTTAGTTTATTTGACGACGAGTTTTTAGATTTTTTAGGGGGGCAAGGGCGGATGCAGAACAAAATTTCAGTGAGGGCGCAAAGCTTGAAAATTCAGTTGTAAGTTCAGTTTTATTTTTTACTTGAAAATAATAATTTTTAATGTAAATTTATTATTCTCAAGGTGGGGCAGGGGTTGTTTCACGCAATTTTTTAGAATTTCAGATTTAGAAAAAAAAATAGGCGAAGGCCCCCTTCGTGGAGAGAATTCTACGGTAAATAAATTGCGATTAAAAAAAAATCAGCCGCCTTTTGCGTCCCTAGAAATTTGGCGCCCTGGGCAAGTGCCCAACGTGCCCATTTATAAATCCGGCACTGAGGTTCCCTTGTAAGTGCAATATGAATGTTAAGACACACATCGTGTAGGCCGTTTTCGCGTAACGAACTACAAAACGTACCTGTTTATTGTAGAGAAATTTTCCTGCCCGGTCAGCTGGAAGGCTGAAAGTTTGAGATGGACTTCGAATGGCAGAGTCTATCACGAAACCAAAGGTCGGCCTATGGGTTTTTACCGCTCCAGTCAGAACAGAAAAATGCCGCCCATATAAAATAAATATTTACTTTCGTTTTAGAAAATACACTGGCAAAAAAAAAGTGTTATATAATACCGCCTATCAAATTTTGCCGCCTAAGTTTAGAGATTATTGTAAAATACGGCACTGCTTGCCATGTTTGATAGCCCAGTCTCTTTAGCATTAGTCTTTTGAAGTAATGGTCCAGGGATCGAGTGTTAAAATACGTTCTTGAAATGGAATTAATTTTGATTCGAACACATTTTTTTAATCTTTGGTCGAGGAATTTTCGTTCTAAATATTGCTGTTGAACAGAATGATGTTTTTGAATAAGGAACCAAGAGGATATTGATTAGTCAGTCGAATAAACATATTGAAACTCAGTAATTATCTGCACAAAATGTTCTAAGCAAAAGGTGTTCTTCCAAGCCCAGCTAACTCAGTCGGTAAAGCATTAGGCTTTTAAACTAACCGTTCAAATCCCTGTTCGGGTGTATAGTTTGTTTTTGTTTTGTTTCCCACAATTTTTTAAGGCATTATAAATTGAAAAATATAAGAAATCACAGTTATTAACAAAATAAATTGTAATAAGAGGTCCTTTTCCATGCTTGGATAGCTCAGTGTGTAAAGAATTTTGTTTTTAAACTAATCGCTGATCGGATGTTAAATATATTCTTGAAATAGATTTAATTTTTATTCGAAAAAAATTATTTTCCCATTTATCGTCGCGGAATTTTCGTTCAAAATATTGCTGCTCAATGGAATGGTGTTCTTGGATAAGTAACTAAGAGAGTGTTGATTTGTCAGTCAAACAAGCATGTTTAATCGCAGGAACTATCTGCACAAAATGTTCTAAAAGACGCGTGTCCTCTTCCGGATTACTCAATCGGTAGAGCGTTAGGCTTTTAACCTAACGGTCCAGGGTTCGAGTCCCTGTTCGGGCGAATAATGGTGGTTTTTCTGTTTTTGTTTCCCACAATTTCTTAAGTCATTACAAATTGAAACGCAGATGGTATTCTCCATCTGTGTGTTTATTGAAATCCATTCTTGAAATAGATTTATTCCTGATGGAAATTTTTTTTAATTTATCGTCGTTTGATTTTCTTGTTAGATATTGCAACTCAATTTTATTGTGTTCTTAAATACAGAATTAAGAAATAATTTATTCGTTAATTTAATAAACATAAAAAATCACAGGGTTATAAACAGAATATAGTGTAGTAAGGGCTACCTTTCCGTAATTGGATAGCACAGTGTGTAAAAAGTTATGCTTTTAAACTAACGGTCCCGCAATCGGGTGTTAAATACGTTCTTGAAATAGATTGAATTTTTATTCGAAAATATTATTTTCTCATTTATCGTCTCGGAATTTTCGTTCTAAATATTGCTACTCAATGGAATTGTATTCTTGAATAAGGAACTAAGAAGGTAATGTGATTTGTAAGTTTAATAAGAACATGGAATTGCAATAATTATTTGCACAAATTGTTCTAATTAGGAATCGTTCGTTCTCAAATATCTCTCTCGATAGAGCGTTAGGTTTTTAACCTGACTGTCCAATGTTCGAAGCCCTGTTCAGGCGTATGTCTTTTTTTTTTTCCATAATTTTTAAAGTCATTCCATTTTGAAACATAGATATCATTCTCTCTCTCTCTCCCCCTCTCTATCTATATTTGTTAAAATCTATTCTTGAAATTGATGTAATCCTGATTGGAAGCATTTTTCTTAATTTATCTTCGCCTAATTTTCATGTTAAATATTGCAACTCAATGGGATTGTGTTCTTGAATGTAGAATTAAAAATAATTTATTTGTTACTCTAATAAGTATATTGAATCACAATTATTAACTGCGTAAAGTGCAGTAAGAGCGTACTTGCCGTCATGTGCGGATTTACCATTTTTCCTCCCCTTCCTAAGCGTCCATGGTGGACGGTTAACAAGTCACTCTATCAATAGTAAGAACATAAAATTATTATATTCAATGTACGCCAAGAACTTTTGTATTGGCAGTAAAAATGTTGAAAAACAAATCATAAATTACAACATAAACATCAGATAGAATAAGAATAAATTTATTCAACCTACTTACAATTTTTGTGATACATATTCTGCTATATGAAAATCTTGATGTTACGGAGATATTCTTAACTTCGAGGTTACAGATGTTAACTGTTGATTAGGTTAGAAGTGGAGGAGAGCAGAAAGCCACAGCTTGTTGCATGGCTCTCCTCCAGATAGGTAACAACAGATATAAATTATTTTTTACAGGTTTGTTGCGTTGACACTTTTAGCTATATATTTATTAATTTGATGATGAAAAGAAATTATGATTAGAAATTATTATGTAGTTAGAGTTAACAGTTTTTCTAAAAATTATACTACAAAATGAAAAAACCATAGAGGCTGTGAGAAGCATTCTTAGATTTCCCAAGTTTTTAAAGAATAGTATTATCTTATACTGAAATATTGCTTTTTTTGTATACAATAAATCCAATTCAGTTTTATGAAAATAAATTTTAATTTTGGGAAAAAAATAAAAGTCTATCAAACAAACACTGATATTTACATGGAAGCTTGAAGTCTTCATCTTCCTTCTCTGCAAAACATCTAATTATATCATCGTATGATATTGATTTTTTATATCAGCCTCAATACAAAACATTGCTAATGACTTCAATCAATCTTCATACATAGTTGATGGCAGGTGGTTTGTAATTCTCTTAAAGCAAAGAAAAGATCGTTCTGAAGATCAATTTGTGGATATCGTACTCGTAAATATTCGAAGCGTCATATCAGCCTTAGGATATACATCGTGTAAGCCGTTTTCGAATAACTAGCTGCATAATGTAGTGTTTTTTGTAGAAGAATTTTCCTGGCCCCGTCGGCTGGAAGTTTGAGACGGATTTCGGATTTCAGAGACTAAACCCATAATCGGTCTATGGTTTTTGCCGCTCCAATCAGAACTGTAAAATGCCGCCCCTATAAAATAAATATTTACTTTCGTTTTAAATGCACTGGCAAAAATATATAAATAAAGTATTATTTGATACCGCTTATCAAAGAATTTGCCGCCTTAATTCTATAGACTATTGGGAAATACGGCGCTGCTTGCCATGCTTTGATAGTTCAGTTTCTAGAGAGCATCAGTCTTTTGATGCAAGGGTTCAGAGATCAAGTGTTAAAATATATTCTTGAAATAGATTTAATTTTGATTCGTAAACATTTTTTTTACTCCTCTTTGTTCGCGGAATTTTCGTTTTAAATATTGCTGTTGAATAGAATTGTGTTCCTAGATAAGGAACTAAGAGTGTATCGATTTGTAAGTCTAAGAAGCATATTGAATCGTAGTAATTATTTACATAACATGTTCTAAGAGTGGCCCTTTCGTACCCGGGTAGCTCAGTCGGTAGAGCGTTGGGCTTTTGACCTAACGGGCCAGGGTTTGAATCCCTATTCGGGTGTCTGGGTTTTTGCTTTTATTTGTTCCCCACAATTTCTTAAGGCGTCACAAATTGAAACGCAGATAGAATTCTCACTCTGTGTGTCTATTAAAATCTATTCTTCAAATAGATTTAAGCCTGATTCAAAACATTTTTTTCTAATTTATCGTAGCTTAATTTTATTGCAAAATAATAAAATATTGCGATAATGTAATAAATATTGAAACTCAATGGGATTTTGTTCTTGAATACAGAATTAAGAAAGAATTTATTTGTTAATCTAATAAGTATAAGAAATCACAGTTATTAACTGTCTCAAATGTTGTGAGAGTGTCTTTGCCTTGCCTTGATAGCTCAGTCTGTTGAGAGTTATCCTTTAAACTAACGGTCCAGGGTTCGAATCTCTGTTCAGGCGTATTATTTTTTTTCCCATAATTTCTTAAGGCATTACGAATTGTAACGTATAAAACACACACTCTCTCTCTCTCTCTCTGCATGTTTTTTAAAATATATTTTTAGAATAGGGTCCTGATTCGAAAACATTTTTTATTAATTTATTGTAGCCTAATTTTCGTGTTAAATATTTCAACTCAATGGGATTGTGTTCTTGAATTAAGAATTAAAAATAATTTATTTATTGATCTAATAAGCGTATTAAATCACAGTCATTATCTGTATAAAGTGCAGTAAGAGAATCCTTCCCATGCTTTGATAGCTCAGTCTGTAGAGCGTTAGTCTTTTGATGTAACGGTCCAGGGATCGAGTGTTA
>QLNU02015360.1:212005581-212019732 GCA_006491805.2 Dysdera silvatica | reverse complement strand
TTTTACTTTCGTTGTTCGTAACACGATGAAGATATCTTGCAAAGTCGCCAAATTGGGCTTACCCTTTTTCTGATAGTATAGAACCAATGAAAAGGTTATCTCGGAAAAATAAACAACCCAGTTGTTACTCGTTAGCGCCTATTGGTGAAACTAGTCCAATCAGTGAACAGATGGCTATTTCAAAAATGTTTCGTGGGTGCGGTGGATTGAACTCACCCTGTATATAGGCTTTCTAGTACAGGACTGAGAAGAGGATTTACAGGCCCTTATGTAGTTTAGCAGATCGGACACCCAGTCAATTATGTTTAATAACAAATTATATTTATTTGATTATTAAACTTTTGCGCCGGGCCCCCTCCTCTTAAGGTCCTGTGTATTTTGCCCCTTTGTCTCCGGCCCTGCCTACTGGTACAATTTTCTTGCGTCTCTTAAAATAGAAATAAAATATTTCGTTCTGCCTTCACTTGACAAAGGGAGCAGTTGGCTCCCAAAACGTCGTGTTTTTAAACCTTACGCCAGTGTCGAAATAACTTTTTGTTATGGAATCTCCTGGTGAAGCTCTGTATTGTTTCGTTAATATTATTTCAAAAAGAATCCTATACTCTTTACACGAGAATTTTTTTTCAAAACGCCCAATTAATTTCAAAAGGACTATAACTAAAAATGGATATTGTCCACTATTTGCAAAAGATGTATATTCATTTATAAATACACACACTATCATTTTAAAACATGCAACTTTATTGACAATACCAGTCACCTGTATTTAAATTTTCCTTATGGTTTATATCTGACATAAGTTAAAATGGTTATGATTATTTCCTAATAACGTCATATAAAATAAGATTTTTTTTTTCTTTTAGGTTTGCGACCATTTGTATTGCACTGTACATGGGCGCCCAGAGGGTGTGCACTTACACCTCCTTGGCTTTTGAAGAAAGGGGGAAAAAAGTACTGAATTCACAATAAACTTTAGTCCAACAACATTATTCAATTGCAATTTTTCCTGTATGCACCCCTTGCATATAATTCTAGGGAAGCCCATGGGTCTGTAAAAGTTTAATGTTTATTTAATAATTACATTTTCAAATTTATTGTCAAACTGCTTAGCAATCCTCAATTCTACAGGAGAAAATAAAAGAGTAAGGTGCTACGACATTTCCAGGCAAACGTTGTTTCCTTCCCGGGTTTAAGCAAAGCATTTCAAAGAACAACACTCATCTTGATTGACAGTTATCAAGGTGAATGCACGAACTGAACGTTTGCCATGCGCTGTGACACGTTCTCTACTCGGGGAGCTTTTGATTTTGGCACTATCTCTTGGATTCTGGCAGAAGGTGGGAGGAGGGTTTCTACAATGGATTCATTGCCAGCAAATGAAGTGTCGAAAGAAAAAATAAATGATAAAAGGAAAGTAGATTTGGCTCAACATGCATCGTGTTTTGGATGCCATGAATCCAGACATTCGGAGGTGAATGTGTTTTCGGCCTATTTAGTTCAAAGCATTACTTAGATAACACGATTACAAAATTGAAAACAAGTTTCGCCCCCTTTTTTAAGAGAACGCTTTTTATTCACTACAATTTTTTTTTTTTTTTTTATAAATTGCTTCTCCATTTTGTTTATTAATTGGTTCTAAGGTAGCTTCTTCGTTTTGTTTATTAATTTGCTCGAAAATCGCTGTACGCATTTTGTTTATTTATTTATTCGAAAATTGCTTCTTCATTTTGTTTATTAATTTGTCATGATTCTGAAGGAAATAAATATTTGGCGATGACAACTTCCATCAGAAGTTTCGCTAAAACATTTTAACACCAAAATATCGTGATCGCACATTTATGAATTCATTAAGAATAATATGTAGAGAGTATAGAAATTCCGGAGCATTTTGGCACGGTTAATTTATACTACATATTTCGAACGTCTTTTTCATAGATCGTCTTCTTTCATTCCACTAATCTCATTTATAGAAATCAGTAAATGCTAAAAATTTGCAACTATCAGACCCATTCACGTGATTTTGAAAAGGGAGTTTTTGATGGAAAATGGAAAGGGTGAATTGAAAATTTCCTTTACCCTCATAAGGAATTTGATTTTATAACATATAAGATTTTTCAAATGGGAAAGTTTAATCCCCAAAATTCCCCCTCATGAACGGCCTTATCCCTATGTGTATTCTAATGAAAGCTCGTAAAAACATATTTGGTTTGCAAAATGTAAGATAAAATAAAATATTAAAACTGTACCAGATTATGAATTTTAAAGGTTTAGTCCTTCGTATCACATTTTGATATTATGTGTGCGCGCATAAATATTTAATGTAATAATATAAACAAAATTATTTTTAACAGATTTATTATTAATTGATTATTTACACTATTCAACGCATATGTAATCGGTTCACATGTCAATGTTCAGAACTTTTCGTTCCTTAAGATTATGAAATGATAGAAATTTTGCGATCTCCTGTTTAATTGAATAACGATAATACTTTCTTTGAGAAACAATTCAATCAAAATATTAAACAAACCTTTTCTTATATTTTAAAAGTCAGGAAATAAAAGGACCTAAAAACTGGAAAATTGTGAGTTACAAGGTTTGATAAATAGAAAAAAAATTACTCCTTCTTTATGCTCTGTTTACAGCTCTGTATATATATAAAATTAATAAATTCTGTAATTGGTTAATATTTAGTATAATGCCTAGCATTTATAAATTATTATCACATCCTTCATTAACTTTTCCAGTAAAATCAAGCGTTTTAGTAATAAAATCTTTTGATTATTGTCAAATGTTTTCCTTTAAAAATTACGTGTTTCAATTACTATCATTATTTCGAATTTATCATCATTTTCATATCATTATTTTATCCCAAAATATATTGCAGCTTTTATATCCTTCAAGGTAGATTATCTGGTTCATTTTTGTTTCATAGCTTTCGCGATATTATATCTACATATAATACGTGTTTCTTAATAAGTACAAAATAGATTTTCTATCTCAATATATATATACGTACGTATAATTTTTCCGAAGCTAAAAATATAATCAAAAATCTTCACTCATATTACAATACTAGCATCGACCTTTAACTTCGGCTCTCCCTTCTTGCAAGGTTATTTTGTTGGACGAACAACTCTTTTATCTGTAGATTTAAAAGAAATCTGTTTCTCTTTTTCCAAATGTCTGATCGAAATTCCTCTTTGGGATTTTAACTTTTTATATAATTTTTTTGTTAACGATATGTAAAAGTTCAAGTTTCAAAATTAAGTTACAAAGTCATAGACACACGTTTTAGTCATTATAACTAGCTAAGTTTTTTAAAAAAAATTACTAGGTGACTGTTTGTTTAAAATGTCTAGACCGTTTTTTTCAGGAAAATCATGCTTAATGAGACGAATGTCTTGGTCATTAAAAACAGATGCAATAATACAAAGAGCGTATACGGTAGATTTGGAAACGATGCAATAAAAAACTATTTTTAGATACCTTGTGTAAGTCGAAGTCGAAATTTTAAAGCTCAAAATGTTCGAAAGCGCAACGAAACAGATTATTTCTAAGATGAATAGATGCAGTTTTAGTAATGTCTTGTCTTACATGGCAATTTGTGTGCTCGTGTCAGAAGAGAAAAATTGCATAGAACAAATGACAGGCACTAGTCAATTTAAAAAATGACCCCAATAACGTCACTTAAGATTTTTTATTGAATGAGATGAGGGATGTTTTAGCATCCTAACTTCGTTTACATTAAATGCAATCTTAAAATTAAGGGTTTTGCGTTCATACACTTCATAAATATTTTATTTCAAAATATGGGATATATGAATGAAATACAAAAGTTTAAATAATTTTTAATTATTATTATAAATGTCACTCGTTTTACTCACACTTTGAACATTGTTGTACTATTTGTATTAAAAAGTGGATATGGGTACCAACTTGGTATAAAAATTCATACCTTTTACACAAGCGTTTTACATGAAATTCCATTTATATGACAGAATGTATATCTGTATATATATATATATATAATGAAAGTCGATTATAACGACCGCCAAAGACGGCAGGCCAAAATGGCAACTGATATTTTTAAAATCATAGTATAGTAATATTATCTAGGTTTACAATACCCCTTAGATAGTAAAAAGTATTAAACTTGCCGGTTTACTAATTAAAAGAATATTTAATTATAATGAATTTAATTACTGTATTAAATTATATTTATAGCCACATCATAAATACGTAGTACGTTTTTTAAATTGAAAAAATTGTAGAAAATACTAAAGTATATAATATAGAAAACAAATGTAATGAATAATATCTATTATGTTCATGATACTAATGGATCTGATACTTCTGAACATTGCCGGTTTAAGTTTTTATGGGTCCCTAAGCTGGAAGGATAGAAAGGGCCACTAAAAACTGTTGTTAGAAAGTTATACATGGATATATACAGAGCTATCCTTCCCCTCCTGGTTACCGCGTGTGGCTTATTGCTATTTTTTTTTTTTGTTAGAAATGTCGTTACTTTTTTCTTTATTTGTTAGAAATGTCATTACTATATAGACACCCATGCTCCTTATATTTCGGACTTCTGAGTGCAACTGTTGTCACCACACAATCTTCATTAGCTTCTTTGCGGCTGCCGCACTCTTGGTCAATACTACAGTTCTGTAATTTAGAATGGTGTATCATTCCGTCACATACTATATACTCGTACTTCCATTCATCCATATACCCTACGAACCCGCGTGGTTAAGTTGAATAGCTGTCAAATCTCGTCGTTATATTCAATATGGATTTCCCTACTTAGGACAAAATTACCATCGTTATATCAGGTTTCGTTGTTATATACGATGTCGTTATAACCGATATATTTAGTGTGGAGTAGAATAGCAAACCAAACTTGATGTACAAATTTCGTCGTTATATAAAGTTACTGGTTATAAACCATTTTCACTTTATACCTACACTTGTGAATTTCAGCAGACATTATCGCTAGTTCTATATGGTAATAAATATATATGTCTGTATTTCGAAATGTGTGATCAACTCTATATACACACACATACATACACACACACGCATGCATGCATGCATACATACATACATATACACGTACGCACGCACAGACAGACAGGCAGACATACATGCATACATACATACATTTGGTGGCAATGCATGCATGCATGCATTGCCACCAAATGAATGTACATTTTGTTTTTGTCTTTATTTTATAATTCAATAAAATTTCTTTAGTTCGCTCCTAATTTGAATTTCACTTTCAATGCATTACTCTTTGTAAAAAAAATTCGTAAGTCAATATTATATCCTTCAAATATAATTTTAGTCCGAAATAATGTATAAACCTATCGTCTTATTTTGGTAGTGCAATTATTGTTAATATTTCATAGACAAAAGTTTATGTATTTATATTATCACTAATAAAATTGTTTTGCAATGTGTGAATTTCCATAAATATTCAAATTATTCGCTGAATATTAGACCAATAAATTAAAAATATTTTACTATAAGCAATTTTTCGAAATTGAATAAATTTTGTGCGACACACTATTTTTAAAATTTGTTACATTTAAGGTATATCGTGACATTTTTCTTAGGTATAGAAAAGTTCGGTATTCACTTCAAAATACTCTTCAAGTCGTTGATGTAACTCTTTCTAAAGTTACATGTTGACCGAGTTCTTGAAGGAATACTACAGTATCAGGGTCATGAAGTATCTTCCATTTTAAAGAACACAATTAAACGCTAAGGTATTAATTGAACATAAAGAAGACAACGCCAACACACATGGTTGCCCTACTTTAAGCTTCTTCGTTTTCTAGTAAAGTTGGTGAAGACAATGCTGTACTTACCTTTGGAACAACGTCTGATTGTCTACGATGCCTACCGGGTTATAACTGGTCCCTTTTTGCTATCTCTTGTTTGCTGCAATCTTTTAAAAACATCGTTGTCCTTAAACGTGCAGTGCTCTCGTTTTCTCCTGGCGATATCCTCTTCGCTCATCTTTGGTGTTAAATGTTTTACGAGTCAAAGAAAGCACCAATACTTCTCCCACGACATAACTCTCGATTCAACTTTTAAAATATAGTGACGTAGAAGCAGTAAAACCCATCATCCCCCTTGGGAACTAAAAATATAAATAAATATCCACACACACACACACATATATTAATATTAAGTATGAAACTTTTCATCATGCATTCCTTAATTTGAAAAGAACGCGGCCAAATAAAGTATGAGGGAGCTGACTTTTACCAATCCTTACGTTTTCTGATGGCATTGTCAGTAATCATAGGAGCTGCATTTAACGCAATAATTAATGTTTATGAATTTGAAATTAACAAAAATTTTCTGTCCCACATTTTATTCTAAACATTTCTAAACAATTTCTAAATATAACTTAATTTTTTATCTAATTCCATAACAATCGCTCAATTAAAAGTAGATGAACTTGACCACACATAGAATCCTTGTTTTGATAAAAACCAATAGTTTTTGTTGTATTACAAACGTTTACGCTGATTTCAACGGGGTGAGATAAATATTGAACATATCCCTAATACACTATATAATAAGCTCAAGCTTTTTATGTTGTTGAAAATTCAAAAAACTTTCTTTCAATGAAAAATATATTAGGTAAGTAAGGGTTATTACACTGCATATATTCTATTTATGGAATTATAGTGATAAAATGGAAATTATTGCAGGACTTACTGGGGAGAAAAGAAAAAAATTTTGTTTGATAAATAGGCTTAAAGTCCTGAAATTGGAATCTATATACTTATGCAGCTTTTCAAAATTAGTTATTTCTAAAATTCATATTTCGTGTGAAACTAACTTTAGAATTGTTAATTTAAAGGTTATTCGTATTTAGCTTTATATTTATAATTTGTCTTATAATGTGGATTATTATTTACTATTATTTTATTTGAGCGAATGTATATTTGGATCATTTTTGTCACTTATACTGGCAGGAAAGCAAAACCAGTAAGCTCTCTATATCGCTATAAAACTGACAAGGGAAGGGCCCGAGCTGGACGACGCCAATTTTAATGGGAGTGGTCTCATTTGAAAGCTCTCAAAAAATTGTTAGACACGTATTCGAGCGTTTTTCAGCATGGGCCTTAATATAGATGTCAGGTGCCAAAGAAGGGCAAAATTAGGGGCATTTTCGAAGATTTCAAACGGCTGTATCTCGGTTAAAATTTAGAGCTAAAAATTAAGTTTTGATGCATTATATGCATCTTTCAAATATATCGAATTGGTGTTTCAGGATCTTTTGGATAAAACATTATTAAATGTTATTTTGTAATTTTGGATATCGCCTCTATTACTGCTATTTATCGAAAGACTTCTTGGCAGTTTGGTGAAATCAATGGCGATCTTTCTAGAAAGCTGGCTGTTTGCGTTTGTATTATTGAATATGCATGAAACATATAAAAGGAGGTTGAAATGTAAATTCACACATTAAGGATACAAATTAATGATCGAAGATCTTACTGCTCATGGGAAATATCGTGAATTTATTGTTTATAATCATTTAATGTCTTTTCATACGAAGAGTAAAATCTTCGTTCAATAACTTGCATTCGTAATACCCCAAAAACTACCTTGCATCAGAACAGTGGGCCACCCAGAGTCTTGGGAAGAGGTGGGGAGCAGTGGCACACAGCATGTTTTCAAAGGTGTGTGTATGTGTGTGTGGGGGTTTAACATCGAGAAATTTTTTCAACTGTCATATTAATTAGGAAGGCGTTTGTATTCTGTTCATTTTTTTTTTTTTTTTCAAGAGCAATATCAAAATAATTTTTCCGTTTGGTCAGCCCAAGCCCTGGCCCTTAGATTCTGGGCACCATCGCTCTTCCCCCCCCCGTGGGTGCGTCACTGCGTTAGAGTGTACTACTTTCTTCATCATGTATCGCTCGGGGTTTTTTTGGAATAGTAAAAGAAGGATTGCATTATTCTACAGAAATAATTTTCATTTTTTTTTTTCGTGTTGTTATATTATATGATGAGCATGTTGTATGTGAATAATTAATGTATATGTGTGTTTGAACGATATGAACTACGTTTATACGTTTTATTCAGATTGATATTAAGTTACAGAAAACTTGTGTAGGAAATTATAACGTCTTGACAATTATTATGACTTTAGTTGCAAAGAACGTTAGCGAAAGTGAATATTTGTTACTTACAAAAACAAAAACAGATTTCTCAAAAATATAAAAAAAAATCGGATAATTTTTTATTCTGATCAAATAATACATGTTAAATTTTACTGCAAGAATATGCAGAAAAAATGCAATTATTAGTTACTGCGCTTGCCGCAAAATATTACTCTCTACTCTTTCAGGTGAGATAATAAGAGCAAGCCGGTTTCAACATCTTTCTGGAAATATCGCCAATGATTTCGCCGAATTGCTAATAAGTCTTTTAATGGATATCAATAATAGAGGCGATGTTCAGAATTGAAAAATTAGATTCAATAATGTTTTATCCGAAAAATCCTGAAACATATATTCGATATATTTGAAAGATGCATACAATGCATCAAAACTTAATCTTTAGCTCTAAATTTTAACCTAGATACAGCCGTTTGAAATTTCCAAAAATGTCTCTAATCTTGCCCTTCTTTGGCCCCTGACATCTGTATTAAGGCGTATGCTGAAAAACGCTCCAATATATGCCTAACAATTTTTTGACAGCTTTCAAATGAGACCACTCCCATTAAAATCTGTGTCGTCCAGCTCGGGCCCTTCCTTTGTAAGATAGTCGATTATTAGAAGTAAACCAACAAAGTACGTTCAGCGGCCCACTAAACAATACAATACGTTAGCTTTAACATAAATTGTTGAAATTACAGCAGAAAATGTTTAAAATTTAACACGGCAAAAAGTACAGAATTTGCATTTGTAAAATGTTAATTAAAAAATATTTCAAATGGTATGTAAACATCTAAACATTTGATAAAACTATACATTTGTAAATCTACATTTCTTGCAATAGCCTTATCTAATTTATCTCAAATGTAGCAAATTCCCTCTTAACAGACGCTTCTAAGATAAGGCTACCTCGCTTTTACGGTTCAGATAAAAATTACGGTCAGCAAGAAATTCCTTCACATTAACAACCCTCTTTTACGGACAAATTTTTGTTATGAGAGTGTCCGCTAATGAAGAGTTTTACTCTATATAGATGCTTGTGACCACGTGGCCGCTAACGGCTTTGATTGTTCTTTTTCATTTTTACAATTAGAATCGCTAGAATTTTTGGCCGTTATTCGTACTAAATGACGGGTTTGTTGGCTTAACGAAGACTGAATTTTTTCAGATTGCCTTTCAGCTGATAGAATCCACACGCGTTCTTGTGTGTCTTTTAATAGCCGCTAACACCAACCCACTGGACGACAGACATTACAACCAATTTAACAAGTTCGACAAAGGTTGCCTCATTGGCCTCAAACAAGCGGGTTGGTTGTATTGACGAATCTCCTGGCGCGTGGATCGAAGCGATGGCATCGTCCTACGATGTTATTACGCATGGTCCATACTCGTCATGAAGACAGCAGCAAAATTTTAAGCAAGTAAATCTGACAATGGTGGGATTTTGCCTTCGTCTGCGCTATCGTTGATTGAAGAAATCAGGCAAACAAAGAAATTCTTCAAGAAAGATTCTTCAAGAAAGGTTCTTCAAGAAATTCTTCAAGAAAGATTCTTCAAGAAAAATTCTTCAAGAAAGATTCTTCAAGAAATTCTTCAAGAAAGGTTCTTCAAGAAATTCTTCAAGAAAAATTCTTCAAAAAAGATTCTTCAAGAAATTCTTCAACAGATTTTTCAAATACATTAACTGAAAACTAGGTGCACTGCTCTCCGATGGTGTAGTGTAGTGCGTTCCTTTATTGTGTCTTTAACCCGGGTTCGACTCCCATTGATAGCGTGTAACACACGCCATTTCTCTGTCCACTGTACTCCGGAGTTTAATTCTCTTAACTGAAGAGATTCGAATTCCTTAGGTTCCAGCACAGTATGACATTTACTATTCTTGCTTCGCAAAAACGCAAACATCTGCTGCCAATAATTCTATTATTTGTGATTGCGTGCAGAAGGTTCGTCAATTTTTTGTAAGTATCAAACTTTTTAGAATGAATTTGCACAGTTCTGAAAATATTTGTATCATGCTGTGGAAAGAACCTTTAATATGAATTTTTACCGACTTTTCGTAGGATATAGAGCGTTTCTGTTGTCATTGCTGATGCTATGACAGTTACGTAAATCTAGGTTACTCAAAGTCTTGATATCACAGGGTGGTGGGGGGAGAAATCTAGGCCAGCACGTTTCTCCCCGTTGATTCATTCGCCATTCGGTAACTTATTTTGTTCTTCAAACGTTTTCAAACTTTCGTCAAAGACTTCTTTGATGGAGCGGTGTGACAGAAGGCGGTAAAGTTTCTTACGATGAAAGAAAGCATGTGCTATATGCTTTATACGCGTCAACGCTCCAAAGGATGCGAAATGGCCAAAAAAAAAAAACCAAGAAACAACAAAACAAAGTATCAGGCGAGTGTGTCGAAAGCCTTGCATTAGGTCATAGTGAAATGAGTTTATATTCAAACAAACCTGACTTCTTAACAGAGATACAACTCTTCCATCAAATCATATTATTCTACTTCATTTGTTCCTGCACAATTTTTTTTAAGAAAATTGTTCATAGTTGAGTCCTGTTTTCTACGAATAATGACGTTAATTATTTAGACGAGAGATGGACAATTAAATTTTATCTTGATGTCTTAGCAGTTTTCCCCGTCTTTCATTTTAAGTATATAATACTATCACTGCTTTCAAGTTAAATATAATTATGAAAGGATGTATATAGATCATATAACTAAATTGTATCATAATTACTGAAGTCCATCACGTCGATGAGTCCGCAAAAGACAGTGAAAGAAAGGGAGAAAAATAAAAATTGGTGAGGAATTTAATAAAGACTGAAGGAAAATAAGTCAAGAGTTTTAAAATTATAAAAAAATTTAAAGGAAAAAAATAATAATTTTCAATAAAATTGAAAAACATCGTTGAAAATGTGTGTGTGTTTTTCTTTTCTTTTTACTCTCACCTGTTAACATGGAGAAAGTATAAACATTCGTTTGTTTGCATTATATTTCTCCTGAAGAAGTCTAGCAAGTTGCATGGCTCTAAATCCATCGAGCTTTTAGTTATTTTTTAACTATTAAAATTCAATATACGCACTAGAAACGTTGTTTTACTGCTTTATTGTAAAACTCTGCATTGTAGAAAGATCTTGCAAGATATAGTCGACATTCAAGTCAAAATAATAATATAAATTAAGAATATTCTTTTTTTATGTTATTATTGAGTGGCAACGTGTTTTTTAAAGTTTTTTTCTAAAAATGTTAGCTAAGTCCCCGTCATAACATTATAGAGGGGCAACACTACCTTTTGTATTAAACGCAACAGGCATATTTATAATGCAACGAAAACAAAATGACGGGAAAAAACGTTGCAATATTTCGTAACGATTTTTAAAAATTCAATCACAATAAGGACATTTTTAACTCTAATAAGAAATAGGAAGGTTGCATCCGTATTGAGAATGAAATTTCGAAGTATTTCAAAAACTGCTACCTTTTTTATCAAGCGATTTATTCATCTTACGAATGGCCCCAAATTGAGGTCATTCGTAAGATTTCATTGGGACTCCTCAGGGCCGGATTTAGGGTACGAGGCGTCCTGGGTATAACGATTTTTGGCGCGCCCCGCCATTGGAGAAATGGGGGCTAATTTTTCTAAGCATTGAGGTGTATGGTTCAGCCCCTAGAAAGTGGATCAGACCCCCTAAAAAAGTTAGCCTCCTAGATTTCGAAGATAGTTACGCCCATTACTCCTCCCGCCGTACTAACAGAAATGAATAAAATTCTACCGTTCCGCCCCCTCAAATGTGACGAAAAATCGCAGGGGATAGGGAAGGCGCGACATTTAGCCTACATTATGTGCATTATTATAAAATATAATAACGATATTTTTATATAAATATAGTTAATATGACGACGATATTTTGGATATTGAGGGAGAGGGCAAGGGCAAGGGCAGATGTAAAACAAAACTTCAGGAAGGGTGCAAAACTTCAAAATTTCATATAAGTTTAATTATAAATATCTTTTGCTTGAAAATAATAATTTTTAATGTAAATTTATTCTCAGGGGGTGCACCCCTCCTTTCTGGATCCGACCTTGGGGAGCAGGAATTGTTTCACGTAATTTTTCAGAATTTCAGATTTAGAAAATAAGGTGGAGGGCGCCTTCTCGGGGAGAGCTGATCGACAGAATTCTACGATAAATAAATTGCAATTAAAAAACAAACAAACCCGCTGCCTCTTGCCCTCCTAAAAATTTTGTTCCCTGGGCAAGTGCCCAGCATACTCATTAATAAATACGGCACTGAGGCCTCCAGTGCTCCAGTGATTATAAAAGCAGTCTTTGGGACAACGTAGTTGTCCGTAAATGTATTGTGGTTCGGAGGTAACTTTAAAACGTCAGTTTCACTCCCCTCTGACCTATATCGTAGTTTTGGTAAAGTTGACGTAAAATGTACAAATAAGCTTTGAAAGGTACATTAATCAAAACATAAAATAGTCCCAGGAATTATTTTATTTTTTAGAAATGTTAAGTTCCCAACATAAATAAATGTGTACTGCATAATGTTCATATTAATTAATTTTGTAAAAAAAGAAGATAATTAATTTGTTTATACGAAAAATTATTCTAAATGATGTTAAACCGAAATATCTTCTAAATAAAATAGAATTTTGAGTCATAAAGCGTATTTTTAACTTTCCATTTAAAAACAAGCTTTAAACGATATCAAGAAAGTAATGCAAATCCAGTATAATTGTTCATGGATGATATCTCAATACGCTGCATAGAAACTTACAAATAAACTTGAATAAACACAAAATTTTCGCAGTTAAACTTTATTATTTGTTATTATTTTATTGTTATCACTATTATAATGACGATCAGAACACTGTTCGTTAGAGTGGCTGGTCATGTTTTTCGCTCTGTCCGACATACAGTGAGCCAGAAAAGTATTTGCACACATGCATTATGTTACATAAAAAGGAGTGGAAAGCAAACACTACGAGATGACCATATTTACTTCTGTGGAATGGTTTTGGGCCTTTTGTTCTAGTTCTTACAACTTCGGTGCCGAGAAAACCTGATTTCTGAAAATAAATCGCCCCTGATCAGCTAGTCTCTGCTTATTGATGTCACTTTCTGTGTGTTCTTATTTCCAAATTTCGGGCTTTCGCTTGAGATGGCCACTTATTTTGGGTTTAGTGTGAAATGTCAGGTTACTATTTCTCTATTTTCCTTTATTGGAAATTTCTTTCGCTTTGAGCATTTAGTTACCAAATTTATCTGTTTATCAGAGGAGGATTTGTTTTCTGACTCAATTGTAGTCACATGTCTATCATTCAGACTTGATTCTGCCCTTATGGGTGGAATTTTATTATTATTACTATTACTACTATCGTTAATTACTTAATAATAATGTGAAATATTAAAATAAAATGGACATTTCATACTTTGCCTAAAAACGTCTAAGCATTCTATAGAATGTCTATAAATTAATAGTAAATAGATACTAGTAATTAATGCAGCCTAACCTTGATTTAAAGATTTTCATGGGACGAGTGAAAATGATCATTAAATCGAGGGGTAGACGTTTAGCGGAACCAATGACACGCCCACGGAGGAAGGAGCGGTGAATCCTGAACTATCCCTTGGGTTGAAAATTTACATGTAAAATACATTAAAAGTAACAATTATCGCATTAAAAAAAAAAAAAACAATACTTTTTTGCATTTTCAGCCCTCCCCCGAGCAAACATCATGGGTGCACTATTAATTGGAACTGAAATAAGAAATTATGCAAAAGAAAAATCATAAAAATACTTACCAGCGTTGTGATAAGCACATGTTAAATTTAATAAGCATAAGAAACAAGTGCATACGTAATTACTACTTCGAAAAAAAATCTTTGATTGACGTTTGTTTTGGTTTTTCTTGGGAGTTAGCATTTAACAGTGCCTTTTCGATTTTTTTTTTTTTT
>QLNU02015360.1:211989502-212005481 GCA_006491805.2 Dysdera silvatica | reverse complement strand
AACACTTCCGTGTAGCATGGTGTCATATATTTATTTTTACTTTTTTTACTGTTTTGTTTCTCGGTCTGCTCTTCAATATACTAAATTTATTTTTTCGCTATCGTTGAATGTACGATTCGGCGTAGAGCCATCATTTATAGTTTACCAACAGATGATTTAGTTTCGTACAGATTACACTGAATTTTAAACTAAAGTTTTTGAGACCCCATATTGCCTATAACTTAAATTTAGCTATTTTGGAATACAGGACTGGACACTACCCAAACGTGCGTTTTAAACGATCACGCCATAACTGTCTTTTCAATACTTCCAGTTGGTTTCACGGATACGGAAGCAGGAATTATCCTCGCATCTGCATCACATAATTTAATTGAACGTATCGTGCCAAAAGATTTGGATTGTTTCCAAATTTCATAGGAAAGTTAACAGTCTCGTCGACATTTGAAAATGAAACTGTTTCCAAATCCAGCACCCTCATCAACTAAGCTCACATTTTACCTGCAATTTAAAGTGTCAGCTCTGACTTTGAGAAGTTAGAAAACATTTGCGTGTGAGAGAACAGAATACTGTAAGTGTTAGTCCTGTACACGCATAAACTTATTTCAGGGGTATCGCATGTTGGAATAATTTTTTTTTTTTTGAACTCCGACCCCTCCCTTCTCTCTCCAATTAAAATTTATATATACTGGGTGTCTCAGCACCAGTAAAACATTGATAATGAGTAACACTTCCCTCCACCCTTCAAGCCAAGCAATTTTTGTTCAAAACATTTTTTCGTAAAATGCTTATTTTTTGAGCTATTTTACATTATCAAGTTAAGTGGTCTACCCCGTATATTGCAGGAAAGTAAGCATATACAGGGTGTCTCAGCACCAGGGTTACGAACTTCTAGGAGGAGTAAGGTACACTAAATGACTCGAAATCACATAGCAATGCTGGTCGCAAATCACTCAAAGCGCTAGTTCTAAATCCGTCCAGCATACACAAATCAAGAGCGGACACAGACTTTCATTTTGGGGGGGTCAAGGACAGAATTTGCCATGGTCTTGGAATAACACCCTTCATTTATCATGAAAGTTGGAATTTTTTACAGTGAAAAAATATATTTTGGGGGTCATGACCCCTGACCCCGTATCCGCCCTTGACACAAATATTTACAACCACTGCGTGAAAAGCGCCAGATAAAACTCAGGTCAGCTGCTCAAGTGCATAGATGATTAGGACATCGCATTTTGCGCTTCTCATGCACTGGTTGTCACTATTTGTGCATGCTGGACGGTTTTAGAACTAGCGCTGTGAGTGGTTTGCGACCAGCATTGCTATGTGATTCCGAGCCATCTAGGTGTACCCTATCCCTCCTAGAATTTTGTAAACCTGGTGCTGAGACACCCTGTATATAACTATTTTAATACATTGGTCATAACTAAATAATTAAACACATCGTAAAAAATTATCGCAAAGATCTCTATAAAAATATGAAACAAACGAACTTTTGCTTAAAATCACAACCATCGCATGCGAGCCGCTCTAAAAAACCAGTTGAAGCATTAAAGTGAATTCACTTCAAAGAAGATAGCTAAAACTTGTTTCCTTGGCTTGCGAAAGCTGCATTACTTTTTAGGAATTCCTATTTGACACTTTAGCAAAAACGAAAAGTATATGTTCGCGTATTTTGATATCTGAAACAATAAAATATAAAATAAAACATTAAAAACAATTTAGAACTTTTATTTAATATTTTTCCCTCCTTGCGGCGGTTTTTGAATTTATTAGTGCTAAATTCAGTGAGATAGAACCTATTCATTTCACCTACTGAACGGATGGTAGTTTTAAAGACCTTTTGTGCGTAATAATTTATTAAAAGATAAAGAAAAAACACTAAAAAATATACTTGTTTTGCTCAATGCAACCTATTTTACCGCTTACGAATAACTGTGAGACTGAGTTAAGCTTACCTTTATGTTGTAAACTTTCAACTACGCGCACAATACACACTGTATATTTTTATTCTCTATTCTCTTTTTCTCTATTTCTTATTTGCTTTAAAATTTTCTTGCAAGTAGTAATATTTATAAATGAACCATTCGAGACTGCCGAGTTATTTTTATTTATATTTCTTTTGTGTGTGAGAATAATTTTGGAATTTACTACTAATTCAATAATGAAAAAAAAATTATATTTGTAGGCTCAAAAGAACATGCTCAAATAGTTGTAGATTTCATAAATACAATTTTTTAAATACCACTCAATGCTCATTGAAATAAAAAATCAGCAAACTTAATATCCGTGTACACAAACTTTGTCTATCTTAACGAAGACGTTTTTATAACTTTTTTCCAACATTTTTTTATACAAGGATTTGGAAATGAAGATTATAATCTTTAGAATCAAATAAATGTGTTGACACTTATTTAGTACCTCATGGTTGGCAATTTGCGAGTTCAATGAAATGAAGATTATAATCTTTAGAATCAAATAAATGTGTTGACACTTATTTAGTACCTCATGGTTGGCAATTTGCGAGTTCAATGAAATGAAGATCTTTAGAATCAAACAAATGTGTTGACACTTATTTAGTACCTCATGGTTGGCAATTTGCGAGTTCACCGTTCGAATACGACCAGCAAACTCTGTTTAACCCCTTCGCTGCTGCTGCTAACTTTCTGGCACGTTCGGTAAAAAGTGTCGGACCTTTCCTGTTAGGATGAGCATAGTCGTCATTTTTATGAGCGATTCTTTCAAGACCAATACATTTTTTAGATTCATTCTTTCGATTCATTCTTTTGAACTAGTTTCTCTATATTAATATGTATACACATGTTTTATTGTGCTTTTTATTTATGTTAATTCATGAAACTTATACATTTATTATATTGTATTAACTTAAGTTTGTTTTAAATTAAATTGCATTAATAAAATTAAAAATATAGTACCAAATTTCGCATCTCATTGTATTCTTCAACTAAACTATCAACTTTTTCCTTCCTGCACTTAATTTCACTCACTTAACCCGCGAGCAGGCGCGCGGGATGTTTCACATCCCACAACTTACAATTTGTGAAAAAAAAACGCCCACCCTTGCTTTTGAAACTGGCCAAACTCTTTCCTGTTGCCTTCAAAGTCACAATCTTTCGGAGTAGGGTGACAAAGTGGAAATGCCACTTATTGTTCCCTGTAAAATTGGACGTTTTTAATGAAATAATGCTATATAATCAGATGGGGTGCGCGCTTTCTTCTAATCGGCGCGCTTGCTCACGGGTTAATCTTTCTAATAGCTTATCACTTTTTATAATTTTTACTATTTGTTTCAATTTAACAGGGTTCATGAAAGTCCTAAAATGATACACTAAATTGCATAAATTACGATTATCTTTTTACGTATGTTGAACTTTGACTCAATAAAATATTTTACAGAACAATTCTATTTCGCTTATAAATTACAGAACCTGTAAGTATTAATATTATATAAAAAGATTATAAAAAAGTTCAGCATATATTTTATATAGTTGTATAAATTTCGAAATGAATATTGAATTCGGTAAAGAGCACTAATTGGCTTCAAACCAGCAATTTGAAAAAATTTTAATAAACATTTTAAAACTACGAAATACAAGAATATGCCGGGCAATTAAGATTATTCCCGCACAAAGGTGGGTCAAAACTGTTTTATTTAAGCCGACACTACACGGGCTTCCTGATCGATATATTTCTTGCAATTGAAGGTTAAAGCTTAATTTTTGCTCACAATAAAGTGAAAGTTTGGTGTTGTTTATTTTACGCATTTTGTAGTTTAAAATTCAATTATAATATCAATACTTACACATTTTAAATATCCATAGTCGAAAAAATGTTTATATGTTAAATTAATTGAAAAAAACGTTGAAAATTAAAAAAAAAATCATGTACTTTTCCTCCCTTTAGAATCATGTTATTTCAAACGTGTACAAAACAAAACTAGAATTAATGACCGAGAACAACCGCTCACAAAAATCGAAATCTATACGTGCCATTCATTTTTGTGGTCTGTCTTTTAACCAGGGGCGGACTGGGCCGCCGGTGCGCCCTCATGGGCGATAAGACTTGCGCCCTCGTGAGCTATAGGACTCACGCCTTCTGATGCGCTCTTTGAGAGGACGCAGTCCGCCCCTGCTTTTAACCCACTTATTTATGAACGAGTTAAGTCTATGATTTGTCTGACGAGTCGTCTAACATTCGCATTGTTCGTTGCGCGGTAGCCTTCCCGGAGCGAAAGGGTTAAATACACAAAGACCAAGAATAGATTTAAGAATTGCCGCATCTTTAAAAACAAAATCAAACCGAATATAAGCTACCTATTCACAAGTAATGGCTATTAATAACACTCAGCATTTTTGCTTATTTTTAAAAATAATTTTTCTTTTTTCGAGCAAAAACAAAAGAAAATTATGCAGATATTTCTTCCCCCTTATGTTCGCTTTCATATATTAAATAAAACAATTTATATTCCTATATACCTAGAATTTTTATCCCCTAAACTACATTAACGTCATTAACAACCCGTTTTTGTCAATAGTCATAAATCAATCAGTAAACCAAACTGATAATTTTTATTTTAAAAATACCTCATTTCTTATTTAATTTTTTTTCATTTGATAACTTATAACATTTATTAAAACCTTGGTATAATGTTTTCAAAAAACCTTAAGTGATGTCAAAGTAAAAAGTAATATTAGGCTTCCTTTATACAACAAGAGAAATCGATAGCAATCTAATATTCATACTCAACTTTCAAATAATAATTATGTTTTTATAAGTTGTGAATAAATTTTTCTGAAAAACATTTCAACTTTTTTGTTTTTTTGTTTTTTTGGGTTTTTTTATAGTAGCCCCAACTGTATATGTAGTGTTTGACTTTGAAAAAACATTGGCGGTTTTATTGTGTCACATGTACATAGAAAAAAATATGGTTGCTTTCTTTTAAAGCAAATTCCTGAATTTCAAAGATTGACTTCAATTTCAGACAGTTAATGAAAGAAAAATTCGGCGTTTCATTTCAAGGTCGTAACGCCTTCTTTTTTCATCGTCTTTTTCAGAGAGGCCCTCTACAACTATTGGACACAAAAGGGCGCAACATATTATCTAAAATATCTTATTAATTGTTGATTTCCGACTATGGTAACACTGTTCGTAAATTTGCTCGGTATGGTGCAAGGCCGTAGCTAGGATTTAATTCAAAAATTCTTACAGCATGTATCTATGCAATCACAGCATGCAGGGCCGTAGTCAAGAAAGTCCCATTAAAAATTTAGTTTCGGGTAGGATCGGTCCCTAAAATACCCCCGTCTGGATACGGACATTGTATGGCGTAAGGTTTACGAAAATATACAGTTACGGGCAGTGTTGTTTGAACGCCTTGTATACAGGATATACACCCCACTAAATTTTCGCAATCTTTACGCCATGCTGAACAAATTTACAAGTGGTTGCCATGGTCGAAAATCAATATTTAATAATAAATTTCAGATAATATGTTGCGACCGTTTTGGGGATGTGGGACAAATTGTAATACACGAATTCCTCTTGAAAACTAATTGAAGCGTTAAGGTGGATTTACTTGAAAGAAGATAACTAAAACTAGTTTAATTAAATTAAGAAATAATTTTTAATCAACTTTTTTAGGCTTAGTAATAGTAACGCCGATGATATGGCATGGTTAGGTGGTGAAATTTTCGTACAGAAATGAAATATTTTTTCTACGTTTGGTGGGGCACGATCCCACGACCTTCTGCTATCCGAGCAGATGCTCTTACCAACTAAGCTCAGTTGATAAGAGTATAATAAATTCCCCCACAAAAACTCATAAAAATCTCTCCCTGGTGGCTTTGTGTGTTGACCATTATTTGGCAATTGTGTTATCCCTGAGAAGGGTAATAATATCTTACATCCTTATATACGGAGAAAGAGAGCGTTGTTCCTGTCCTCGTTCGTCTAGCGGTCAAGATATTTCGGGCTCAACCAGGGCCGGATTTAGGGTACAAGGTGCCCTAGGTACAACAATTTTTGGCGCCCCCTTCGTAACCGTAACTAGGGGGCTAACCCCCCCTAGAAAATTTCTTCTAAGCATTGAATTATACGGTTCAGCCGCCACCTAGAAAAAAGTTAGCCCCCTAGACTTCGAAGCTAGTTACGCCCATGCTCCCTGCCCCGCCATACTAGCAGAAATAAATAAAATTACACACCCTAAAATAATTCACCCTCAGATGTGACGAAAAATCGCGGAGGATAGGGAAGGGGCGACATTTATGGTTAGCCTACTTTATATGCATTATTATAAGATATAATAAGGATATTTTTATAAACAAATTTTTTTTATTTGATGACGATTTTTTTTATATTGGGGGAGGGGAGCAAGTACGGATACAGAACAAAATTTCAGGAAGGGCGCGAAGCTTGAAAATTTCACTTGTAAGTTTTATTTTACTTGAAAGTATTTGAGTATTTTTTACTTGAAAATAATCATTTTAATGTAAATTTAGTATTCTCAAAGGGGCGCACGCCCCCTGCCTGGATCTGTCCTTGGCGGGGAGGCAGAAGTTGTTTCACGAATTTTTTCAGAATTTCAGATTTAGATAAAAGGTGGAGGGCTCCTTCTCGGGGAAAGCTGATCGACAGAATTCTACGGTAAATAAATTGCAATTAAAAAAAAAATCCGCAGCCTCTTACGCCCTGGGCAAGTGCCCAACTTGCCCATTTATAAATCCGGCACTGGGCTAAACGGAGGGACCCTGGTTCAAATCCAGGATGGGGACGGCGTCTCTTTTTCTCCAAAATTACACAAGCTCTAGTTTGAGCTATTAAAACGTGGGTGGCAAAAATTATAGTATAATAAATTCCCCCACGAAAACTCACAAAAATCTCGCCCCGGAGGCTTTCTTGTGTTGACCATATTTGGCAATTGTGTTATCCCTGCGGAGGGTAATAATACCTTAACACCTTTATATACGGAGAAAGAGAGCGTTATTACCTGTCCTCATTCGTCTAGCGGTCCAAGACACTCCGGGCTAAACGGAGGGACCCTGGTTCGAATCCAGGATGGGGAAAGCGTCTCTTTTTCTCCTAAAACAGCGGTTCCCAACTGGTGATCCATGGACCACTGGTGATCCATGGATCACTGGTGGTCCGCGAAGGAGTCCCAAGTGGTCCGCGAGACAGGTCATTATTTTAAAAAAATAATTAAAAAACATATTAAAATTAAATATAAAATTGAATTGATAGCACATTCATAGAAATCTACAATCGGGCAGAACTTCAGAAAACGGTTTGTATTAAAAGTATGTAAGTATTAATAATCACACACCCCCTGCGCACGATAACGGATGAGAGCACATACTTTAAAAAGTCAGTCTAAAGCTATTTACTACTTCAAGGTTTCCGTTTTTGACTCATTTATGGATTATTTAATATCCGAAATATCTCGTCGTGTTTTGGAACCAGAAAATAAAACAATATTAAGTCTCCAAGCGTTAATTTCCACTTTTTTGACTACAAAATCTGAAGATGAAATTGAAGAAGCGGCACTGCATCTGCGAAAACGATTTACAAGACGGAATGACACCACTCAAAAATAATAAAATAATTTTTGGTTACTTCACTTTTTAGTTCATAGAAATTAATATACCTCAATGAATGTAGCTGCATTTATTGAGAAAAGGGACTCAACTAAATAATACAGAAACAAAAACAAATTTAATCTTTAAATTTCATATATTATCTTCTTTTATCAATAGTAAAATATCAAAACTCACATTTTGCATATAACTGTAATTACGGATTTTTAAATTTTTTCTTTATGATAAACTTAAAAGCATATATATTTCTTTACCCCGGAAGCCGGGGTCCAACTTATCACATGCAGACTGTTTTTATTAATTATTATTCACGATATCTTTGCAATAATTGTATAATATCATCTCCTTATAAGTTAGAATGTAAAAAACGAAATGCTTAAAATATTCTGGTTGTTATTGTATATCGTTACAGGAGAAATGCCTATATGGCGAAAATTTTGGAAGCATAAGCCGCATAAGCCATTAACTGCTAAAGAAGTATTTGCAGAAGCAAGCTGCCAGTTTAGCTATTGTATATTTAATTTGTAATACTGGTAACGACGGCAATCGTTTAAAGATCTTTTTCAACTCTTCGAAGGGTAAAAACTTACCTTAGAAGCGCAATTGGCCAAGAAAGACTTAACGGCCGTGTCCGTTTGAACATTCGCAAAAACATTCACATAGATCCTAGATAAGTTATTGACAAATTTGCCTTGAAAAATTCCAGAAGGCTTCGCCTTATTTAAGGAGATATTTTTTATTTAATAATGTGCAAAATATTAGTCTACTCATGGAGCACAAAATATGTGTTTTCGATTTTAAATTAATTATATAGAAGAAATCACATAAAAGCAATTGAAATATACATAATATAAATATATTAATAAATAACATTATGCTTCACTGTATAACATGGCTCATATCATAATTAGCATATTTGATTGTCGTTTATTGTTGGAAGGCTTGCAAATCCTGTTGAGTTTATATAAAATTAGTGGTAGATGTAATTAATTAATTTAAATAGTATTCAAAAGAATTTATATGTGTGTGTATGTGTGTGTGTGTGTGTGTGGCCTGCAAAAGGGTTGCTGGTATCTAACTGGAAGGAGACCCACACGCTGAACGTATGTGACGATGTGTGGAACCGGCCAGGCCAGTAACCTAGTGTCCTACCCCGCCTTCAAGTGGTGCAGGCTGAGCTTTCTATTTATGTGGCAAATTAATATTTGCTGCACGGATAGAAAGGCGGAAGGGGAGGGCTAATTCACCAACCCGTCTAGCCAGCGTGGTGAAATTATGGCTAATTCCTCCATTATGTTGACACACCAGAAACCATGGCCCCTAGTCTCCAGGTGCTGGAGTGCTCCTGATCAAGGCAGCGGTCAGTGTGGCATGAAAGCAGGGGGTGCTAAGAATCACTGGAATGGCCCAGGCTGCCGTTTGTTATTGACCTTGGCAACGTATAATGGACGATCCCTTGCTTCTGAAGCAAAACTTCAGGAATTGGAAGAAGAACTTGACAAGATCAAATGGGACATTGTAGGACTCAGTGAAGTTAGAAGAAAAGGTGAAGAGTTGGTGGAACTTAAAAGTGGACATTTGTTTTATTATAGAGGAACGGAAACTGGAAGAACAAGTGGTGTTGGCTTCTTAATCAACAAAAGAATTAAAGACTGTCTTCTGGAAGTTGAAAGTACATCAGATCGAGCAGCGAGGCTCGTTGTTCAACTAACCCAGCGATACCAACTTCAAATAGTACAGGTATATGCACCAACATCAAGCCATACCGACGAAGAGGTTGAAGAATTTTATGAAGAAATCAAAGAGTTACACACCAAAGGGAAACAACATATCAAGCTCATCATGGGGGATTTCAATGCAAGAATTGGACAACAGGAACAAGGAGAGACATCGGTTGGTAAATACGGATATGGGGAAAGGAATGAACGTGGCGATCAACTCATCGAATTTGCAGAAGCTGAAAACCTTAGCATCATGAATTCATTTTTTAAGAAGAAACCGCAAAGAAAATGGACATGGAAACACCCAAATGGGGGAACTAGTGAAATTGACTATATCCTGGCAAACAAGAAATCAATTATTGAAGATTGCAGTGTACTGAACAGATTTAATACTGGAAGTGATCATCGAATGGTGAGATGTAAAGTGCACTTAAATACTAAATTAGAACGACAGAAGCTCATTAGGAAACAAGTAAGTAAGAGGGTGGATTTAAAGAAATTAAAAGAAAATACCGAGGCATTCAAGTTGGAATTAAAAAATCGCTTTTCTGCACTGGAAGGACTTATTGATGAAAGTGATATCTCAGAAGCAAATGAAAACATTGTTAAGACAATAGTTGAAACTGCTGGGGAAATTGGTGGTGTAACCTGTAAAAAGCACAATAGCAAATTATCTGAGAAGACGAAACAGCTCATGAAAAGGCGAAGAGATATGAAGGTGGACAATCGAAATACCAGTTCCAGGATTGAGTACATAGAACTTTGTAAAACTCTGCGCAAAAGCATGAAAGAAGACATAAGAAAATTCAATTGTGAGTTAGTAAGGAAGGCCATTGAAAATAACAAGAGCCTTAGGGTTGTTAAAGGAAGTTTATCTGTTGGGAAGAAACACATCATTGCATTAAAAGGAGAGGATGGCACCGTAACAAGAAATAGGGAAGAAATACTTAGAAGAGTTGAAGAATTCTACAAAAAACTATATGAAAGTAACAGTGGATTAAACGAAGACACTGAAATAGTCGAAGGAACAGCTCCTAAAATCTTAAAAGAAGAAGTTTCATTTGCAATAAAAAGTATGAAGAAAGGAAGAGCCCCTGGCGATGATGGTATTACATTAGATATCCTAAAAGAAGCTGGAGAATATGTAGAAGACATACTTGCAAAATTCTTTACCAAATGTCTTAACAGCGGTAACATACCAAACCAATGGGATTCTGCAACAGTAATTCTTTTGCATAAAAAAGGTGATAAAGAGGATTTGAAAAATTACCGACCAATTAGCTTGTTACCTGCTATTTATAAAATCTTCACAAAAGTGCTAACACATCGCCTGCAGAAAAAATTAGATGCAGCTCAACCAAGAGAACAAGCTGGATTTCGAAGTGGATTCAGTACAGTGGACCATATTCAAGTATTAAGAGAATTAATTGAAAGAACACATGAATATGAACTTCCATTGTGTGTTGCATTTATTGACTATGAGAAGGCCTTTGACTCTATTAAAACATCAGCAGTCATCAACTCTTTAAGATCAACAGACATTGAGGATGTGTACATTGACATGGTGAAACGTGTGTATAAAAATGCAAGTGCAAAATTTCGGTTACATAAAGATACCAAAACTATCAAAATTGGTAAAGGTGTGAGGCAGGGAGATACCATTTCTCCAAAACTTTTTACTTCAGCTTTACAGATGATTTTTCAGCAGATAAATTGGAATAACAAGGGAATAAAAATAAATGGTGAATATTTAAATCATCTGCGGTTTGCTGATGACATTGTTATTTTTTCAACGGACCCATTAGAACTCCAAGACATGGTACAAGAGCTCTCAACTAGAAGTGAAGAAGTTGGACTCAAGATGAACCTACAAAAAACTAAGATCATGTTCAATAATTTCGTAGAGGAAACAAAAATACAAGTTGACAACATTGAGCTAGAAATTGCTGATTCATATATTTACCTTGGCCAGCTGATTTCAATGGATGGCAACATTATGAAAGAACTCAACAGACGTATTAAACTTGGCTGGAGTGCATTTGGAAGAAACAGTTTTATCCTGAAGGGGAAATTGCCTTTATGTCTAAAAAGAAAAGTCTTCAACCAGTGTGTATTGCCAGTCCTCTCTTATGGATCAGAGACATGGAGTCTAACAGTTGGAGCAATACGAAAGTTACAGACAACGCAAAGGAGCATGGAGAGGTGCATGCTTGGAATAACTAGGAGAGATCGAAAAAGAAACACTTGGGTGAGAGAGCAAACTAGAGTAGAGGACATCATTGTTAAAGTAAAAGGGCTGAAATGGCGATGGGCTGGGCATATTGCAAGAAGAACTGATCAACGATGGACAACAGAAATTCTGAACTGGATTCCAAGAGACCACCGAAGACCTAGAAAACGTCCTCAAACTAGATGGGTGGATGAAATAAGAAAAGAGGTTGGGGTGACGTGGAAACGAATGGCCCAGGATAGACTTGTGTGGAAAGCATTTGGAGAGACCTTCATCCAGCAGTGGATAGATAATGGTTGAATATGATGATGATGATGATGATATATATATATAGAGTCATGGACGCCCATATTAATAAGCAGGGGAGGGGCTCAATCCCCCCTTGTCGTTCAAAAATTTGATTTACCCATTTTGCTATGCATTTATGTACTTTAAAAAAAAATTTACAGTCACATTTTAAAATAAGGTACTTTTTAGCTCATTACTAATTGTCAAGCAGTATCAATTATTTTTGTAGCATTTTAGTATCTTGTACATTCACTAAAATTCTTGACAGCCTTGAGAAGGAGGTAATAATTTTTCAGCCCCCCCCTAAAAGTACTCATATGGGCGCCCATGTATACAGCCAATCCTCGTTAAGTGGGGGATCACCAAGGAAAACAACAACAACATAAGATTTTCCGTAGAGGCATTAGGAACAAGTTCTCCGAAAATACTTGTTCTATGTAAACTAGACTTTTTTTCGTATAGTTAGCAAAGATAATTGTGTGCGGCATTTTATGATATACATTTTTCTGGACAACAAAGTATATGACCTTAATCACAAATTCATTACTTTTTCATGACAGCGTCTATTTAGGGGCTCCGGCTAATATTTAAATAATCGCCAAAAATTAAGAAGTACCGGAGCCAGGCTCCGCTGGGCTCCCGCCCAATTTAAACCCCGTAACCAGCACCTATGAACTCAATGAGTTTATTTCAATTAAAGGTAAGTTTAGTCATACGAAGTTATCACAGTTTGATACGCGCTCTCAGGACGTAAAAAATACAAGATTCGCATTTTAAAATTAAACTTTAAAGCTTTAAATGGATGTCTTGCTGATGTTCTTCATCGCTTCTGGAAGGATTATCGGGGATTTCGTGTCAGAAGTGCGTATCAACCACGATTGTCAAAATGGCGATAATTTATTCTACGGATTCAAATTATGATGCTTCATGACATGCTAAAGGGGCATATGGATATAAATTAGGGGAAATCTTGTGTGTGTTTGTGTGTGTTTGTGTGTGTGTGTTTCCGCCTTTCCATCCGTGCAGCAAATATTAATTTGCCTCTTGGATAGAAAGCCCAGCCTGCACCACTTGAAGGCGGAGTAGGACACTAGGTTACTGGCCCGGCCGGTTCCACACATCGTCATATACGTTCAACGTGTGGGTCTCCTTCCAGTTAGATACCAGCAACCCTTTTATATATATATCATCATATTCCCAGCCATTATCTATCCACTGCTAGATGAAGGTCTTACAAAATGCTACAAATGTACTGGAGCCGTGCTCCGGTGAGCTCCGGCCCAATTTAAACCCCGTAACCAGCACCTATGAACTCAATGAGTTTATTTCAATTAAAGGTAAGTTTAGTCATACGAAGTTATCACAGTTTGATACGCGCTCTCAGGACGTAAAAAATACAAGATTCGCATTTTAAAATTAAACTTTAAAGCTTTAAATGGATGTCTTGCTGATGTTCTTCATCGCTTCTGGAAGGATTATCGGGGATTTCGTGTCAGAAGTGCGTATCAACCACGATTGTCAAAATGGCGATAATTTATTCTACGGATTCAAATTATGATGCTTCATGACATGCTAAAGGGGCATATGGATATAAATTAGGGGAAATCTTGTGTGTGTGTGTGTGTGTGTGTGTGTGTGTGTGTGTGTGTGTGTGTGTGTGTGTGTGTGTGTGTGTGTGTGTGTGTGTGGCTCTCCTGCCTACGGCAGAATTAGAGGTCGTGGATTCAGGCCCCACCGAAGGCAGAAATATTTATTTTCTTTCGAACGTTTCACCATCTAATCACGCCATACCATCGGCGTCGGTATCACTACGCCAATAAACGTTGATTGTTTGACATTGTTTAATTATCTTATTTTTTATTTATTTTTATTTTTTGCAGGGCATCATTTTTGTAGTAATTCCCTGCTTCTTTTAACAGAAAAATTTTACACCCTGTTGAAAGTGTTACTGGTAAAGTTATTTTTTATTTATTTTTAAATAGGTAAAATACTTGAGTTTTATATAAAGCTTTTCAAAGTTTAGAAAAATCAATGCAACCGTTGAAGTGATGCAAGAATTGGCGCAGTCAGTATAGCCCAGATGCTCTTGCGCCATAAAAAAGCCAAACAAACAAACATTGAAGTATTGAACGAGGCCCTAGGCGGTCGCCTGTCCCGCCTTACCCTAAAGCCGCCTCTGAAAACAAGCATACCTATATGTTGTCCATCTCCTCCCTTATTTCTGAAAACATGGCGGTGGGGTACATCAGTGCATTGATTTATATAGACGCGTGCACAGAATTTCAAAAAGGGAGGGATTTTGAGGGAAACAAAAATGTCCCTCAAAAGGGATTTTATCTTGCAGTTAATAATGTAATTCAAAGAAGCATGTTTAACCCCCAAAACATAGGCGTAATCATAAATGTTAATAAGTGGGGGTGGGGTTACAGAGCTACAACTCCACATATATATAGCAAAATTGTAGTATGATTGTGACATGTACCTTCTAATGTAATATACATACACTACACTTAAGCATATATTAATTTAGACAAAGTTAAAGTAGAAAAGTAATATAACACTAGGTAGTCAAACCAAGTAAAAGCTGGGCACATCTGAGTATTTTGGAAGCAATCGTAAAACTCTAAAGGGTGTATACATTTAGGAGAACATGAAATAATTATCTAGAGAAAAAATATTTTTCTATAATTAACTATAATTTGCTTCATTTTAACATTTCAGGTGTCTTATTGTACCAGATAATCTGATAATGAAATTTAAATTATACTTGAATCCTTTGAAATGTGTGCCGGTCAATCGATTTAAAATTTTTGGAACTCACAATAATTTTTCAAGTAGGCGTCTATGGTTGTTGAACTATAGTTTCTTAGGGATTCAGTCCCCCCCCCCCTCTTTTTTTCATAGGCCAAGGAGGTGCAAGTGCACCGCCCTTCAGGGCGTCCATGAACCCCGATGTATGCCTGTGCCCTGAAACCCCGTCTTTGATGCATATAGCCTTTTGTGACCATTCATTCATTCATTCATTCATTTTCGCTGATGTTTTTCCACTGATTCTGTTTTTCACTGAAATTCATTTTACTACTGATATCTAAGCCACCTTGAACGAAAAAATGGACAATGTAGTACAAGAAGATTCAATTTTTTATCTAATGTTTATAAAGTGCAAACTTTATATTAACGTGTTCTATATATGCGATTAAAATTTAATTAAGTGTTGATGCTAATTTGAACACATTTATGATTCCCATACAAACGCAGTTATCGGAGAGGGGGGGTAAAAAAGCCAACAAAATAATCTACATTTTTATTTTTTTAAAAAGGGAAATTTTTCTGGATGCGCAGTAATTAATTCCACTATAAATAAAGCCCTATTCCACTATTCAGCCAAAAATTTAGTAAAACTGACATAAACTACAAGTATACACTCTAAGAATAGTATATAATATCTAATACTATACACACTACACCATAAGTGTAGTATATAATATATACATATAAGTATAGTATCTAGATTTTACTTTAGCATTTTTATTTGAAAAAATTAAAAGAAATATTGACTTGCAACCCTTGGATCTTAACCTCTCATGTATTAATTCAAATAAGGGTGATCACAAATCCTTTTAAATTAATGAAAAATATGCTGTCTTATGATACAGTAAAACCACCTTAACGAACACTCCATAATAACACCTAGCTCTGTTTAACCAACACGCTCCTAATTCCCAGTCCTAATGTTTGTTATCCCCTAACTTTCCCGAATAGCGAACATCAATTGCGGAAAAATACTGAAGTCCCGAGATGTGTCCCTTAAATGGAGGTGTCCGTTGAAATGATTTTACTGTAAATAAAAAAAAAGTGTAAATACGCTTACCTTCAATTGAACTTTTCCTTTTCTTGAATGAAAATCAGCGTACCTGTAAACTTACGTTTTACTTCATTCACACCGCAAGCACTGCAACTGCCTGGTTACCATCCCAGCTTCCTCATTAGTGAAACTACTGGGAGAAAGCCAAAAATCAAGCATCACCTGCGAAAATTTTTCCTTTAGTTTGGTGCAGAAACACTTCATAATGTTTTCTTAAACAATCTTTGGGTTGCCCATGACATTACGACGGAGAAACGGGTGAGTAAGG
>QLNU02015360.1:211966819-211980753 GCA_006491805.2 Dysdera silvatica | reverse complement strand
CTCAAATTTCTCCTACCTTTTTTAATGTTATCTAAACCCGCTTAACTGAAAATTTAAAGATGCACAAATCGCATTCATGCGAATATTTTTGAAGCCAAATGAATGTTTTATTGTAAAATTTAAACGGGATATATGCAAACAAACTTTATGAACAAGTTTTCATCCACAATAAATAGCTGGCAACCCTTATTTTTAAGGAGTGGCTTTCCCCACCGGAAATGGCTGTTAACCCTTGTAATGGCGAACTTACCAATGAAGAAATTCTCAATGAAGCCATAAATTCTGAAGGTAACTCAGATCCTATAGACGAAGAAAGAGTACTAAATGAAGTGAAAAATGGGCCTACTCGCAAAGAAGCTGTTTGTTTCTTGTCTAATACTTTTGCAAGATTATTTAAGGTCAAACAATTTTGATATGAAAAACGTTAATACTTATAAATTTTTTAAGCAGTCATCAGAACGCCCATGTATGCAAAGAAAGTTAACTGATTTTTTCCACTAATACAGTACACGCGTTTATGTAAGCACTACTACATTACTTCTTATTATTTTTATTAATAGAGTAATAGTACTGTACATTATAAATATTGAAATAAATAATGTATATGATTTATAAAATTAGTGATAGGAATATCTAATTTAACAACAAAATACTATAAAAAAACAAATACTGAAAAACTGAACAAATAATTTGCACGCAATAGTTTAGAGAATACTACTCAAATGTAAAACACGCTTATATGGCAGATTTCGTTGCCGCGTCCACTTGCATATATGCGGTTTCGACTGTATTAACCAAATTTATTCGTCTCAAAGGTGGTCATCTAATGATGCCAAAATTAACCTACCCCCTGTGGGTGGGGTTGGGGAATTTGTAAACTTCACAGAATATTACATAATTTTTGAAAGATTTTTTTTTTTTTGGAAAGCTTTTCAATCCACTAAATTGTAGCTGCACCATGCCCGTATCCAGACGGGGTGGGGGGGATCTTAGGGACCGGTTCCCCCCGAAATTAAATTTTTAATGGGACTTGGCTACAGCCTTGCATGCTGTGATTTTATCGATGCATGCGGTAAAAATTTTTGAACCCCCCCTTGAAATTAAATCCTGGCTACGGTCTTGAATTGCACCCTCCTTTCCTTTGCAGTGGACAAATTAACTGCTTTTAGTGCTATCTAGAAGTACACAACGACGTGGACGTAGTAGTTTTCTGTTCCCTGCAGGGTGCTGGATTATGGTGAGTCCTCTTGCCTGTAACCATCGGGTGCTTCATTTATTTATTCAATTAAATGCTCCAAATGCTGTCCTCTAATTTCAATGTATTTGTTGATCCGTTGTTCAAATGATTGAATACAACGCAGAAGTGTGTCACAAACTTGCCCCCCACAAAAGAGGCGGTTGGGGAGCTTTAATTTGAGCGGAGTAACCCGAGCGGCTCCTTCTCGACCGATCAAAAAGTGTCAAACTCATAAGCGTAGCCGGGGAGTTTTGGGGTTGTAAATAACCCGCATTGCAATGAAATTTAATTTTGTATATTTAACATAGGGATATGTGTATTATATCTCTGCAACTCCCCAATAGGCCCATAACCCCTATGAACTGTCTGCCTATGCCCATGGTCAAACCCGACCATATTTTAAACTGGGATGAGTTGAAAGTGTAGATTAACAACGGACTCACAGGGGTGGTGTGGTCACAGGGGAAAGTCACAAAACCACTTATGAAGAGGTATAATGCATTTCTTTAGCTAAGCAATTTCAAGAAAAATAAGTTATTTATCAAATGAGCTTAAATTTGAAATGGGAGCAGTTTTGGCAATACAAGATATATTTCTGCAAGAACTGGTTCATCTATATGCTGAAAACGAGGATATTCGTCTCCATATCAGTGATTTATACACACCTCCCAACATCCCCAACACCCCTCCAGATTTTTGATACCCCCCTTAATAAAATCTAAAGACACATCTAAACACACACAAAATCTAATCCACACCCCTCCTGAAAATCTTGAACACCCCACAATTTATGAATCCTAGATAAGCCTCTGCTCCATATACGGATGTATGCAGTCTTGCACATGTACCAGTATATGATATTGAGCAAGGATGGCTGTGTATTCAGGAAAATACATCATCAGATCCTATTCTACAAAAGTTTTACGATTATTTTGTTTCTCAATGGATGGAAAACACCACTTTTGCAATATAAATGTGAAACTGTTTCAATGCTCACCACCAACCCAATAACGCCGCAGAAGGATGGCATTTTAAACTTAACTCGATATTGAACAGACTACAGTCAAACGTTTCCAAAGTGGTCATAGCTTTAAAGAAAGACGCGGAATTTTACGCGATTACCTGTATAATTGACAGAAGATACCTTAATTTAGAAAGAATAAAAAAGAATAAGTACATGTGACAGTAGCCGAACAAATTAATAAGACCCTTGGAACTTACAATTCGGACAAAGACATCCGAAAATGCCTTCCAATACTCTCATACATATAGAAACAGAATTGAGAGTAAAGAAAAATAAAAACAAAAACATAAAATATTAAAAAAAAAAAAAGAACTGAAACAATAAATTAAATGACAAAAAGGCAAATTTTAAACACGCCAATACTAATGATACTGTCAATTGCAAGCCTGGATAAAGTGTGAAGAAAAATTCCCTTATCCAAGGAAAATAATTCAAAATAATATGAGTTTCTAGTGATTCTAGTAACAGTTCAAATTTTTACCTTTGGGGGTGATTCAAAGAAATTTTTATCTCGTGATACTAGATACCCACTGCTGTTACCCTCTTTAAGTAAATCTTTTGTCACAGTGGTAATCCTTCTTTTAGCCCTTTCGATTTGAAATTCAGTCGGGTTTGACACATTTTTCGTTCGGTCGAGAATGAACAGGTAGAGTTTAGCACTGCACCAATTTGAGCACAGTAGGTCTCTTAGAAACATTCATTACGTTTTTTTTTTATTTCTTAATCAGATTTGGAATTTTTTTAGAATCTGGTCAGACAATAGAACACATTTTCCTGCACCGAATACATGTTCTGGCACATTTCTAAAAGGTATGTGTCATTTTTAAACCGATTTTTAAAAGTCACGCAAATTCGCATTTTTAAAAGCACTTTTCCCCCTAACCTTTTTTAACTTAGGCATTTTAACTCTTGCATATAGAATTTATTTCCCTTATGCCTGCTCTTAAATGTTTTTCCCTGTCATTCAATTGTTGTTTCACTTTATAGAACCAAACTTCCACTTGTTATTCTCCAAATTACAAAAAAAAAAATCATGTCGGGAAGCGTACTTGCGGCCCTGTATAGAGAACCTGTGACGTCACTGACTTCTCAGCCAAGAGGTCCCGAGTTTGTGTCCCCTTCACGCAGAAGCCACAGCTATTTTTTAAATTTCATCCCTTTCAAAAGCCGTTAATTGCATAAAATAGAGCCCACTTTTCTGCCGCTAATGCATATTCTTACACATTTTAAGACGAATATGTAATTTTTTAATCAATTTCTGAAAATCACGTAAAATCGCATTTTTAAACACACTTTTCCCCCCAAACCTTTTTTTTACTCGTATCCTATGTTAATTCAAATAGAATTTTTCTGTTATGCCTACTCTTAATGATTTTCCAAGTCGGTGTGTTCGTTCATTTCATAGAACTAAATTTCCTCTTTTAGGCTCCAAATTAAAAGAAAAAAAAAAAAGATTTCCATGCCGGAATCATACTTGCGACTCTGTGTAGTGACTCGGAGATGTCACTTGCCCCTCAGCCAAGAGGTCCCAGGTTTGAGTCACCTTCACGAAGTCACCTTCCAATTTTTCAAATTTCAACAAGCTGTGAATTTCACAAAACAGAATACACTTTTCTGCATTTGATGATTATTTTTGCACATTTTAATAAGAGTATGTCATTTTTAAATTACTTTTTAAAATGTTAATCAAAATCGTATTTTTAAGCACTCTTTTCCCTCTAACTTTTTTATGTTTGATGTTATTACAAATAACAGTTTTTCCTATACCTTTTCGTAAATATTTTTCCCTTTCATTCGGTATGTCGCTCCATTTCATAGAACTAAATTTCCTTTTTTAAGCTCAGAATCCAAAATTAAAAAAAAAGCATTCCTATGCCTCGAATAGTACTTGCGACCCTGTATTGTGAACAGGTGACATCACTCGCTTTTCGGCCAAGAAAGGAGTGCCAAGTTCGTCACCTTCATGCAGAACCCATTGTCACCATTCTTTAAATTTCATCCCTTTCAAAAGCCGTAAATTACACAAAATATATTTTTTTTTGTTTTGTTTTTTGCCCCCAATGCATATTTTTGAACATTTTTAAGAGAAATATGTCATTTTTAAATCAATTTTTAAAAATCAAGCAAAATCGTATTTTTATGCACACTTTTCCCTCTGACTTTTTTTTTTTATATTTACTATTAATGGAAATAAAAATGTTTTTTTTACATAAGCCTGTTCTTAAACTGTTTTTCTCTTTCATTCGATGTGTCGCTTCATTTCTTAGAACCAAATTTTCCTTTTTAAGGCGGCAAATTCAAAATTTTTAGAAAAAAAAGGGATTCCCATGCCGAAAATCATACTTGTGTCCCTACGTAGGGGCCTTAGACCATATAAAGGATAGACCCAGTGTCCCCATATTAATGGCTGCTCTCCAAGCGCTTCTGCATCACATGGGATTAAACACGTCATTGGTCACGTGAACGAGTGACTTCTCTTCCTCCCTAGCAAACTTTTCCCTATTCTTCTAGTTTTTCAAAATGACCATGGTTCGATATTGTGTTGCGTATAATTGCAAGGAAAGGTGGGAGGAAAAGGTGAAATTCACTCATTTCACAGTTAAGACCTTATTATGTATTTAATATATGTTTTTTCTTCTGTTCTCATTGTAAATGATCGATTCCTGCTATCACAAACATTTCACACAAACATTTCCACGGCAACTATTATTCGTGATTCATAGAGGCATCTTTTAAAAGAATTTTTCGCTACTGGGCTTGATTTTCATTAAGAGCATGAAGAGATTATTGAAAAAGGAATTTATTAATAACGTATTATTTATCCATATTATATAATGGTCAAAGTACAATGGCGCCCAATTACCTAACCTTGAATTTTCATAGCAATTAATTCATTATGCAAGATAAAAAAAACTGAAGCAAAATATAAAACTGTACATTTATTTTCTTTTATAAAAGCAAGTGTACCAAACTATCAAAGTTTTGTTTACATTAGATTGAATTCATTGGTAGCAATTAATAAGTTTTCGTTTTGAAATTGTGCAGTATCAGTATAAAATATTACTGCCAAGAAGAAATGTGAAAAATCCGGGGGTGCGCTTAGGGACATGTTACTCTATAGGCGAATGGTGCGTTTGGCCAGGGCCCCCTCAGATTTCAGACCCCCCCAAAACATAATACTTGAAAAATTAAATTTAAAAACCCAATAACTACAGAAAATCAACGACTACATCTAAGATATAGCATTCCATGTACGGAATACATACTAATATACGGAGAAAAATGCGTTTGTCCTTGTCCTCATTCGTCTAGCAGTCCAAGACACTCCAGGCTAAACGGAGGGACCCTGGTTCGAATCCAGGATGGGGAAAGCGTCTCTTTTTCTCCAAAACAAATAAGCTCTAGTTTGAGCTAATTAAACGTGGGTGGCAAAAATTATTGTATAACATTCTATGAAGTCCAAAATCTATTTTTGCTTATTTTAGAATATCAATCAATAATTTGTTTTACCATTAATCGCACATTAATGTATATACACACTGTCATGTCACTTTATTATATACACTTCCATATCATTTTAATGGGAGAGGTACATGTTTTTTTATGTAACTAAACTCTCAATGTGCTTCAATTATGTAAAATCTTTTTCCAGGTAAATAAAAAGCTCTAAATATTTAACATAATAATAATAACAATACACCTTTATTTATTCTTCTCTGGTACAGTCATATACACAGTCAGTATACAGCACAGCAAAGGAAGAAAAAGAAGAAAATAAAAACATGACCGCATCAGAAAAGGTCCCAAGAAAATATAATTAGATGTAACAAACTTGGGACCTTAAACTTATTTAAATATTATGACCACCTGCAATCGATACTCTATACAAAAAAATTCAAGCATCCGCTTGGATATTTTCGCACTCTATTATTCATCCCATTAATACACTCTTTGCTTTCTCCGCATCGTTTTTTAATTTTAATTTTTCCCAATTATTTTACGTCTGCATTATAAAGTATTTCTTGAGGTCCTTTTTAAATATTCCTATATTGTGCAAGGTCTTTAATGCATCCGGCAACTCGTTTCAAAATTTAGGTCCAGGTGCAGACAAACGTGCGCGGAAAGGCAGTTATGAAATGACATCCTCCCTTCTGCTGAAATGAACCAACCCATCTCTAACGTCATCTCCCGTGAATTCTACCGTTACCATCGGTCAACTTTCCGCGAATGAACTATACCCCTTGTAAGAAAAAATAAACAAATGCTTGACCCCCCCCCAAGCTTACGTAAGATTTTGGTTCTCTAAATTTTTGGTTACTATTATTACAAAACTATATATATTATACATATACATGACGCGTACTCTGAAATTGATTTATTTTTCTCGAATTCACCTGCTGAACAACAGAATTAATTCCCTCCGTATAGTTTTATGTTTGAAAAACAAAGTCAGGATTTCTTCCATATCATCCTGCATATTAGGAAAATCATCAAAGGTATTGGTTGTGAGGTCAATCATCATTAGCTGAAATTTGGTTTTGTGGGAAAAAGCAATGCCTATCAAATGTTCAATACATTTTCCTTCACCTTATAGAGCTATGTTCATAGCACTAAGTTCACCTGTGAAATCAGCAAGAAAAGCGAAATCAAACAACCGCTCTTCATATTCTAACTGAGCGTACTTATCTCCCTTCTCCTTCAAAAGAGATATTATTTCTCTCAACAAACTGCGAAACCTTTGCAGAAATTGTTGCTTACTCAGCCACCTCATATCTGTGAGTAAAATTATGTCCGGTTGCTCTTTGTTAAGAGTAAGATTGAAAAGCCGCCTTTGAAGAGACTTTCCACGAATAGAGTTTACAATTTTAAAAGCAATGTCCATGACATTGCTTGTATTCAGTTTCTTGCTTGCCAAAACTTGCTGATGAATGATACAGTGATACGTATGAAAGCCAGGAAAATCGTCGTGATGTCCACGGAGGGCAATAAATCCATTAATGTGACCTATCACGGCTGTTGCCCTATCAAAAGTAATGACAAGTTTGTGTAATGGTACATTGAGCTTTTTGACAACGAAATGGAAAGAATTAAATATTTCCCTACCTGTAATTTTTGCTTTTAAAGCTACCATCCCAAGCAGTTCTTCTTTGATGATGTAATCTTGAAAAACCATCCGAATAAAAACCAGTATCTGATCTGTGTCACTGATGTCTGTAGATTCGTTCATTTGGAAAGAGAAAGCAAAGCAATTCGACACATCTTTTAACACCTGTTCACGTATAATTTTGGACACATTTTCCATCCGCCGCATGACCGTATTTCTTGAAAGTTGAAAATCTTTGATAACAGCCGTGATGTCATTTTTATTTTTAAATCCTCAAAAAGATTATCCGCTATTTCAAGAAAACATTCTTTTACAAACTCCACTTCACTGAAAGGTTTGCAATTTTTAATGATTAGATTGCTCACCTTGAAAGATGAAAGGTTACACTGTTAAAATGTGAGCTGGGTTTTACCAATAATTGTTGTTGAGCAGCTAATTTAGATTTCAGTTCTTTTAGCTTAAGTTTACGAATTCCATTTTTGATTGGAAAATCACCGTCAAATTGACTACGATGGAGAACATTATAATGACGTTCCAGATTTCCCTTTTTTGGCAAGGATACTATGGTGTTACAAATTATACATCATCATTTGTCTTTTACCACCATAAAGTAATACTCCATTTCCCATTCATCGTGGAAATGGTAAGTTTTAGTCTTTTTATTAGTAGTCAATTTTTTGCAACACTTTTTTAACAAAACAAAGAACTACAAAATTATTGGCGTTTTCGTAACACAGAGATCACCGTTTCCACTATTTCTTCCTACTGTGCGCGACAGGCTGACTAAAAAGTCCCTACTTGGCAAGGAAAAAATCCCTCAATATTCCGTAACGGCGCGACGCATACCCTCCCTAAGACTAAAGGTCAAAATATCCCTTTAAAAGGGACAAATTCCCTGCAGAGGAAAGGGAAGTCCCGACAGACGGGTGGGCGCCAAACATCCTTTCAACAATACCATTTTCTGACGCCAATAGACGAAAAAATGTTTTACGTCAGCGGGTTAAGGGAAAAAAAACGAGAAAATGTGATGCCAGCTACTAAAATCCATCCCGCGATCGACCTGTTGTCCACCCCTGGTTTAGAGGACTTCTCATGTTCAGATGTGTTCCCCCAATCCCAACTACCAGATTTGTGGAATTCCCGACTTGGTGGAGTCCACTATCCAGTTCTCGGAAGCGCAGTGCAGGAGGGAAAGTTTGTAGTATATATAAAACATAAAAGATGCGCAAATGCCAACTCTATCACCTTAATAGAGGAGCGCACTGTACAAAAGATATTAAATTATCTTATCCGGCATATTTGTTGCTTAAGTGTTACAAACGAGATTTTTTCAATCTTTTTTGTCAATTATTTAATTTTTTGCCCTCTTCTCCAGATACGCCGTCCCCGTAGAGTGGCACCCCGTGCGGTCGCACGTCTCTACAGCCTCCCCTGACGGCGAACTATGTGTACAGGGTTAGCGAAATTAAAGTTCCTCTACTTGGAGGGCTCTGGGGCGCGTTCTATGACTCCAAATGGAATGAAATTTGGACAACGGACACTTAAAACGATGCGCTCACCATTTATGCAAAAAATTGCCACTAGGTGGCGCTGTAGCAATAGTTATGCTAATTTGCATTATGTTGACTGCTCGCATCTATAAAAGAGAAAAGCAGCCTTTTCAAAAACATTAGTTGATCGCCTGTAACTTCATGAGTAATGTCGACGTTATAGGAAAAGGCACTTTAGTGAAGTTGTATTATCAGAAAAATAATAACGCAACTACAGCTCTAACAAAATTCCGGCTTTTAAAACTTTTAAGGTGCGGACCAAAGTCTGCTCGTGCTGTCCGTAAAATGATGGCTAAATTTGAAACAACGGGGCAGCTTGGGATTCGACCAGGGAAAGGCTGAAAACAAGTAAACTCAACTGGCGTTGAAGATGTGGATACGGTTATTATGGATTTGGCAAACCAATCTTCATATGGTAGCGCAAATGTATCAGCTGTTGCTCATGCATGGCCTCAGATATTGCGATATTATCCATACACGATAAAGCATGTGCAACAGCTACAGCGTGGTGACTCGGAAAGTCATCTCACATTTGCACTTCAGTTTTTGGCACGCACGCCAGTTGATATTGATTGGCCATGGAACATTCATTGAAGTGACGAAACCCACTTCTATTTAAATGAGCAAGTCAATAGAACTGTCGGGTTTGAGTCGAACTTATAATTTTCGAATTTAAAAAGCATATATTGTATGTATGTGTGTGTGTATATATATCGCACAGTATATAAAAAATATAATCTAAAACACACACAGTCATAGGTGTAATATGGAGGGGGCCACTTGCCCCCAGTCTTTTAAGAAAGGAGGCAAAATCATACCTTTACAATTTTGGGTTTTTGTTCCTCCCCACCCCCAGTTTACGCTATATTTAACCCCTTAGTTACGCCTATGCACACACTAGTTGTGAACATTGTATTTTTAAATTAAATGTAAATTTTTAACAATGGGTATTATTAATGGGATTAGGTTTCGGTGCTCGTTCACGGATTGTTTGCCTAACTCACGAAGTGTATGCTTCTGCAGCAAAAAAAGGGCTTCAGGTGCCGTGGGTGGTTGAATAGAGAGTCCGCACTCCAGTTGTAATTTAGCTCAGTGACTGTGACACGCTGAAGAATTACGTCATACCACAGCTTCAACAGCACAGGTGTCTTTAAGGAACCATCTTCATGCAAGATGGTGTACCGCCTCATATCAGTCGCAGTGTTCAAAACTTGTTAAAGCAGCATTTTACTGAAAAATGGGTTATTAGCCGTTTTTTAAGAAAATTTGGTAACCTTGGTCACCTGACCTCACCCCATGTGACTTTTGGCTATGGGTTTTTTGAAAGACCAAGTGTATTGAGAAAGATGTCAAACTTTGTTGGAACTAAAAGGCAGTATTAGACGTCATGTTTTGTTAATTTCAGAAGAGTTCGTTCAGAAGAGTTTCGTTCTGCTCCAGAAAATGCAGTTTGCGGAGTGGAAAACGTTCTTGACCACAGTGGAGGTCACGTTGAGCATTTGAACATTTATAGTGATTCGCATTGCTACAGCGTCATCTGGTGGCAATTTTTGTATTAAATTTTGTTATTACATAAATGGCGATCGCATCGTTTTAAGTGTCTTGTCCAAATTTCATTCCATTTAGAACCTTAGAACACACTCCAGAGCCCACTAAGTAGAAGAACTTTAATTTCGCTAACCCTGATCAGATTAGTATTTCCAAATCAGTCGGTATCTTGACACACACGTTTTGTGGTGTTTTTGATTGTTAATGTAGCAGTTTAGTAATATGAAGTTAAACATGTTTAGAATAAGCATGTAGTTTCTTTGCACCTTTACATTGAAAATTAAGGGCAGTACAGTGGCAATGTGTTCACCTTGTGCACCGGTATCATAGGTTCAACTCCCAACGGTGGAAACAACAAAGCTTACCGACTAACTGCTCACTATACTCGTAGTCTGAGGGTTGGTATCCTAGGCCATAAGAATTCCTCAGAAAATTATAGATCCTGGCACAGCACAGCCCTTGCTGTCCTTGTGCAATAAAACTCACAAGTAACTGAAAATTGAATTTCCAGATTAACCTAAATTTTGTTCATCCAAAATAATACCTCCCCCTCCACCCTCTTTGTTTCGGATTATCAGGGTTCCATTGTACAGGGTGACCCAGAAAGAATGGATACATTTTGAAGGTCAATAAAAAATCATACATTACAGATACTGAAAAACAATTTTTTATATGAAAGTATATTCAAAAATCGTCTTCAGCACTGCATTGATCAGAACAGCCACCACGTACAAGATGTGTTGAAAATAATGATAAAAGACTGCTTTCATTGTAATTTCATATAAAAAGATTGTTCAATATCTGTAATGTATGATTTTTTATTGACCTTCAAATTCCGGCCATGCTTTCTGAGTAACCATGTACATCAAATAAAAAAAATGGTTTTTTGTCTACTTTAAAAAAAATGCATAGCTGTATGATGTTATTCCTAATGCACTATGCATATCACACGAATCACATATTACTAAAGAAATAAAGATTCATGCAGTAACTATTCATTCAAAAATTAAATTATTGCATCAAAAAGTTGCATACGTTTTGTAGTACCATTATTTTAAACCTTAAACGAAAATAACTGTCCTTTATTGGCGATTTAACTTTAGAAAATCTTAATTTTGTAAAAATGTATTATAAATATAGAGGAAAACTTACATAATAATGATAAATATTTATTCATTCACATAAATACACTTCAGCTACAAAGAAAATCGAATTTTAGAAAATAGTTGTCTTATCAAGAGATTCCTTTTCAAAATAATAAAATATTCGCCACATCATATAGCTTAAAAAAGGGGAAAGGGAAAATAAAAATATTCTGTATATATATAGTGTTTATACTAGAGGAAAGGCTCTTAATGGTAATTAATGAAAAGGCTGGTGTCACATTTCACTTACATAAGCCTTATTATACTAATCTTAATACTTAACATTTTAATTCTAAGTTCAGACTCTGCACTGCTCAACTGGATTTTATATTTGTTTTTAAAGTAAACAAGCTCAGGTTAAGATTTCTTCATGAATTCGCGGACCTTCAAGGTCAGTGGACCACAAGTAAGTACCACTGGACTAAAAACCATTTCAAAATCTTCTCTTTGAGGAAATCGAGATATAATGTTTTATATAGACCAAACTGATTTCTCAAAATGTGCATCCTAAATCACCACTAAAATAAATACAGAGATCTTTACAAATTTGTAATAAGCATCTATATGAGTATTTAAAGTTGCTTAAAAAAATTCATACACTCAAATCACGAGAATGATGCTCAGAATATTTTTAGGACCCAAAGCAGATGAAGTGTACATCATTCATGGTGAAATGTAAGAACGAGATCTACCAGATACATTTTACATTGATCAAGAATATACACATTATGTATGTGTGTGTGCATATATATATAACTCTTAACTTTAAATTTCCCTGAGAAACTTTTATGAACCTTTTAATTTTTTGATTAAGATTTCTAAAAAGGGTTCCACAAAAGATTGTGATCTATGGGAGCAAAAAATTCCTATCATGCTAAAGTATCACAAGTAGTAAATACAATTCTCATGTAAAGAGGGGGGGGGGTACAGGTCTTGAGAGCAGAAAATATTTTTAAAGGCTCCTTCGACAGTAAAAAGATTGAGAAAGGTTGCAATCTAGATTACAATCAAGTACTGCGACAAATATTAACCTTCAAAAAGAAATACGCTAAGAGATTCTAAAAACCTAATAGAGATTGGCATAAAGAAAAATTAATAATATACGATAAAAAAAAACGTACATATGATCAATTATTTTACATTTAAAAAAAAAGGCAAGCACAGCAAATAAAGTAAGAAAAATAGTGAAATTTTAACAGAAAGAAAATTAAAGAAATGGAAAAGGGGAAGATCTGGAGAGAGAGTTCTTTTGTGTTTCAAAATATTTATATATAACCCAATTTGGAAATTCTACTTAAGACTATGATCAATTCCACATTTGCTTTTCCCTGTTTCCATACTAAACTAATGAAGAAATTGCCGAGAAAATGAATAAAACATCGTATACTATCTTTATGCTATGTTATTGCTATAATGGGAAATGTTACCAAACTTCTGATTTTTATATAAAATGCAAAACTTAAGAATACATACAAATAACAATGTAAAAACATTATTTACTTTGGTCATCTGGAATGCTGTTAACAGCTGAACTTCAATACATTTATAACTAACCGCATTTACTAGAAATTGAATTTAGCCCAGTGAGTCTACACAATGTAACAGTTACTGTAGGATTCATACAATATTTTATGTAGTACTGCAAATTCAAATAATAGTATATATATATATATAATAAAAATAAAATGCAGTGATAAAATAACTATTATTATCAAAAGGAAAATAAATATAATCTTAAAGTTGGTAAGAAAAGACAAAGAAAAAAATAGCACATGCAGTCATCTCTTACCACTGAATTTAACTATGTATGTATAATAATATAACTTCCATATAACTTCCATAAGGTGGAAACCTGCATACTACGGAATTTTTTCCCAGCCCTATGAGTGTCCTCCTTGGAAAAAATTCCGCAGTATGCAGGTTTCCGCCTTATGGAAGTTACATGCAAAATAAATATACATACATGTTAAATTCAGTGATAAGATATAACTGCATATGATGTTTTTTCCCTTTGTCTTACCATGCAAACTTTAAGACTATATTTTCCTTTTGATAAAAATATTTATTTTATCACTGCATTTTATTTTTATTAATTTTAATTTTCGCACTATTTTGTGGTTTTAGTAGTTACGATCAATATGGTGCAAAATTTCATGCTAACTATACATGCTTATTCCATACAAAAAGTCTATTACGTAAGCTTAAATTGTAACGATAAAGTACCTCCCTTGTAAAGATGATGATTCCCTTGTATAAAGATACTCTTCCTTGCGGTGGGTTTATCCATGAATTGATAAAGTGGATATGGTAACTACGTTCCTGGGTT
>QLNU02015360.1:211921912-211966719 GCA_006491805.2 Dysdera silvatica | reverse complement strand
TGACACAATAGACAAACACATTGCCACTATGCCACCATAGAATTCTGTTTTGTTTTCAATACTATCCCTTGAATATGTACACAACTCAATAAATCTAAGATATCATGATTTAATGTTACCAACAAAGTAAAGTACTATATATTTGAAATACTGATGATTAAACCTGGAGTATGATCACTTTTTTTTGACTCATGGGTCAAATTAACGATCGACTTTTAAACACTGCTTCTCAATATTAACTATACACATTAAACACTGCTAGCTGCATAATATAAACCATCAGGATTCCTGATCCAGGGCCTGATTAAGGCAGATGGGGGCTATAGACACAGTATTAGATCCCCCCCTCCCATGTATGGTAACAAATTTAAAAGGGATGCCTGAGAGTATATCAAAAATATGTACTTACATATGCTCATTCCAAAGCTCCTGAAATTTGGGGTTGAACTATCCAAAATAGCCCAAAAAATAAGCTTTTACCTAAAAATTTTCTAGATACTGATCAAAAGTGAATAACCAAAAGTCAACTTCTAAACAAAAATAAAACTTTAAAAAAGGAAGCAAAAAAAAACACAATTTGGGGCCATAGTCAATAATCAGGCCCTGTCCTGATCTGAAGTAACTTTTGGTTCTGGCAAAATAAATTTGACCTCTATATTTTGTGGTTATATCAGCTGAAGTTTCCTACCTGTTTTACTATAAGTATTCATGCTATTATTATTATTATTTCTGAAGAAAAAAATAATTAGTGCAGTATTTTAAAAACAATTGCTTAAATTACATACTGGACTGATAAATACCAATACAAAAATACATTTTAATTGAAACATTTGTTAATACCTAAATACAGCTATAGATTCAAATGAGTAAATATCGCAGAAATTAATTTAAACTAAAAAAATATCAACAGATCTATCATAATAGGTACAGATAGCCTCGAAACCAGTGTCATGCACCAATAAATATCAATTACAAAGAAAAATGCATAAGTAACAAAAAATAAGTTAAATTTTATGCTACAATTTCATATTTGCCCTGACTGAAACACATAAAAATACAATAAAAGCACAAAAATCATCACAGAATGAACACTAATATTACCAGAATTCAGACAACATACATTTTTCAAAACAAGTTTATTTTAAATATTTAAGATTTTAATATTGTCTCTGTTGGAAATAATCAGCACCTCTCCTTCCTCGTCCACCTCTTCCACTTTTAGGACCTCTTCCATTCCTATATGCTTGCTGTTGATCGACAAGTTGAAATGAACCACCACAATATTGCTGAAAATTTCCCCCAGTTGCTCCATAGCCACCAAATCCTTGATTGAAGTCACCACCACCTTGAAAGGTATTACCACCTTAAAGGAATGAAAATTATTTATAACATTGGGAGATTTAATTAGGTAACATTTTGTTACATAATATAAATTATTGAATATATGCAATACAGATCTAAGACCGAAATGATTTAAAATTGAAGTAGTTTTTTCATCATGAATACTTAACCCACAATTTTAAACATGTATTATTCACATTTCTTCAGAAAATTAAACTTGCATCTTAGTAAGCTCTTGCTTAAGTAACTGATATATAAAATCATTACACATCATCCAAACATTATGGTTCACTGACAATATTACCCTACACTTCTTTGCAAGCACAGGCAGATACGTATCTTGCACATAGTCCTAGTATTTTGGATTGAGTTTACATACAAACATTGCATACAGTCATCCATCCCATACATTTACACCATACAATCATTCATCTCCTAGTTTTCAAAGTGTTTGTTTTAAAGAGCTGCAGATGATCCACTGCTGCACTTTGATGGTTTTGAAGCAAAGGTTTGTATACTAGTTTTCTACTTTGCATTTTAGAATATAATTTAGCAACAGCGTGCAACTAATTTGTTCACTTAGCTGTTTCTCTGAAGTGCTGTTTACAAGCTTCGTTTGTTTGCTATTTTGAAGTATTACAAATTAAGTAATTTCAGCAAGTAAATACAAATTTACTCATTCATTGGATATATAATTTTCCGAAAATTATGAAGGTGACATTACACAATCCGTCCCCTAGTGCTTCTCTCCTTTTGAAATGAGTTGACATTACACATGAAATGACATTACACATGTACATTGTCTTTGGAGCTTATAAGGGCATTTGTACATGTTTCATCGTTTTTCCGGCAGTGAATTCTATTATGTCTGAACGGTTGATGTCTTTCTTGTGGAATTGCGGTTCAAGGGAAAAAGAAGTATGCTGGAGTGGGTTATGAAAGAGAAATTAAATTCCTTCTGGTATGAGATTGTGGGCTAGGCCTCGTTTGGATGACGCTGAGGGGGGAGAAGGAAAGGGAGGGGAGGGGGAAAGGGTGGGAGGAGGAGGTAGAAGGGAGAGAGGGAAGTAAGGAAAAATCGTAGTCTACACTTTAAACACTCCGAAACAGGGAAACATACAAATATGGTTGAAGGAACGTAAAGCAACATGAAACAAGGATTCCGGCATCAAAAAGAGCAATAACGGTTAGTACCTCTTTTTTTTTTTTAACTTAACTGAATCGAGACATCCATGTTATTAATACGTTGTAAAAGTATGACAACATGGCAGCAGATCAATATCACTATTGCCATGCATTTTGGAAACACTTCCCACTAAAAAACACTAGGGGACAGATTGTGCAGTAGCGCCATTATGAATTTGTTAGTGGCTAATGGTTGTTTATTTGATAAAAAGTAAAACGCAGAGGCATTGTCATTTTTAACTCATTTTAAGTATAACTAAATTAGTTCAAAGTTAGATCTTTAGGTTCATTGTTACACTTATTTGGTAATTTAGAAAAAGAAGTTTATGGAGTTCCAGCTAAATAATATGTTTAATTATAAGACTGGGTTTCATGATAAATTGCAGAAAAATAAAATTTTGTTTAAAAGGGGTTCACATGAACATGTGAGGAAATTCAACTAAGAGTTGCTATATTTCTATGTTCGGTGGTAGTGCAGAAGGAAATTTTATTTCACTCTATACCATTATAATAGGAACACAAAAATAGGCTGACTGGATATATGTTGCACTTACAGGGACATGCAATACCTCAAAAACAGGGTGGGTTGAGACATCAAGTTTTTGATGACTGGTTCGAAACCGTTTTCTTCCTATGATAAAACAAAAACTGGGAAAAAAATATTGATGATATGCAGTCTGACAAATAATGAGACTGGTTTTATTGTAATGAAAAGGTCATCAACAATTGATTGTATGTCATCAAAATGTCTCATTTTTGTCTACAATCTAGTAACATTGCATTGCTACACGCCAAGCATGACGGGAAGTAGAACACCATTTTGTGTGGGTAGACAGTTGTCAAGTTAGTGGCATGGAACAGAAAGCAAACATTAAATTCTGTTTTAAACTCGATAAAAGTGCAACCAAGACTGTGCAATTAATGTGATAAGTATATGTAGCAAATGATGGTAGTGACCGATCATTTAGGGTCAAAAAAAGAAAACTCTGCTACAGCTGCTAACGTTTTCAAAAACATAAGTGATTTGCTTTCTGAAAGTAATCTCCAGTATGATCAGTTGTCTCATGGATAACTGTCCAACAATGGGAAGATTTAAAAGTGGCGTACAAACATTAATTCATAGAGAAAACCCCAATTTATTAAATATTCATGGTAACATAGTTCACATTCTACATAACGCTGCAAAAGTGTTATTTTCTCATTTTAAGCATTTTATTGAAAACTTTGCAAATGATGTATATTATGACTTGCAAGAATCTCCTGAAGCAAAAGAACTATTTTTAGAAATACAGAATTTGTTAAATTATGAGAAATCATTGTGCATTTTATGACCAATGAAATCTAAATTTTTGCAAATACTGGTGATCTGTGACAGACATGTACTGCATGATACAATAATAGCATACTATTTTAGTTTTCTAACAAAGGAAGAGCAAGGTCAGCAAAGTGAATTGCGGAACACAATATACCAGTTGTATAAAGTTTCTGATGAGAAAAGCAATAAAATAAATCAGATTCAGGTTCATCTTACTAATAAGGAAACCCCTTTCGCTGTTCACTGCACTTTGAGATCAGACCTATGGGAGATGATAGTGCTTGACTTCCTGATCACAAGTATGTAATCATTTGTCTGCTAAAATGACATGACAATTTTTTATGAATATTTGAAGTCCAAAAATGACACTTTTTTCGCCGGGTTTGATATTTTTTAACCGCCCTGTATGTGAGAAACAATAGGTTTGAAGTCGGTAAGATTATGAAGGATCATCGTATTTAACGGATAAAAATGAAAAATTAAAATAAGCTTTCGCTAATTAATTGGCAATAAGACTTAGTTTAGTTACTTTTTTATCTCTGTTCAGTCTTCTGTGAATTTTTTGTCATAAAGTTCAGATTTTGCAATATTTATAGTTTTCTGAACCATCAATGCACTTACGATTCCCGTTGACAAGTTGGGTCGGAAATTGGTGGTAACTTCCGCACCAAAGAAAGGTTTTTGCTTTTTTTTCAATATTAAAAGTACATTCACACTCTACATTACTATGCGGAATGGGCAAAATTTCTAGTATTATAAATAGTATGTTTTTATATGGTTTCTTCACCCAATTCATTTTTAATTTTGCGAACGAAAAACCACAAAGTGTCTCAACTCGCTCTTCCTTTTTTATGGTAGCTGATATTTCAGCTATTTGTTCACAGAATTTTAACTGCAGTCAATCAATTTTTACATTAAAATCACTTCCCTTCAATAATATGGGAAATTAATTTTATATGTTAATATGTAATTAACCATATTTTAACTCTAATGACTTAATTACTAATTTTAGTAATGTAATTACTAAGTTTAATAATTTGATAATACGAATAATACAGATTTAGTCAAATGCATGAACTAAAAGATGAATCACATTTGCACGCTGCAATATTGGAAAGTGTGGCCCTTCCTTCTTGCTCTGAATCTTGGCGTTGTATCTTGTATTGTTTCATTTGCCTTTAAATGGTTTCATAAGCTTCATATATTTTGCATGGTATGCTTGCAAGAGTTGTAAAATTCTGTTATGGGAAGCTGTAGGAATGGATGCTTTATGCCAAATTTGGTCCAACTGCCCTTCCACTTCTTGGCTATTTCAGCAAACGTTGGCTCCTCTGCTTTCCTTCTAATTGAACCTTGTTCATGCACAAATTTTCATAACTTGTTCATAAGTTGGCAGCATAGTTTCACTTAATTCTGACAGTGTTCTGAATATGGAGCAGCTCAAGGTGCATCTTGTTTTCACACCTAACAGCCTTGGTGATGTGAATTCCTCTGATTTCACTACCACTTATAGGTGTACACAAAAAGTTCATAAGGGGGTTATAGGCTCAATGGGGATTACAGAGCTACAACTCACATATTCCTATGTTAAATATACAAAATTTCATTGCAATGGGGGTTACAACCCCCATCAACACCAGTGTGTGCGTATGCCAGTGCTATCACTTAGCATGCAAAAATAAACGAAATATAAAATTCCAATGAAAAATAGTTGCAGCTAATTATTTCACTCTTTGCCTTAACGGACAACAATAAAATATTTATGTAAGGTATTTAGAATATGAATTTACAAACAACCGGTGGCAATTCCAGGCTAGGGGCGCGGACCATGCCTCCCAAATATAACTAGGTTTTATTATATTGCTTATGTGCATGGGTGGCGCTGGCGGCACTCGTGTACGTTACAGTATATGTAAAATCGCAATTTAAAATTATTGGGAAGCTCTGGCCCCACGGGCCAATGTAACCCTACGCCTATGATTGCAATATTGGCGACTGTCTTACCCTAACGTGAATGAGAGAGAGAGAGAGAGACAGTTGATATCTATGGGAATGTTGACTGCTAGCTCTTTAGGGGTTACAGGTTTATAATTTACAGGAACCTGTTTCACCACACGCTTTGTCAAACGTAAACACTTGAAATATCTAGACCAGAGATGCCAACATGTATGGATTTTCCATAGTTTGTACAGATTTTAACTTCATCTTACTGTTTTACGGTCGACACAAAAAAATCTACGAAAAACCTCATTCAAGATCCTCACGTGAAATTTTCTACCGGCCCCTCAAAAGTTCTTTTTCTTTTAATTGTTTTTTGATGAAAAAAAATTCACTTTGTTTGGATACAACACTTCCGACTTCTCAACCCCCTCCACTGCCGTCTACCCAGCATATACCAGAAGAAACCAAACACATCGGGATTCCCCATCGCACCATGTGGATCAGTCAAGAGCGAAAATGAAATTAGTTATTGGGCTTTTTGTGTATGTGTTTGCATTCAAACTGTTTCTCTATTATTCTTTACAATTAGCTTTGTGTGTGAAAATTGCTTTGAATTCAGATTAAAACAACGAAATGAAACGCAGCCGTGATTGTGAAACAGCTGGGGGAAAAAAAGGGGGCAGACAATTTACCTGCAAGTGTATCGCGATATTTGTAGTAAGGAATGGCCGTTTTGCGAAGCATCAAAAGTATTTAAATTTTTACGTCCATACCACAGCTTCATCGCATTTCGAATAACTTTTTACTTGCAACATTTTATTAAAATTTCAGAAAAATTTCCTCATGATACTTTAGAAAATAGCAGGCGACATGCCGAGATTTTGCGGCATATATTTCGGGATATTTCCCCCTTATGCTTTCGTATCCACAAGCGCAGACGATTGCAGATTTATTCAATAGTAAATTTACCTATTCGATATATTTAATTTATAATTCTATTCAGTGAGAAAATGCTACCTGGTGCTTGTTTGTAGAACTTAAAAAATGATTTTAACGTTAATTAACGAGCGATAATTTTTTTTCCGCTGCGTGATTTCATCCTTATTGCAAAGCCTACCGGCAAAACTGTGAACGTTTTAAATATTCTGTAATTAAGGACTGTTGGTAATTTTTTAGTATTTTTCCATCAAAATAGAGGAATTTTGCCCTGATACACCACCTACTGGAGGGTACAAACTTAGCGGTCATTAGTCGCACTTTGCACCTACAAATTTCCATCCAAAGAAATAATATATCTATAGTGGAAAGTGGGCAAGGTTTGTTGACAAAAGCTAATTTGCGTATTTCAACAATTTTAGCTTCTCAAGAAAAGAATAAGGAAGGGGTTTCAAAATTACAGAAAAAGAAACAAAGAACTTGATATTTACGAAATTTTACTTTTTCAATGAAGCATGTGACTTTTCATCTTTATCATACTCATTCTCATTCATTTGATTAAACTATATTTTGCATTCTACAAAACCCATGTGAAAACCAATTTTCCTGTACAAAATATAAAATTCTGGTGTTCACCTGCTACAAAACTGGTGCAAAAGCCACTTTTGTTTCTATAAAACTGATGCAAAAGGTTCTTTTCTACAAAACCGATACCGAAAGCCATCTTTCCTCATACGAAACTGATACAAAAAGACATTTCTATTGCAACAAATGTTATTAGTGAGAGTGTGTGCACTGTATAAGTACATAAACATATACAGTTGAATCACATTATTAGGAATACTTGCATGTTGTTTCAAGGTGGGGGGAGAGGTATATGTATTGCTCTGTAACATTGCAGGTGCTTTATTTATAAAAAATCTTTCTGCAGGATATAAAAGAGTGTGGTTTTACGAAAAACTACGGAAAATTGTCTTTTTACGGATGACGACTTTCTCAGGTTGGCATCTCTGATCTAGAAATCGTTTATAGAGTGGAGAACAGGAAATGACCAGTTTTGCATATTTGTTTGAGAAAGTGTTCGCTATATGATCGGATGTACATGTACTATCTTTAATTTATATTTCTGCGGCTATATTCAGCACGTTATGCAGCTACAGAATCAACCCACTTTATCATTTGAGACAGTAGAAGAAATGAAGAGCTCAACAGTGCAGAAATGCTTTGCAAAGGCTGGAATCAAAGGAGTTTTCATTTTTGTACATACATTAGTGACTAGACAATTTGACATAATTTCCATCTTTTTACCCACATTTCTCTTCGCAAGAATTGAAATCCTGTAATTATTTTTTAATTGCAGGATTTTTCCTCACTTGATGTACCTGAAAATATAGATGACGATGCATGACAATCTCAAATTAGAAGGAATGACAAATATTAAGGACGGCAAATTTGTTTGAATGGACAAAAATTTAGAAATTTCTGCTATGCTTGATACCACTGAGGAATTGTTAGAAAATATGATGGAAGGGAAAGAAAGTGATGAGGAAATGGAAGGGAGTGTGAAACTACCACAAAATTCTAACATCAAAACATATTTTGATGTTTTGGTAAATTTTCAGGAGATCCAAAACTTTGCTTTGAACAAAAATAATGACGAGTTATATAAAAAGGACTACAAATATTATTTCCTCAGAAAAGGATATTTGCCATAAGAAAAAATTAAGAATCACTGATTTTTTAATATAAATTAAAATAGATGAGGATTAATATATTTGAAATGGTTATAATTTTTTATTGTTAATTTTATTTATTTTGATTTTTTTATACTGAACCTCTAAATAACAGCCACCTCCGAAGTATGGTCACCTTTGCAGAGTCCCGCGGGTGACCGTTATTCGGAGGTTTTACTGTATTAAGTTACTTCAACACTGGCATAAGGTTTAAAAGCATGACATTTTGAGAGCCAACTTCTCCCTTTGTCAAGCAAAGGTAGAATGATTTTGCTTTCACTTGACAAAGGGAGTAGTTGACTTCCAAAACATCATGTTTGCAGACCTTATGCAAGTGTCAAAATAACTGTTATGGAATCTCCTGATGAAACTTCGTATAGTTTTGTTCAAAAATATTCATTTTAACAAAAAAAATAAATAAATACCTCCATGAGAGACATATCCATAATCTTTTGGAATACTCCTAAAACCATCTTGATAGCCATAAGATTGGGGTGTATAGTCAGTTCTAGGAACACTGTAATTAAAGCTTTTTCCTTGACTGTAAGTGTTATTAGACTGTGGAGCATAATTATTCTGTTTGTTACTGAAATTAGACTGGTTGACTCGATCATTATAATTTCCAAATGATCGTTTTTCCCCTTGTCCACCTGTACTTCCAAAGTTAGATTTAGGTGGCTCATTTTTCTGCCAACTCGGAACTTCTGGGGGTGGTGGCTTTTGCTCATCAGGACGCCCACCACGATCAGGTACCTGATAAAAAATAATAAATCCCAATGTTAAGTTAAATTTACAGTAATTCTTTCCCTCAAATACAAATTTGTGGAAAAAGAGTAACGCTGATCAATGCAAGGAGAGTGGTAAATAACAATCAGGGCCTTTCAGAGAAAATGCGAAGACCGGGACAACTAATATTTTATAGGCCCTTCAAATATGGGTCTAACATATATTGAGTTACTAAGTTGAGGCCCCTAATATTGTGAGGCCCAGGGAAGCAGCCGCCTCTTCTGCCCTCCCCCTCTGATAGGCCCTGATAACAGTTGTAACAAACAAAATGTGTGTGCATCAAAACATGCACACAAAAGTAAAACATACATGTGTGCATCAAGTTTTAGGCGAAGCTCAAGAAATCAGCAACTGAGACAATTGAAATGCTTTTTTATATGTTGCATGTTATTACCCAAAGGCAGTGTTATTCTCAGAGATACATATGTAGTGCATTGTCATAATGCAAGAGCCAATTACTGTTGATTTTCAGTCATTTGCATACACAGAGATCGCCTGACAGGCTCCATAACTAATTTCCACAATATCTCAGATTTCATAAATTGTTTGATAATGCTTTTATGAATTGTCACCCCCCTTTAAGCGTTTATTCTAGTGCTTGGTCATCCCAGACACTCATCTTGAGCCAACATTTGACCATACTTGAAATGTGGGCACCACTCAAAAGAGTATGTACAACTTAAAGTTAAATCACCAAAAGCCTGATGACAAAGCATTCCAAGTGCCTAGGTAGCTGATTTTCCTAGCTTTGCACAAAATTTGACAAGCACCTGTTACTTGACTTGTCAGCTGCTGAAGAATAGCACTTAACATGTGGTCATAAAAGCATATGAGACCTGGTTTCTGATCCACACAATGCACTACTTGGCACAATGATTCAGTAGGTTTGAAGGCAATAACCTCCTATTGTATCCACTTGTAAGTCTAACTAGAAATCCACTTGTAAATCTAAGTAAGCTTGTAAGACACTAACCTAATTCCATGGGATTTTTCATTGTGGGGATACTTAAAAGATGTGGTGTATCGGGGAACAATTGCAACATTAGCACAATTAAAAGCCAGTACTATGCTACATGAGTGAAATATCACGGGCGATCACCTGCAGTAAGCGATTAAGCATACAGTTCTTTGCCTTCAAATGACACATTTGTAATGGGGCACATATTGAGCAATATCACATGACTCGTTCAAATGTCTGATACTGTTTTTGCAAAATAAACGTGTTTTTCAACATTCTGTTCACTTTTTCTGTGCACATAGCTGTAAAAGTGTCCTCTATATGATAATTTTGTAACTAATTTCTTATTGTAGAATCGTTGAGTGCATACTTTGAGTAGTATGGGTACAAATTTTGGTATTGTCTATTCGTTGCAGCTGCAGAAGGCAATAACTTGTTTTATGCCCACCCTGTATGCATATATATATAGAGTGTCTCAGCATCAGGGTTACCAACTTCTAGGAGGGGTAGGGTACACCTAGATGACTCGGAATCACATAGCAATGATGGTCGCAAACCACTCACAGAGCTAGTTCTAAAACCGTTCAGCATGCACATGCAGTGACACAAATAGTGCATGAGAAGCGCAAAATGCGATGTCCTAATCATCTATGCAATTGAGCAGCTGACCTGAGTTTTATCGCGCTTTTCACGCACTGGTTGTAAATATTTGTGCATGCTGGACGGTTTTAGAACTAGCGCTTTGAGTGATTTGCGACCAGCATTGCTATGTGATTTCGAGTCATCTAGGTGTACCTTACTCCTCCTAGAAGTTTGTGAACCTGGTGCTGAGACACCCTGTGTGTGTGTGTGTGTGTATATATATATATATATATATATATATATATAAAACCTTAACCACCTCTAATTCTTAATATTGATCCTAGACATACATACCAAATTGAAAGTGGTGTACAAAATTAAAATTTTGTATGGTCCCTGCACAAAAAATGTCCAATGAGTAAATGGGTCAATATACAAAATTTCAGCATTCTAGTGGGAAAATAACCAGAGATATCAAAGTCCAAAATAACTAACAACGCTTTTTGAAGGGAGCAGCAATAGGTACATGCCGTGAAGAGGGAAAATTCATTCTGCTAAATCACATTATTTTGGGTCTTCATATCTCTGGTTCTTTTTCCACTAGAATGCTGAAATTTTGTATATTGACCTATTGGAGTATGGGGCACATTTCACTCATTGGACATTTTTGTGTACAGGGACTGTATAAAAATTTAAATTTTGTATTTCTTCGAAAAATAATCCTCTGCAATTTTAATCGATTTCATAAAATTCTGCACCTTTTTTTTACGCCACTTTCCAATTTAACACATATGTCTAGAATCAATATTTAAGGAATTAGAGGGGGCGCTCAAGGCTTTTGGGACACCCTGTATATATATATCAATCATTTAAAACATATTGATATATGTATAACTTCAACAATATAGAGTTTTATACTTACAGGACCAATAAAAACTTTGTAAACAGAAGAATTTGTATTTTTCGTGACAGATGCACTGGAAGTTTTTTCAACAATAATCAGATCTGAGAAATGCAAATAATGCATTTAGAATTTGAAGAATACTTATAATACGATGTAATCAATAAGTAAGATAGTTCTCTAATACTCAATGGTATACAAACTTAAATAATTAAGCACACAAAGCAAATTCTCTGATAGTGAGCAGACACACTGATTTTTATAAATGAAATTCATTGTAGTCACATAGAATATGAAAGTACCAATTGGTTTTGTCCAAAACAAATTTAAGCTTTTGCTAAAAATGATGTATTTTACTCTAAGGTTAATATTACAAGAATGTTTAGTTAAGAAATTTAAAACAGCCATCTGCTTTAGCATGGACCAGAGAATACATATTTACAGTAGTGGTGTGTAGTTTGACTGGAAGCTGAACAAACCCACTAAGGTAACAAAATTCTTTTCTGTACATCATTCTGTCTTTTTTTTTTTTTTGTGAACATAATTCCAAATGACTGGAACCAGAAGAACTGTTTTCGCCTCGGTGGAGGGGACCCATCATGACCACTGCATAGCTTTACTGGTGAAATGTACTCAAGTGGCAGCACCATTTCTAATGACTGGTTTTTACTACAGTCATAAGAAGCCTGCTATTAAATTGTACTGTGAAGTGATGGCCACACATGGGAAGTACCTATTCACAGAGACCAAAAATTTGTGTACCACTGAATTCCAGAGACAAAAGAGTCCTGTTTACAGTGGTGACGAGAGCATGTGATTTAGGCCCAGGTATAATAGTTCAATTGTTTAGTCACAAACAAACAAATTTTCCCTGGATTCAGACAATCGATGTGTGCTAGTTTAGAGTAAACAAGATGTGTAAGTTGTCTGGAAATATTGTTGAAAGTCATGCTTTAAATCTTAGTAGTGTGATGGTATAAGCTGGCTTTTCATTGGAAAGCTAACAATGATCAAGATGTGTTTGATCCTGTGTTAGACTTTATGCAGTGGCAATCTGCCCAGATTTTCTTTTAATAGATGACAATGCTCACACCCAGAGGGCACACCTAGTACAGGATGATCTACAGAGAGATGATATTGAATGGGTAGTTCCGAACTCTTATTTCTATCAAAAATCTTTTGGGTACCTTAGGGTAAACTGTCTCTGCCAGCCTGCACACCCTGAGAATTTCAAAACGTTCCTATACAGGAATGGAAATTATTTTCCTCTGTCAGCCTTAACCAGAGGATGAATGGTTTATACCAAGCCTGTATCAAAGTCAAAGGATGTCACATTACATATAAATTGGCTCCTTTATTCACTATTCACAATAACCATCCTCTCTATGCATTATTACGTGGTAACAGTTGCTTATAAACAAAGCTTCTTAGTGTTCATGTTTTATCTCTCCTTTATTTTAAGTTTATATTACTAAATATAATCCATCAACGCATTTTCCTGTTTAATTAAAATATATTTTTATTAGTGTAGAACCGTGTGGGTTATACTAGATTTACCATTTTATGATTGACTTTTGGTGGGCTGTGTAATATTTACAGCTTTGTAAATAGAAACGAATTTAAAAAAAAATTATGATTTTCATTTATGTGGTAGTATTGGACAAAGATTTGACGAAGTTGATATTTTAGACAATTTAGCTTCTTGTTTAACCTTTCCAAAAGTATGTAAAAGCCAATGAAGTTTCATCTTTAATAATTAATAAAAATGAAACTTCATTTGTTTTAACATACCTATGAAAACGTTAAACAAAAAGTTAAATTGCCTAAAAAATAAACTGCATCAAACCTTTATCCAACACTACCACATATTTCAACCCTATAACTTCCTTAAAATAAAAATCCCACCTCTAATACAGCGTTAATTATAAACTACTTAAAAAATGTTTTGAAATTATGTGCATACACATTTGTGAATGTTTTTTAATAGAGACAAATAACCCTTAATCATTACATTATTGGTGACCCTGACCCGGTGTTGAACCAGGGACCCAGCGTATAATCTGTTGTCTTTATATGTGTAAACCAGTTTGGCAATTGTGTTAGCCCTTTGAAGAGTAATAATGTTCAATAATAAAATGCATTTGTATTATTGCACAAAATACATTATCTGGCTTTTTGGTAAATAAATATGCATGAAGGAATGAATAAAAATGAATTAACAAATTCCACAAACCTTTCCTTGCAGCAAGTACATCAGATAAACACACTGCAGAATCAGTGCGTAATTGTTTACGCCGTTCTTCATACAGCTGAGCAATTTTATCATCTGAATTCTACAGAAAGGATATTTTTAAGTAAAGTTCACTTGTATGTATCAATAAATTCAGTCTATATTTTCAATAACTATTTTTTGTCACCACCAAATTGCAATTACTATCACATTTTAATTTTAAGTATTCTAATGAAAGAGGATTTTTAGTGATTTGATGTAAATGTAAATATGAGAAATTAACATTTTACTTACTAATATAGTTAGACAAAACTGCAAAAACACATCAAATAAAAAAAATCTTCTAATAAATTTTACCCTCAAAACAAACAAGTGAACATTTCTTGATTGGTTGATAGGTTGAATTTTTATAGCATAAAGACAACAAGGGTCATTTGGCACCAAACAAGGTGAGGTTGTTCATGTACAGTTTGGAAACATATCTACCTACACAACTGTAATGATCACATGGCGTTAGCATGGGAAAGTGAGACTTGTAGGTCTTCTTTGTGAAAAGGGTCGAGAGGAAACAGTCCGGATGTGGGCGGATAAAATTGCAATAACTCTGGTCTGCAAGGTCCAGATTGACATTGCAGAATATTTATGGGAAACATGTATGGAACGGGGAGAATGGTCACATCGGCCAATCAGGTGTGACCACGGTCTTAAGACTGACCAATTATATCATAGTGGAGAAAGAGTTGGTTGCGTACAGTGGGTAAGAGAGGGCAGATCGAATGAGGCAGAGGAGTAGGACGGACACACATGTGTGCGATTTCCGTGCCTCATCAATACGTTGGAACTTAGGGGGTGTGCCTATAGTTGCCTTGTCTGTGATGTCAAGGTATATACTAATCACCTTCAATAAATAGTCTTAGATTGTTTCTTCATTCTTGATATCTACCTCACTCTTCATCATCGACCTTCTAGTTTTCTACCTAGCACGTGGAATACAGAACCCGCCTCACGAAGAGACGTAGATTGCTCAGTTACGAGCCGAGCTGGTAGCAGCACAACGACTACCTGCACACACATACCTGACCATGACAACTACTTAAAATCTTTAAATTGTAAAAGTGAATTTTGTAAAACTTTCACCAATTAAATACAAGTACCCCTCATTATTAATTGCTTCCAATTAATAATCGCATAATGCAAAAATTGGTTGGTTGGTTGTTTTATGGCGCAAGGACAGCAATGATCATTCTGTGCCAATCGAGGTGCATAACGCAAAAACACATAAAGTGATATCATTTTAACGTGGGTAAGATAGGAATTTAGTTTCAAGAAAAAACGCATAAATGGCCACCAAAATGAAAATTTTAGTATTTTTTAAAGCATGTTATTGAGAAAATGCATAAAGCAAGATCGCATAAAATAAGGGATGCCTGTAAGCAAAAAAAAAAAGCAGATACAAATTTTTGAAAGGCAAGTTGTTGGTAGACAGATTTGTGTATGTGCATATATTATACCCTAGGATTTCTATGAGACTTCTGGGACAGAACTGATGGCTTAACATGATCTCCAAACCATAATATATATAATCAACGATGCTTAACTGCAAGTTGAACTCAACTAAGTAGACCTAAAAGTGACAAGTCATAAACACTGGACCACTAAAGCCTTGTGAATAAATATATAATTTGTTTTAATAATAATGATTAGGGCTCGGATCTTGATGACCTAAAATTTCCTAAAAAAATGCCCTTAAAAAGATGGAAAAATGACCTAAAAAGTCGAAAAAATATCTAAGATTAAAAAATCCCCCCAAAACAATTTGCATAATATTTTTCCACGTTATAAATTAAATAATTTCAACTTTAGACAATTTATAGACTAGAATTTTCATTCTTTCTCCATGATATGTCAAAAGAAAAGAAAAAAGGAAGTAAATACCTGTTATAAATAAAGTTTAATGATGTGTAGTCTAATCACTTGCAAGAACATCAAAATTGCAATGAACAATTATGCGTTTTTTAGCATTGTTAGAAGTCACTTATTTTCTGAAGATAAATTCTTATGACTTGGAAAGCTCTTTTCAATACTTACATATGTTGGTACAATGTCTTGCAGAAAGAAACTAACATTGGATCACATTTGAAGAAAATACGTTCATTTTCTTTGGAAAATTCTTCGTCAATTCACAAACTTTCTGCCTCTCCAGTCAAGATACCAGAATTTTTTTTTAAGTCTGAACCCAGAGGGGTTTTTTTTCTTCTAAAACATAGTTTAATTTTAAATAATAGAGTATCTAGTATCCCCCTTGACCTTTTTCAGTACTTCGCTTTCTTTATCGATGTAACCAATTAAGTCAACGAGTTCCATTCTGTGCTTCTGAGTCCTTAATAATGGAAGGTTAAATGCTGAAGTTTGATCTTATGTATGCCAAATTTCCTTCTATTTTTTCCTGAGAGAACAGACATCGCGCAATTTGAAGAGATGCTACGTACTCCGGCTGAAACTCATTTACTGTCGCCTTTACAGCATCAAAATTTTCGCTGTAACAAATATGCAACCATTGAGCATACGACCATGTTCCCTAATGCATTGTCAAAGGATTTGGTGGCAAAGTTAAACTACGAGCTTGCGTTTTAAAGACTTCTGTACGATAAAGAAATTTCAAGAAAAAATGTAACATTAGAAACAAGTCTATCTACATCCAGATAATTTGCCTGAATTTCCTCAGCAACCCTAATGTAAGGTGTGATCAAGGCAAGTGACATGCACTAGCTTTGGATAAAAACATTTGTTTTTTTTCAGTTTTTACTATACTTGGTGTAGCACCCATTATATTCTACTCCGTTTGGCCATAAAAGAGTAAAATATTTCTCAAATAGCTGACAGATGGTTGAATGATTAACCTTTTCAAGTACCTCCAAATTCAATAAAAATACTTAATATATATTAACATTTGGGAAATGTGATCGCAGGGTTGAAATAAAAGCATAAGGTTGAAAAAAAAAGGAAATAGGGCTAAAGACAAAGTTACAAAGATTGCGAATGATATACATAGTCGATTGACAATAAAAGCTGAAGCTTTTTTTTTTTTTGTCAAAAAATCCTTGTTTGGATTATTGCAACTCGTTACAAAAATTTAATTTTTATGGAAAAAAAGCAGAAAATGACCTAAAACAAGGAAAAATCGCATAAAATGCCCTAAAAACAGAAAAAAAGACCAAAAAATGCAAATGTCATCAATATTCAGGCTCTAATAATAATACACCTTTATTTATTCTCTTATGGTACTTAGTTACTTTATACTTATCTGGTACTATATTCTTCTCTGGCATTAAAGAAAAATTTAAATTTACGCCAAATGAAAAAAAAAAGTGTCTTAAGACATGACATGTCACTTGGGATGAGATTGGCAGCTCCACATGACAATTGTCATTTCAACACAGGTATAGGGTTTAAAAACGTTTTGGGAGCCAACTGCTTCCTTTGACAAATGAAGGCAGAATGATGTATAAATGAAAATCTTAAGATTATATACCCATATGTCAGAAATCCCCACTTAGAGAAATCCCCCGGTGAGGCTTCCAGTGTCAAACAGTTATGAGGTGTGATCGGAAAGGTTTAAGACAGGTGGAACCACTGCTTAATAAAAAGGATTAAGTTTGCTGATGGTGTGAAAAGGGAAGCTTGTTTTGTCCTTAAAACATCCTACAAAAATTACCTATCTTTGTTCAGTAGAGAGTGACATTTTGGTGAATGAAGACATGTTTTCGGTTCTTGGCGGATTATTGATTTTGCAAAATAAATGAAAACATGGAACAACGCTTTCATGTCAAATTTTGTTTTGAAACCAGAGAATCTGCTTCAGAGACTTACAAACTTTTAAAAACAGCTTTCAGGGATGAATGTCTGAGACTTACTGAGCCATTTTGAAATAACAAGCCCAGTCTTAAAACTTTCCAATCGTATCTCATATATAAAACACCTTGGTGAAACTTTATATAGTATCTTATTAACTTAATATGGCCTCTAAATCACAGAATTAACAAATTACAGGAAACTAAAATTACTGAGAATCAAAACCAACTCAATGCCCTTAAAAACTAAACATGACTACTGTGATGCTATCAAAATATCCGTTGTACATGAATAAAGTATAACCAATTTATCAATAAGATATAACTCTAATTTACTAATAATTTGTGCTTTAGAGTTTAAAATGTAAAGACAGCAAAGGTCATGCTGCACCATGATCTGCAGTTTTCCAAAGAATCTGAACCCAATGCCTAGGGAACTAAACCCCAGACTACAGTGAGCAGAAAAGTAGCACGTTTTCTCTATGGCACCATTGGAACCAAATGTGGAATAATGGCATAACAAGAAAATACAATACCACTTCTGTGGGCCAACATAGGGCAATTCATCAACAAAATATAACATAAAAGTTAAACATTTGGGATTATAGTGCCGTCTTCAATGACCACCCTTCCCAACCCCCCCCCTACCAATTTATGCATAATTCATGACAAAGTTAAACTAAAACTTTATTAATATTTTTAATAAGTTTATTGATACTGTAAATCTGTATAAAATAAGATTAAAACAGAATACATACTATACTTATTCAAATTTAACATATAACGTAAATCCAGATAGATTATTGAATAAATCAAATTTAAAAATATTTGTAAATAAAACAATAGCAGTGATTTACTGATGATGATTCATGCATGACCTAATATCATTAAAATGTAAGCACATTGGCATTTTTGAGGAGTTTGTATATTTCAAACAACAATGTCAATTAATCAACGTTTATTGGTGTTGTGATACCAACGCCCATGGTATGGCGTGATTAGATGGTGAAACGTTCGAAGAAAAATAAATATTTCTGCCTTCGGTGGGACCTGAACCCACGACCTTCCACTTACCGAGCAGAGGCTCTACCCACAGAGCTACAAAGGACTATATATAATCTCTTTACGAACGTATATATACTGTTGCCAGTTATTTTGCAGAATGATGTAGTACATAGACTACTATTTAAACCCAATTGCAAAGAGACTGGTATTAAATTGATCGAAATACCCGTTGCAGCATATTGTTGTTTGATTTAATCTGTGTAGTGTTCAATTTATTTAAAATAAAGTTTGTATATTGTTTTAATTAATCTTAAATATCTAGACACAAATGCTTTTGTATTACCTTTAGTCGATCTGACCAACTAAAAGACTTAACTGTAACATCTAAGCGCATCAACAACATATTACGTCGACTTTTAAATTCTTCGGACATTTGAGTTTGCAGCTTTTCTAAAGCAAACCACTGTTTATTTGTTAAGGTTCCTGTAAAAAGTGGCTCATCAGTTTTCAGCTGTGGATACATGTTCAGCAAGTCTTTAATCTATATATAAATAAAAATGCAATTTAATTAAAATATTATATAAATATACAATGTCAAAATCTGTGCTCATTTCAAAAAATAAATAAAAAAAAAATAAAAATTTGAATGCCAACAATTTTATACTCTTAGACAGGTCATATAATGAAGGAGCATGAGATGGTTGTATGGTGTTGGTACATGTAACAAAAAATAAGATGCACATTATCTGTCAGGCTTCAGGGTTGCATATATAGAAATGACAGGCGACCATATCAAACCAGTATGCATATGTGCAGCTGATCTATTAAATACACTATGTTTTCATACATCGTGCAGCACCTATGAAATAATTCCTTTTTATGTTCCTTTATAGTATATAGCCTGTCTTACAGTATGCTAATGCGTTAAAATTATTTTAAACCAGTAGTTCCCAACCTGTGCTCTGTGGAGCCCAAAGGGCTCTGCTACCAATCCAGGAAAATAAAATAAATAAAAATTTAATTTAATTAATGAATAAAAACAAAAGATATAACCAAAAAAGAAAACTAGAAATTACACTGTAAACAGGAATTTACCATGCTGAATTTTGAATCTCTTTTAGCAGACATCGGTCATTCAGCTGCCACTAGCTCCAAGATTATTGTAGTGCAAGAAAGACAGATGAAGAGGCTGAGTAGGGTGCAGATTCTGTCATGTACAATATTTTAATTTCCCTTACTAGAACTGCATATTAGAGAACTTTCTCGCTCATTCTCAACTCTTCGAGAATTCCTACAATCCACTGAAAGCTCCCAAAACTTAGATCCATATAGAGGCTGGATAATTGATTTGGAGTCACTTTACAGTAAATTTTCATAGCAATAACGTTGTGATTTCTTCCGTGAATTTACTGTGCATTTCATCTTTTGTGACTATTTAGTTGCATAGTTAGTAAGTGTTCCTTTTTAAAGTATTATGTTTTGGTCTACTCACATGTCTGAATGCCAAACTACTGCAATAGAAAAACGTTATATTATTGACTCAGATACTTTTATTGATTTTCAAGTAGGTAAGTATTTATATTTTGTTATAAAATTTTTATTTTCTTTATTTTGTGTTCTGGATTATGGAAGATAAAGTCTGTTATTCTCATATTCCAGTATGATTTTCTTTCAGGCATAGACGGCTGACTTCAAAGAGGTACTTTGAATGAGAAAGGAAAAGATACTACATTTGAAACGGAGAGTAACCCAGCAGCTCACTCCATTACTTCACCAAATGAGCGAGCAAGAAAAAGATTATAACCAAGACATACAATCCAGTATTGTCATATTGTCAGCAGAAGAGCTGCTAAAGAAACCATTTAGAACCTACGACACCACCTCAGTTTGCAAAACGTGATGAAAAGGGGAAAGTAGAGGAAAGACCTCCCAATAAGAAATGAAAATACAAAGAGAATTATTTATGGAATTCGCAAAAATAAACGGTAGTCAGCCTGGGTGTGATTTGCAGAAATGTATTGACCAACACTTCCATGTTTCCCGCTAAACTGTGACATTATTTCGAGGGAAACCATCCCAAATTGAAAGCTAAGTCATCTGATTTTTCACGAGGAAGTGCAATGAAATTTGGACTTCACAGAAAAGTATGACAACACTTTCTAAAACAAATAATGAAATAGCACAGGAAGCTTCCTACCTAATAGGTTACCACAGAACTCAAGTTGGTGAAGCTCATACCATTTCAGACCCTTATTAAACCTTATACAATCAACATTGTCAAGTGTTTGCTTGATGAAGAAGCTGGTAAGTTAGCCTCTAGCATTCCTTTGTCAAAAAACACCATCTTTAGATGAATCACCGATATGGCTGATGTATGAAAGAGGCACATATCAGTCACATCAACTATACCAAATTCATATTACAAATGAATTAATCCAACGGTTCTTTAACTTTCCTAGACCGTGGACCCCTTTCAGAAATCACTCGCATTCACGGACCCCCAAGAATTAACTCAAAGTTTAAAGACAGGAATTTGCATCACAAATTTATTTCTATGTATCCATTTTATATAAATCGAACACTACGCAGATTAAATCAAACAACAATGTCAATCAATCAACGTTTATTGGCGTAGTGATACCAACGCCGATGGTATGGCGTGATTAGATGGTGAAACGTTCGAAAGAAAATAAATATTTCTGCCTTCGGTGGGACCTGAACCCACGACCTTCCACTTGCCGGGCGGAGGCTCTACCCACTGAGCTACGAAGGACAATATATAATCTCTTTACGAACGTATATATATTGTTGCCAGTTATTTCGCAGAATGGTGTAGTACATAGACTACTATTTAAACCAAATTGCAAAGAGACTGGTATTAAATTGATCGAAATGCACGTTGCAGCATATGTATTTATTTTATATAAATCGAACACTACGCAGATTAAATCAAACAACAATGTCAATCCATCAACGTTTATTGGCGTAGTGATACCAGTCTCTTTGCAATTTGGTTTAAATAGTAGTCCATGTACTACACCATTCTGCGAAAATAACTGGCAACAATATATATACGTTCTTAAAGAGAGTATATATTGTCCTTCGTAGCTCAGTGGGTAGAGCCTCCGCCCGGCAAGTGGAAGGTCGTGGGTTCAGGTCCCACCGAAGGCAGAAATATTTATTTTCTTTCGAACGTTTCACCATCTAATCACGCCATGACATCTGCGCTGGTATCACTACGCCAATAAACGTTGATTGATTGACATTGTTGTTTGACATTTATTTCTAGTGTTTCATCGTTGATTTTCACCTTTTAATGAAGGAATTTTTCGTTCCCTCATAATTTATTCTTAGCATTAAAGAGCAAATGCTCTTGTTTCGGTATTTTTTCGAATCTTTGTGGAACACTGGGAGGATCTTGCAGACCCCCTGATACGGTCCCGCAGACCCAACCACAGTTGAAGAACCGCTGAATTAATCAATTGACATTACTGGGTTGGTGGTTTTAATGGTATATGTTATGTTTATTAACAAAGCTATCAGAAGGACCGTCTTCTTTGCAGACTACTACCAACAAACATAGAGGGTGAAATCTTTCGGTTGAATTACACTATGTAACGAAAAAAATGCTCTTCATGGGTAATAATTGCTATTTCCTAATTTCTTATGTTGCAAAAGTATAGAAAATGCTTATTATTTTTCCTAAACTTTGTTTTTGTAACCAGGAAAATGATATTTTGAGATTTACCCTGTTCCAGTACATGGGTTTTTTTTTCATTACAAATCAGATAAATAACATTTCACATTGTACGCTGTAGTATGCATATACTGGTCTTCCCTATAACTAAAATGGACAGATCTTGGCATTCTGCCAGCAGCAATAGTGCAAATCCTGTATATGGAAGCATTTACGTTCAGTTCATTTCTAGATGAGTAAATGGATACATGTTTACAATGGCATCAAGAGGCTGAAGTATATGGCAGACGCATTTTTCTATGTCTATGGCCAGTTTATCAAGAAAAGGGGAAATAAGTACTATGTAAAAGCATCTGCTAAAATGTGTGAAGCCCAAAGAGCATATTTTGGCATGCCTGTTAGGGACAACATCAGCATAAAGTGATTGCTATATGCCTTAAAATACGATGAGTATGGATGGGAAGTCATTGGAGAAATCAAAATCATAGGATTTCTAATGGGTCTCCAAGCCGGTTTTACCAAGTTTCCTTGTTATCTTTGCCTTTGAGACAGCAGAGATACATACCAAAGCACACTACAACATGCGGGACTGACTGACCACAGAGGACCAAGTTCTCCATGGGGAAAAAAATGTCAAGTGGGAGCCACAGAAGATGCAAATGCCTCCATCCCATATTAAATTGGGCCTTATCAAACAATTTACTAAAGCTTTAGATAAGGAGTCAGCAGCCTTCAAGTACCTAGACTTTGTTCCTAAGCTGTCTGAGGCAAAGGTCAAAGTCTGTGTCTTCATCGACCCACAGATAAAGGATCTCCTGGCATGTGAAGAATTTCCCGAGAAACTCAGTAATGATGAAAAAGCGGATTGGAACAGCTTTGTCTTAGTGGTTAATGGCTTCTTGGGCAATAAGTCCAAAACCTATATGCAACTGGTCAATACTCTGGTAAAGAACTATGGCAAAATGGGCTGCAGGATGTCCCTGAAAGTTCATATTCTCGATGCTTACCTAGATAAATTTAAGGATAACATGGGAGTGTACTCGGAGAAGACAAGCGTTTCCATCAAGATATATCAGACTTTGGGCATCGCTACCAAGGCCAGTGTAATGAGAACATGATGGGGGAATATATTTGGAGGCTGATTTGTGAAAGTAATTTACAATATAATCGGAAATCTACTCATTTTTAAATTCTTTGTAACAATTTTGTTTACAACTATACTGCAAATATATGTCACTTTTGATGTATGTGTGCTTATCTTTTATTTTACGTAAACGAAAAACATGAATTCGTAGATTTTCTCAGTCACAACAGGTAAAATTCAAACTGTCCTGGTTGCAAAACCGAAGTTTGTGGGGGAATAATAGCCATTCTCTATGCTCTCCAGACAGAAGCCATTAGAAAACACTACCCAGGAACAAAAATTGTGTTACATGGTGTTATTCTCATGAAACGGAATATCGTGGGGAAAACTGCGCAGATATGTGGACTGATGGTATAAAGGCAATGACGAGTTGATAAATGATAAAGAGCAATGCTGGAGCCATTGCCAAAATTAAAGATAAAGCAAAGAAATGTTGCAGCAGCCATTGTGTTCTTCATAGACACACACTAGCCTCAATAAAAATGCCTTCTGAGCTTATGATAGTGTTGAATGATGTCATAAAAATAAATATAGTCTAGCAATTTTCACGGAACCAGTGAAAATAATTGTTAAATTGAGGAATTCATTAAATCGGGGGAACATATTTATCAGAACCATTAATGCACCCACCAGGAGCTGGGGTATCGATCGATCCCGGGCTCTTCCTTGGGTTGAAAATTTACATGTAAAATACTTTAAAAGTAACAACTATTACATAAAAAAATATTTTTTTTACTTTTTCAGCCCTCCCTGGGGCAAAAATCATGGGTGCGCTATTGATCGTAACGAAATAAGAAATTATGGAAAAGGAAATCATAAAAATACTTACTAGTGTTCTGAAGAATACGTTTTAGTTTTAATGAACATAAAACACGAATACATACGTAATTACAATTCCGAAAAGAAATCTTTGATTGACGTTTGTTTCGGTTTTTCTTGGGAGTTGGCATTTAACATTGCCTTTTCGATTTTTTCAAATGCATCGAAAAGATCATTGTTGACGTCAAAACGCAGTAAATACTTCTTTACACACTGTAAACCAGCATTCACTTTGTTAAGTCAACATTAATTAAAACGACATTCACAACGTTAAGTTGAGGAAAATATAACACAGGACTCAATGCAACTCAATCCAGACTAACAAAAACAATCGTTAAATCAAGGATATCATTATATTATGTTATTTTTATGATGCAAGGACAACAATGGTCATTCTAGTTAAGGATTGTGTCTCTAATGGGAAAAAATGGTGCTATTTACCAAATACCGTGTGGAGACTGTGACAAGGTGTATGTTGGACAGACGGGAAGATCGATACGTCTACGATGAAAAGAACATATGGCCCATTCTCCAATTATGCACTGGTCATTTTCATAACTTCCGACCTCAATACTGTAGATAAATATTTTATACACTGATCTTTTTAATAGAAATATTAGTTGATACCACTGACATTTAGTATGAAACAATAAAAAATAATTCTATTACTTTCAGAAGGGAAAAAATGGCATAATGTCACGTTACACACGGGCCCCCTGAGTCCCGTGCATAACGCAAACAATATGGCATTTTTTCCCTTCTGAAAGTAATAGAATTATTATTTTTTTATTATTTCATACTAAATGTCAATGGTATCTACTAAGATTTCTATTGAAAAAGACATTGCATAAAATATTATCTACAATATTGAGGTTGGAAGTTATGAAAATGACAAGTGTGTAACTGGAGAATGGGCCATATGCGTGTGGTGGCCAGAGGAGACAATTCAAGTCAATTAACCGAACATGTTTCCAGAGAGGATCACGAACCAGATTAGCACTAATGAAAGTATTACACCATAATGTGACAAATTTGGGTATAGACTCTCTCTGAAATAATGGGAGACTTACAGCCGAGTCATGCTATCAGTGGCGTAGCTAGATATTTTGCCGCCCGGTGTAAGTGACTGTCATTGCAGTAATTGTTGTGCCTATCATTGTATTTTAAAGGCTAATTGCCACTCCTCAAACTGTGGCGCCCAGGGCGACCGTCCCCTTGCGCCCCCCCCAGCTGTGCTACTGCATGCTAATATCTCAAAACCTCTACCAGAACCTTACAAAATTTTTGTCAAACCTTGAGTTAGGAGTAGCCATCTGAAGCCTTCGGGTGTGCTGGGTTTTTTCCCCAGCTGGGACTATACCGCATCCCACATAAAATGACGTCAGATGTGGATTCCCAACATGTGAGTATATAAACTTAGGACTTTCACGAACTCTTCATTCTGCCTTCACTTGACAAAGAGAGCAGTTGGCTGTTAAAACATGTTTTAAACCTTTCGTCAGTGTTGAAATAACTATTGTTATTCAATCTCCTGGTGAAATATTACATTGTTTTTAATGGTCATTATGAGCCAAGCATGGTGATCTGTAACGTTTAAATTTGCTACTATAGAACTAAGAAATCAAAAACAAAAAATGCGTACCCTTGCTTCAACTTTAGTAAATAACTTAACAGGAGTTATGTTAGCAGGTGGCTTGCTGAACTTCAGGGATATTAACATTTCCTTCAGAATTTTGGCAGTGAGAGATTCTTGCTACATTTGTAAAGACAGTCATTAAATTATAAACCATATAACAAGTTTTGCAAATACACATACAAAGAGAATGTCATTAAGCTATGAGTTCAAAAAACTTGATGTCCATAAAAAAAAATAAAATACAAATAGCAATGTTTATTACTTCATACCTTAGTCAAGCATATGAAAAGCATTTCACTGAATTTAATACTTTATAAACAAATTTAAAAACTGACAATAAAATACTTGCCAACAGTGAATCATTTCATCACAGAGACAAATTCAATTTAAACATACTTTTCGTACAATTGTTAAAAAGTGAAATAAAATACAGTAGAAACAGTATATAATGAGGAGCTTGGGACCAAAGAAAATGCTTGCTATGACTGAACCTGTTCTGGAATTTAAAATTTCGAACTGTAAAAATAAAGCCTGTATAGGTAACATATCTACATAATATGTATACAATAATATTTGGCTTTAAATTTAATGAATGTATTATACACTATTTGGCTTTAAATTTAATGAATGTATTATACACTATATGGCCATTAATGATGGGACACCCGTAGGAAAATGAGTCCCTGGAGCTAGTGTGGCATCAGTATGATGTAGGTCTGCCATTCGCCACTATCACATCTTCTACTCATCGAGGAAGACTTTCCACTAACAACCTCCCACCCCCGAGAGCTCGCAAGTCGAATCTAACGGATTTAATTCAGTCATATGCGCACATTTAATACCACAAGAAACCTAATCTGTAAAAATTAGCAGCCATCTTCTAAGATTAACGCTAAAAATAATTAATAAAAAATGATTTTGGTTTGACAGAAGAGAGACTTTATCTCCATTTGGCGCCTTTTAATTTCTTCCATAAATTTCTCAAAAAGTATCTAAACAACATTAAATATATTTATAGTCTGTTCCATGTTATCCTCACACGGATAAATAGAATACAAGCGATACTTTGTGACAGAATTTTCTAAATAAATGATTCTTTTATGCACAAACCGAATTGCAACTTGCAATGTGATTATAAAAATTAAAGTAATTTGTTTCCTGCTATAACTTTCAGAAATAAAATAAAAAGAATATAGAACTTCAATTTAACAAATAGAGAAAAAAATAACTTTACAGCTACTTCAAAATCTAATACGTTTAAATTTAAAAAGTTAACGCTAGCACGCTATTACTGGACGTATTCTAAACTTTTAGAATACGACTTCACGTTCGCTTTTCTCCTTTTTAGACCAACTAGCAGGGCCGGATTTGGGGTACGATGCACCCTGGGCACAACGATTTTTAGGGCCCGTCTCCATTTGCATAAGTAGAGGAGGCTAACCCCCTAGAAAATTTCTGCTAAGCATTGAGGTATAAGGTTTAGCCTGCCTGGAAAATGGGTTAGTTCCCCTAGAAAAAAAATAGCCCCCCCTAGGCTTTGAAGCCAGTTATGCCCATGGTGTCCTCCACCCACCGTACCAGCAAAAACAAAATCCTGTTGTTCCGCCTCCTCAAATGCGATGAAAAATCATGAAGGATAGGGAAGAGACGACATTTATGATTACCATATGTGCATTATTGTAAGATATAATACCGATATTTTTATAAATAAATTTAGTTTATTTGAAGAGAAACTTTTTTTTTCAATGCTAAATGGGGGCAAGGCAGTTAGACTGACTTTGTTTTTGTTTTCAGAATTTCAGATGAAGACAAAAGGTGTGAAGGGGTGCTTTCACGAGAAGTGTGGATCAACGCAATTTTACAGTAGATAGAGTGTAATTAAAAGAAAGGCAAAGTTTGCCACTTTTTGCATTCCTAAAAATTTGGCACCCCATCCATTTGGTATTTTTCTATGAATAAATTAATTTTATTTGACGACGATTGTTGGGATTTTTTTGGATATTGGGGAAAGGGGGGAAAAGACAGGATGCAGAACAAAATTTCAGTGAGGGCGCAAAGCTTGAAAATTCACTTGTAAGTTTAGTTTTATTTTTTATTTGAAAATAATTTTTAACATAAATTTATTATTCGGGCGGGGAGCACATGCCTTCCTAGATCCACCCTTGGGAGCAGGGGTTGTTTCACGCAATTTTTCAGAATTTCAGATTTAGAAAAAAAGGTAGAGGGCATCTTTTCGGGGAGAACTGATCACCAGTATTCTACAGTATAAAAATTGCAATTTTAAAAAAAAAAAATCTTCCACCTTTTGTGCCCCATGAAATTTGGCGCACTGAGGAAGTGCCCAGCGTGCCCATTTATAAATCCGGCACTGCCAACTAGCTAACTCGTCATGTATTGCAGAGGGGTTGCAATTAGTGCTATTTTAATTACTTTTAATATTCAATTTCTCAATTTCTAGAGGGAGATAGCTGCTAATTTTTACATATTAAGGTTTTTATGATGGGTACATTAAGATGGATTAAATTCGTTAGATTCGGCTATGAGCTCCGGAGGGGGCGGGGTTCCTTGTAAGTTTGTAAATGGCTGCAGGTATGTCCTTCCATTCTTCTTGCAACATGGCGAACAGTTCTATGGCATTTTTCGGCCACTCTCGTATGGCTCTCAACCATCGCTCTAGCTCATCCTAAAGATGTTCAATAACGTTCAGATCAGGGCTTTGGGCCAGCCAGTCAAATTCATTAACTCCCATTTCCTCGAACCACTTGATTATAAGGTATGCTTTATGAACGGGTGCACTGTCATGTTGAAAAAGGCCAGATCCAAATTATTGCCAGAAGGTGGGTGGTAACGTATTGTCCAATATTATTTGTTAGATATTGGCATTAAGGGTTAAAGGCACCAAAGACAGTGGACCAAGACCAAATCAAGAAAAACAGGCCCAAACCATAATTCCTCCTCCACCAAATGTCACAATCGGAACAATTCACACCAGTAAGTGTTGCTCTTCTGTTAAGAGTCTCAGGTTTATACCAGCCCATCTGAATGCCACAACATATAATGTGATTTATAACTCTACATGATGTTCTTTCATTGTTCTATAGTTCACAAATGTGTGTTTTGCACCACCCTAATTGTCGCCGAGTGTTAAGGTGACTAATCATTGACTTACGTGCCACACCTCAGCCACAGAATCCCATTGCACATACCAGGTAATGAATTGTATGAGCACTGGCATCACTTCCAGAGGCCAATCAAAAGCCTGTGGCCACGATTTCTAATGAAATTTGTCGATTTGCCTTCAACCCCACATTGGAAGGATTGATGGTCCCTATCTGTCAATATTTTTGACTTTCCTGGTCAGGGTTGGGATTTTATACCCTCACATTGCCATTTCACTACTACATTACTGACAATTCCAACAACATTTAAACCTGTCAGAGAAACTTGCCAGATTGAATGACTGAATCTGTGAGCACCGATAATCGTTCTTCTTTCAACCTTACTTAGCTGTCAATATCCGCTCAGTTTTTAGCTGTCAATTGTATACATGTCTACCAAATGTTCAGTCTTTTTATATGCTCTCAGCATGCACTGGTAACGTTTAGTTGATTCTATTGTACTTTCAGAGAGTGTCCCATCATTAATGGCCATATAGTGTTTAACCCATTGGCAGACTTAGAAAATAACCACTCCCTTACAAAGGAAGGAAGGAATATTTTTGAAAAAAATGACTCCTATCATGATTTTAGCATTTCATATGTGAAGACTGATTTTTCACATAATTATTCAAACAAATACTTCAATGATTTATTTTTGGATACTATGCTCCACAACAAGTGCTGCCCCTAGGCATGTGCCTTGTGTGCCTACTTGAAAATTTTCCAGGAATATAATCACTTGGATTTCAGTGCGTGAAAGAACGCATGAAACAATGAGCATTGGGAAAAGCATATGCACTGAAGTATAAAACTTCAAGCCACTAGATGCATTCTCATACAGGTTGGGCTGTTGGGTTTCACATTCATATTTATAGTTAACAGAAGTTAGTTAATGACATTGTGTGCATAGACAGATCAATTATTTAAATGCTCATAAAAACTATTTTGAGTATGGGGCATCTTTCTGTGCGTTTTTAATGCCACGAAAGTAATTTTCATCGAACTTTTGTGCAATAAACAGACCAGTACATTCTTTCCTACAGGCAAAGTTTGTTTGTTTTGTGGTTTTGCAGTTCAAGGACTACAATGGTCATGCTGCATCGGGACCTACTGTTTTCCGAGGAATCCGAACCTCTGGACCTACAAATTTCTGAGGAATCCAAACCTCTTAAGGCCTAGGGAACCAAACCCCAGACTACAGTGAGCAGTGTGATCTTCATGAGATCTCTGAATAAGCGTTCTTTGTGCAATGTTGGAAGCTAGATCCGGATTAATGGCACACTAGGCGAAAGCGTTACCACACTGTGCCACCCCAGGGCTCCTATAGGCAAGTGAACGATGGTGGTCACATTGAGGAACATCCATTACATCGTCCTGTACACGATTAACAGATGCTTGATTGTCACATTTCTTTATACATTGTCTGCATGTGCAAAATCCTTTCTTCCAATTGTATGTCTGCAGTGCTTGCACAACATTCATTTGAAATGTTTCAATACAAGTGTTACTAAATATTGAAAATGTCATTTGTATTGCGTGTTGGTCATTTCACAGGTTACTCTCGCTGTATTGGGCTAAAATGCACCCCCTCACTCCCTGTAGCAGACTTTTTTTTTTTTGTAGATTCCTTTTCCGCATTCTTTGGATAATCTATATTCCAATTTTGTTATCAATTTACTGAACGATTTAAGCTGCAGGGTGCTCCGAATATGCCACGTTTAATCATAACCACCTTGTATATATATATAAGAATATTATATAGTATACAGTTATACAAAAGAAAATGCTATAAGCTAATGTGATTTTTCAAATGACATACCATTTCCACAATCATTGCTTTAGGCTCAGAGGATTTGTCTGAGAAGACCATTCGAGCAGAATATAATTCTGTTATCATAAAACCTAAATAAAAAGGAAAATGTTTAGTACACCTTACGAAAGTATGATTTGAGGCAAGGAAGAAGACTTCTAGTTTAAAAAACAATCCAGCAACTTGAAAAATAATAACTTGTACACCTAACTAGTATTTAGTGCACCTGATTTAAAAAGTTAATTTCGACCCCTGTTGTATGTAAACATGTCGGTGACATAAGGATGGCATTTCTCTAATGTCTACACTATGACTAAAGTCTTTTCAATAACAGTAAAAAAATTTCCACTGTATTTAATTTGCTGGATAAAAGTTTCATGGGATGTTCTTGCCTGTCTACCATTTGCCCCAATATGCCAATACCTGTATCACTAGTATTTGTTTATAGGGGGAGAAAACTCTTTCGTTTGATGGAGGCCTACCAACACTGGGGCAGTTTCTGATCTAATTTTTAGTTCTTTGAAGACCTCACTGCATACATCACTTTATATAATTTTGTTAGATTTATCCCCTTTTGCAAGGTATGTGAAGCTCAGTGTCGAGCAACTAAAATTGTGAATGTGTTTTTCGTAGTAGATGGTTCCTAGAAATGCTTGTACCTATAGTTTTGTTACGTGAACAGACCATTGGTTTATATCTTCTACCTCAGCCCTATCAGGTGACATACCTCCATGCCTGATTTGGTGGCCTAAGAAACTCACATTGATGAATGCTAGTTGGCACTGTGAAGGTTTTGCAGCGAGACCAGCCCAACATAATTTTTCTAAAACATTTCTTACGTCTTAAATGCCCCCGTGGTGTTGAAGGATTAGGATATTGTCTACATAGCATCTCATGAATTCTTACATCCCTTGCAGCATTTTGTACATTGACCTCATGAAAGGAGTAATTGAATTATACATGCCGCATGGCATTACTTTAAAATTGTACAGTCCTGTGAGTGTTCGTAAAGTTGCTATTTTCTTTACCTTCTCTGTTTAACTCTATTCAGAAAAATGCTTTTAATATATTTTGGTTACACAATTAGAATGACTTAGACCTATCAGCATATCTTCTATGCATGGCACAGGATATGAGTCCAGTTTTATGAGCTCATTAATATGACAGAAATCAAGGCAAAACGTAGATCCATCATCTTTGACAGCTGGTACAATTATAGCAGCATACTTGAAATAGATAAGCTCAATTGTTCTATAGTCCAGCATTTACCACTCCAGTTTCTCTCTCTCTCTTCTCTGATGGTCCATGAAACACGGTATGGCTTTAAAGCTAAGGGATCACTGTAGTTAAGCTCTACATCATAGGTGTCCTAATTTATTAGAAATCACACCTTGGTGTTCTTTTAAAAGTTTTAACACCTGCGTTTTATGAATCTGTTAATGAATTCCCCAGAATTGGGGCCCCCGGTAGTATTGGGGTTTCTAATTGGATCTCCAATATCACATTCACATGTCAATAGTGCCACTGCTGGTAGATGTTCCTTCCATGCCATTAATATCACCTTTATGAGAGATATATGAATCACTCCATCATTCACATCCATCTTTACCGCATAATTTATATCATTGTATTTCTGGAAAATGACAAGGCCACAAGTCCATGCCCTACTAATAATCCATCTACAATATTTCTCATAACGTGAAAACTTTTTCCGTTCATCCTCTTCACACATTCTGATAAGGGATGATATTTTATAATTACATTTTCATTTAAGGCAAATTATCAATTCTCAGTTAAACTTAATTTTATGAGAATTACTTTTATTGCATAATGCAAATTCAGAACTTCCATATGCAATTCAAATTTTAAAAAAACATTTTCTTTTGGCTCTATAAATCTTTGTTGCCGATTTCATGTAAGATACTTGCAGTATTCAAATTTGTGTGTGTTTTCATCAAATTTGTTTTCATACTTTTCCATCACATGTTAATAACATAAGGAATTGGAGCAAGAGAACAAAAATTAAGTTAACGCAGGAAAATACAATATTTTGCAAAATAAATTTATAGCTTTATAGCAGATGATTTTTAAACATAAAACTTTTAAATTTTGTAAAAATATGATTGCAGAGCTGCAATTAGTATTGTTTCATTATATAGCGCTATATAATAAAAAATGCCATTTACTACTATTCCAGGTTTTAAAATGACACTTAAAATTGATTTCTTACATTCTTATGGTTCAAGGACAGCAAAGTTGATTATACAGCAAACAAGGTAGAAAATAGCGGCACTTAAAAATTAAAAAAAAAACAACTTACGAAACAATTTTATCTTGTTTTCTTCATGTGTCAACCTTTGACTCATAGAACCTTCAGTTAAACACGAATATGGACACACTACAACAAAAGGGTTTAAATTACAATACCAGTTGAAGACTTACAGATTTAAGGTTCTTACAATAAAATCTAACTTTTGAAATGTTCTTGTAAAAAAAAATGTAAAATTATACGTGGAGAAAAATCTTACTCAGTTCTTTCATAAATGTGCTGACTTCAATCATAAATGAAGAGAAATCCTCAAGATCTGGTAACATAAATGGATAAAAATATATATAGACTACACTATGAAACTATTCATACACTATGAAAAAATTCTCCATTTCATATGTACCCTTATAACTAAGCTGCTTCCAGTATATTTCAAAAAATAAGAACAAGTACCTTAAATTGGCAATTAAATATTACACACTTAAAGAAGTCTAACTGTAATTTTCATATTTTAAACCAATGTAATAGTTATTTTCATATTTTAAACCAATGTAATAGTTATTTTCATATTTTAAACCAATGTAATAGTTGAATTCACAACACAACTTAAAATAACTATAACTAAAGCCAAACTTTGATTTTTCCTAACGTTGGACATCAGGTAAGGAGAGATTTCTTAAAAGGTTGTTTTTCACAAATTATGGCATACAATCACAATTATCTCTACATTACAAGAAATACACATCTTTATCAACTTACCAGTTATAGAAGTAACACAACACTCAAGATCGTATAATGCTTGCAGTTCTGTACTTAACCAAGCAACAATCTCTGTAAACTTAATATTTTTTGGTCCTTCACAGAAGGACTGATCAAAGTTTTCTAAGCAGGCTTCAGGAATGCTATATTAAAGAATAACAGTCAATTTGAATCAAAAATATAAAATTAAATGTAGCATAGAACAAGTCAATATTTTTAGGTATCAGAAAAAGCATGCATGCATAAATTACTAATGCATATTTATGAGCATTTTTTAAAATTTAAGTTCACAAAAATTCATTCTTATCATAATGGATCTCTATTGCCATACAAAAGAAACAAAGTTGAAATATTTTCATAATATAAGTATTTCTGAAAATGTATCGATAATTGCATATATAATTTAGCTCAAAACGTAAAAATTTATGACAAAAAGTGTTATGAGAAATGTTTAACATGTGCTTTACCAATATATCTAATCATACAAAAAAAAAAATTACTTGCGATAAATTCACTACATTGTGATCAACGTACAGCATACAATCAGGACCATAGCTAATTAACTTGCACCCCTGGCAAAACTGTAAGAACTGCACCCCCTGGTCACGGACCAAATGAACTGTTCTTTGTCTCTCTCCTCCAATCTTCCCACCCCCACCCCTATTAAATTCCTCATGCACTTTATAATGAATTCTTTCACAAAAAAATACAATACTAAATTTATCACTTCTTAATAAAAGGGTTTAGCAAAGGAAATGACCGTTTGAATTGAGTTGACAAACTTTTTATGCAATTCAGTTATAAAACAGAATTTTTGGACTCTGAACCTTCCGAAGAAGTCAAACAAATATATAATGATGATGATGAGGTATCTCACTATGTAGGCTCAGATCCAGAATCAGATGCAAATGAAGAAGACTTTTTTGAAAAATCTCCCAATCCAGCAGCCCAGTCCTGGGTTTTAGCAGAATATGAAGATAGGAAGAAATTTAAATTGTACTATGCAGGACAAGTGGTAGAAATCAAGAGGGGATGAAGTCACCATGAACTTCTTGAAGAAAGGAAAGGAAGCAATTCGTCTTCCCAACTGTAAAAGATAAGGCTGTTATCAGGAAGTCGCAAATAAAAAAAATTTTGCCCCCACCTAATTTCTGCAGAGGGTTTCATATGTTCAGTGGCTAAATTTGCTAAATGTAGTTTAAATTTGTTCAAAGTTCTTTAGTGTGTGGAAGAAGAGTTATGCCGAGGGTCGGTATTCTTGGCAAAGGACGGCTATGGGACTATATATCAGTATTTACTGTCAAATAAGCAAAAAAATCACCCCTTCCTTGAAACCTCTGCCTGCTTGCTATACAGATATAGCTACAGATGGACCCTCCAGTTTTACAGCAAGTTTGAGAGCCCAATACTATAGTCTGTTGCAAATTGGATTCAAGATAAGAAACACAGGAAAACGCCCTGGTTTCTTCTTTGTGACACTTAAAATGAGAAGGGGGGAGGGGCAAAGTCCCAGAATCTGTGGTTCTGGTGCCCTATTGATTGAATAATATACTGCAGCCATGGAACTGTTATCAAAATGGACAGTTATAATCGTAAATTTTTATGATCAACAAAAGCAAAAAAGTTTATCTTTTTCTCCAAGTAACCCTGGATTTTGCCAATGTCAGAGCTGGGCAAAATACCTAGAAATTTGTATTTTCGATACAAAATACTTGAAAATTTGTATTTTCGATACAAAATACATAGAAATATGTATTTTCGATACAAAATGCAAAATGTATTTTAAAATACTTTTCGAAAATACAAATTACATGTGCTAAAGGTCTTTTTTTACTTGTCGTTAATGCACTTAGGCAGTCTAAGTTTGGCTTAATAATTTCATTATCTTAACTATATCATCATAATTTCATAGTAATATATAATCGCATAATTCCATAATATGTCAACATAATTTCATATGTCACAATCATTTCACATTGTTTGTGAATCCACATTTACAATTGCAAAAATATTTGATAAGAAATGAAATCGAGTTTTTTAGTTCCTGATGCCATAAGACTAACTATATGGCGCTATATAGCATATAATTAGTCTTATGAACATCTATATATATGGTGTTGAATCTAAGGTTATGAGTGCTCTGAGAACAGACACAACAGTAGCAGGACGATTTGAGTTTGAAGTGGGGGGAGGGGACAGCAAAGAGCCCCTTGATCTAACAAGGATTTAAAAGCAAAAAGCTTAAGTTTTTGCCCCTGATTAAAATAGTAAAATATTAATTAATTAAAAACAATCATTTAGAGATTGAAAAAGTTTAGCAAAATATCGAATAAAGTGCAACTTTATCGTCAGCGATATTCATGTCAAAGTTAGCACTGTAGTGGCTTAGAAAAACTTTGTATTATAAATATATTTAAAACAAGCAAACAAGGCAAAGAGGGAGTAAACATTTTATATGAAATGTGTCTCATATCTCAGAAAACATAATATATTGGTTGGTTGGTTGTATTTTTATGGCACAAGGACAGCAAGGGTCATTCTGCACCAAACAAGGTGAAAACGTGCACACAGGTTTAATATAAAAACAAGTTAAAGCTAAAAAGGTAAAAACATATAAAAAACAATTTAACAAAGGTACCAAACAAAATGAAATAAAAATCATATGAGATGGGAATAGTGAATATTAGATAAAAAGTTAAAAATACTTTCGTGGTTAAAAGAGTCACATAAAATGTTACAAAGGCTAAAATTATTTTGATTAAAAGTTAATGTACGTTGCTGGTTAAAATTGGGGCAAATACTAGTGATGGACCAAACTGTTATTTTTGAATAACCTGTTCCAACGTTCCTGTTCCAATCACGTAACAGGTTCCAATCACCGGTGGTCAACTGGAACGTAAGCGTTGCTTCACAGGATATGGAAATTGAGGAACTTAACGATAACACATTTCAACGCTCAATCCGTAACAATGCGTCGCGTCAACTCCATAAAAATAATAAATCCTTTGAAAAAAAAAATACACACATATGAAGTACAAAAATAATGAGAAAAAGTAAGGCTTTAAAATATTGAATTTTAGATATTTGAAACATTACACGATATTAAAAATCAAAGAAAGTTTAAAAAACAATTATTTAAATTCAAAGTAATGAAATACAGCAAAAAATATTGACACTGCTGTAAATTAATTGGTAAAACATACTGGAAGGTTACAATGTGGAACTAATTAAATAGGATAATGATAAACAAAATGTGTATTCTCAGCTGATGTAGTTATACACATGTATGTATTCAGAATTTTTCATGTGTAAAGCTCAGTAATGTAAAAATATTAATACTTGTACTAATTAATATACATGGATAAAAAATCTATTCCGTTAATGAAATAAACAAATTAACAAATAATGCTGCGTTGGTCTCCGCTTGTTCGAACTTACTTCCGTTATAGAAATTTGTTCAGAAGGTCTGTTGATGTCGATCTCATTCTGAGGTATGATAGAACTTGATGATGGGAGTACCACACATTCTTAGGAGAGGGGAGACGTGAATAATGAATGTGTGGATAAATCTATGCTTGGATGCTTCCTTGTAATATGTTTTTTTAAGTTCGTTATGGAAGATTTGTAACTCAATTTTTGTGCACACAAATCACACGTAGCACTTTTTTCCTCCTTGTCATTTATTGTAAAAAAGGGACCACAAGTAACTGGAAGCTTTTCGATTAATTATGCTTAAAAATTGCAACTAAATGCGACTTCTCGTAATATCAGACGTGACACAGGGAATCAGCGCCTGAGCCCTGACGTCAACTTGACTGACTATGCCGGATGTTATGGTAACAACCCGTTATCTCAACGCGTTTCCTGTGTGAAGAAAGTGAGGAATATGTTCCTAGAACGGTGATTTTTAAACGTTACTTCAAGTAACTCCTGTTCCTAGTCACCGGTGACTGAAATAACAGCTGTTCCTGAGGAGCATACTGTTCCTGGAACAGTGATCACTCGATAACAGGTGATTTTTAACAGTTACCTTAAATAACTCCCATCTCTAGCAAATACATAAAATATGCAAAACATTTAATGCTTCACCACATGTGACACACATCGGGACATCTGCTCCCTTTAAGAAATATTGATAGGAGAAACATGTATGCCCGATGCTGAGTCTAGCCAGAGTGACCTCTTTATGAGGGTCACTCCTGCAGCTGGAATGCCACACACACCTCAGTACGAGGTTTAATGAGATGAAGCTTACTAAAAACTTGCTTGTCCCATTCCAACTGCCATTTTCTGTAGGATGAGATGTAGGAGTTAAGATCTCGACATTGTATGGTCATGCACTCAGGTTCTGCAGCTGCTGTCTTTGCAGCTTTGTCAGCCCACTCATTGCTGGCGATACCAACATGGCCTAGAACCCAACAGAATTTCGCAATATACTGTGCGTTTTTTATATCCACGAGTTGTTTGTGAACTCTGTGGATTCCAGTGTGATGCGAGACGTTGAATGAAGTCAGGCTTTGCAGAACACTGAGTGAATCTGTACAGATGACAGTTGGAGATACGGCATTATTCAAGATGTATTGTAAAGCTAACACAGTAGCATGAATTTTTGCTTTGAAAACTGAGCAGAATATCGGCAGTTGTTGACTCTGTATGACATCTCCACAGACAAATGGGGCACCCCCTTTTGATCCGTCTGTGAAAATGAAGGGTCAGCCTACATACATACTAGACAGATCAGCGAATGCCTGCCGATAGGCAATGTCTGGGGTATTGTCTTTTGGATAGATTCAAACAGATGTCTGTGCCAATATCAAACCATGGAGGAATGATGTTTGGCATAGATTCCGTTACCATGGCTTTTATAATGCTCAATTAGTTTGCAGCATTTTCCATCCTCATGCCATAGGTTGGGATACTTGAAGGACAAGCATTAAAAGGTGAAATGAAACAAGGTTGATGAAGTGATGATAATAAAAAAACATAATATAAAATTTTAATTTATTTTTTCAACATTCCACTCCGTTTTGATTCTGGGTTTTATTTTGCAAAAATATATATAAATCTGCAGATAACAGTAAGAGGCAAATTATCCCCATGATGCACACATGAAAATCCAATAAGAACATCTGTTTTCACCTCATGGCCCACCGACATGTTTTATGTGGTCTGCCCGATTATCAAAAAATACAAATTGTTTCATACAAAAATAACATCCCTTGATTCCTTTGAGTCTTAAATCTATGTATTTTATTCCGTTCACATTTTCACATTTCGTAATAAATATCTTAAAATGTTAAAGAACTAAAGTAATACGCGGTCTTCCCTCAATTGTTTTATCAGTGGCGTAGCATGGGTTGTCAGTGCCTGGGGCAAGTTAAATATAGTATCAGCTTAAACCTATCAGCACTCCCTTCCACCAGTCAAATATTGACCCCTCCCCACCCCCAAAGTGTGTGTAATTGTTATCGAATATGGGCATTTTATCAATTGAGAGAACTATTTGTAAAAAATCAAAATACTAATATGTTTATTGAATTTTTTATAACTACTATAAGCGATATTTTAATAAGGATATGCTACGACCCTCGCTACCAATTGGACATACATATACATCCTAATTAGCCAATGTTACGTTTTGGCATACAGACGATATTAATTTAAATAAAGCAGTGATATAATAAAAGTAATATTACTTACAATTGGTTATACATAAGTAGGGAACTACTGAAATCGATCGTGTAAGGGCATGAGCTGTAAACCTTATACCAGTGTTTCTCAAAGTGTGGTCCGTGGACCACTGCTGGTCCACAGTGACTTATCAAGTGGTCTGCAGGATCATCATTGAATTTCAGAAGAAAAAAAAAAAGAAGTAGAAATTACTGACTCAGCTAGAATTTAGGTTCGTGCGAGATTTAAGGAATTTCTCATAAATATTACCCTTTATAAACCTTACCTTTCGGCGTTTCGTGAAAGATTTGAATCCTCTGAATACACCCTTGCTGTCTACATTGCTTATTATTATTTAATTAAATTAATGATGTCATTTTCGTTGAAATTCGACAAAATAAGATCGCAACTCACACTCTCTTTATCAAATAGCTGTTTCAAAAATTGTCCTGTTTCAGGTAGGTTTTGTAACCAACCCATATTTCCAAGAAAAATAGTCGGAGATTTCCCAGAGTTTTTCTTCCAGGTGCTGGGGCTTTTTTAAAGTTAAAAAGAAACTAAAAGCTTAAAATTTACCACAAAAGGAGTTAAAATTAGATACAAATTATACTTCAAGAGATAGATAAATCTCCCCTGCTGGTATACGTATATAATCCTGCCAATAAATTACATAAGTCGAGGGTTACTTTGGATATGTCTTTCCTTGGAAGAGGCAGGGGTGTGTGAATCAGTATGACGGTGACTAAGTAGGGCTTAATATTATTAGCCATAGTTGGAAACCTTAATTTCAGGCAATACTTTTTTTTTAATGGCGTGGGGCAATTCTCACCCCCTCGGTGGTCCACGATAAATAAAGGAATGCTTAAAAGGGTCCGTGAGTGACCAAAGTTTGAGAAATATTGCCTCAAACACAAAACCAAAAAAAACAATCCTTAGTCACACCAAAACCAGACGGCTAGAGCATCTATTTTTGTAGACCCCCTTCTACCCTCCCAGATTTCCTCCCTTAGCCTTCCCCCCCCCCCTCCAGTCTTGGCCCTGCGGTGGCGCAGTGTTGTAACGCGTTCTCCTAGTGCGCCGCTAATCCGGGTTCGACTCCCAGCAGTGCAAAGAACGCTTACTCAGAGATCTCATAAAGATCGCACTGCTCACTGTAGTCCGGGGTTTGGTTCCCTAGGCCTTAAGAGGTTCGGATTCCTCGGAAAACAGTAGGTCCCAAGAGCATGACCACTGCAGTCTTTGAGCCATAAAACCAAAAAGCAACCAACCAACCAACCAACCCTCTTGTTGTCTCCCACAAACAAAAATCACAACAAAATGTCTCCCCTCATTAACGGCTCCTTAGTGGAAATGTTCTCCCCAGTGGGAGGAACATCGCCAAAAGGAACGTTTCCACGAACTGGGGGTCACCCCTCCAATTCCCATAAGGTGGCCTCGTTGCTATGTTGAACACTGTATAGCTTAGGAAATAAATCTCTTTGTGTTTCCCTGCCCTCTCAAAATCTACCCGCCCCCTGAAAACTGAATTTTTTTGAAAGGATTGAATTCATCCATTTTCTAACAATCACTCAAATTTACTTGGCAAAAACTTTCTTTTTTTTTTTTGAAAATTCAATTGATAAATGGCAAAAGAGAGGATAATGATATAAAATTACAATTGACTAGAGGAAGGGAGGGGCCGAGTCCCTCCCCTAAATCCACCTATACCCCAGAATAATTCTCCCAATTTCTTTACTTCTTACTCTCTACTTTCACCCCTTTTTCCTTAGATGGAATGTCGGTTTAAGTCATTTTTCGGAGCCTAGTACTAGGCGTTATGGCAGAACGGTTCCCACAAGGAATTTCCTGGTTAGAAAAAGTTATTGGGCCCAAACACATCTCAAATTCAACAATCCATCATGGCAGACCACCAATACGGTGGAAACACCGTATTTTGACTCTTGGCGACTGTTTTGGTTGCCAAGGAAAATGATGCCAACAGATGACCTATAGTACATCTGTTCCCAATATTTTACTGTCATTTCTGTCTTATTATATCGAGCAGCAAAAATTTATGAAGTATAAGTCTTCGATGTTCAAGAAGGAGGCACAGATTTAATGTAAAATTTTTAGTCTTTCACACAAAGGCGGATCCAGACAACATGGCGGCTAGTCACCTTGAGCCGAAGACCAGTTTTTGGAAACACGGACTGAATTTAAGGGGGTAACGTCTCGTGAAATAGCGCCAATTAGTGAATACCGACAGTCAAAAAGAATGTGAAAAAGGGGGGAGGGCAATGGCATAGGAAAGGGAGGGGCTCAAGCCCCCTAACCCCCCCCCTCCCCCCCATTGGATATCAAAACACATTATTTTCTCTAAGGCTGCATCACATATTCTTTAATCCCATTTAAGCCCCCACTACAAGTTTTGAATTGCTAAGCTACTGGGTGAGGCCAAATAGGACACAGTATCTTTCAAGGGGAAAAAAAAATTTTCCACTGCAAAAGCATCTAATGGTTTTAATTTCGCTGTTGTTTACATAAACGTTCGCATATATTATTACCGTATTTGAAGACTCAAATGTTAGTTATCAAAGAACATAAAGATTACCCTAATTTTCTTAATTCGGTCACAAAATCCATCGATTTAAATGCTTCAGCACTACCCATATTACAAATATACACGTATATTCAGCAAACTCAAATAGAACTACACGTTACACAAATTGGCATATGCAAAAAGCAACCAATCCCCTTCACTCCACCAAATCTCTACGGCATGTGGAGGGATCAGTGTTACCATAAGATAAAGGAGATTTTTGAAGAAAATTAATTATTTATTATTTTTTAAATCAATGTAAAATCTTTTGTATCGAACACGCGCATAAAAACTAATATACAGCGAAACCCATATTTGCTGAAAATTCCATCCTTTTTGTAAGTCGCCCAAGGCTTCAAAATTAGAATTAGAAAAAGTGCTCGCTTGTGGCTTGATCATACAAGGATACTTTAGTATCTGTCAGCTGGCTGATAAATTGTCCTGATACGTCATTTATCACAAAGTGGATACAGGGTGCGCACCTTAGATCAGGGGTCTCCAAACTACGGCCCGCGGGCCAAATCCGGCCCGCCAGTGTCATCAATCCGGCCCGCGACAGCTAATGTCTTATTGTTGTTATTGTTATTGTTGCTGTGATAAGGTGGATAAAAAACACAGAATGATAATAACTCGGTTTTATTTACTTGCTAGGTAAAGCTTAATGACAAGTATAACTTACAAGTCCACTTGTCAAAAATACTAATGAGATTTATGTAATTGTGATTTTCCACTGACAATAGTTTGTACTTGTGGACAAATTTTACTTGTACCAATTATTAAAAGAGATTTAAGATGCTCATCGGTTAAGGTAGATCTGTAAACATTCTTTGTGTACTTCATTTTGGAGAATGTTTTCTCACACAAGTAAGTAGTACCAAAAACAGAAAACAGCCCGCAAGCAAATTTATGCAAATTATCAAATTGTACCAGTGGAAGACTCTTATAAAATTCCAACAAAGATGAGTTTTTATATTTGTTCTTAATGATATCACTGCACTGTAAATCAATAATTTCCATTTGAAGTTCCCGGGCTAGGGTTTCGATGTCAGTATCAAAAGGATTTTGAAAAATCTTAATTTCATTCGCAATGGCATCGAAGTCTGAGAAACGAGTATCATTACATGCATTATGGATAGGCATCATGGGGGATTTCAATGCAAGAATTGGACAACAGGAACAAGGAGAGACATCGGTTGGTAAATACGGATATGGGGAAAGGAATGAACGTGGCGATCAACTCATCGAATTTGCAGAAGCTGAAAACCTTAGCATCATGAATTCATTTTTTAAGAAGAAACCGCAAAGAAAATGGACATGGAAACACCCAAATGGGGGAACTAGTGAAATTGACTATATCCTGGCAAACAAGAAATCAATTATTGAAGATTGCAGTGTACTGAACAGATTTAATACTGGAAGTGATCATCGAATGGTGAGATGTAAAGTGCACTTAAATACTAAATTAGAACGACAGAAGCTCATTAGGAAACAAGTAAGTAAGAGGGTGGATTTAAAGAAATTAAAAGAAAATACCGAGGCATTCAAGTTGGAATTAAAAAATCGCTTTTCTGCACTGGAAGGACTTATTGAAGAAGTTGACATCTCAGAAGCAAATGAAAACATTGTTAAGACAATAGTTGAAACTGCTGGGGAAATTGGTGGTGTAACCTGTAAAAAGCACAATAGCAAATTATCTGAGAAGACGAAACAGCTCATGAAAAGGTGGATTCAGTACAGTGGACCATATTCAAGTATTAAGAGAATTAATTGAAAGAACACATGAATATGAACTTCCATTGTGTGTTGCATTTATTGACTATGAGAAGGCCTTTGACTCTATTAAAACATCAGCAGTCATCAACTCTTTAAGATCAACAGACATTGAGGATGTGTACATTGACATGGTGAAACGTGTGTATAAAAATGCAAGTGCAAAATTTCGGTTACATAAAGATACCAAAACTATCAAACTTGGCAAAGGGGTGAGGCAGGGAGATACCATTTCTCCAAAACTTTTTACTTCAGCTTTACAGATGATTTTTCAGCTGATAAATTGGAATAACAAGGGAATAAAAATAAATGGTGAATATTTAAATCATTTGCGGTTTGCTGATGACATTGTTATTTTTTCAACGAACCCATTAGAACTCCAAGACATGGTACAGGAGCTCTCAACTAGAAGTAAAGAAGTTGGACTCAAGATGAACCTACAAAAAACTAAGATCATGTTCAATAATTTTGTAGAGGAAACAAAAATACAAGTTGACAACATTGAGCTAGAAATTGCTGATTCATATATTTACCTTGGCCAGCTGATTTCAATGGATGGCAACATTATGAAAGAACTCAACAGACGTATTAAACTTGGCTGGAGTGCATTTGGAAGAAACAGTTTTATCCTGAAGGGGAAATTGCCTTTGTGTCTAAAAAGAAAGGTCTTCAACCAGTGTGTATTGCCAGTCCTCTCTTATGGATCAGAGACATGGAGTCTAACAGTTGGAGC
>QLNU02015360.1:211850076-211886206 GCA_006491805.2 Dysdera silvatica | reverse complement strand
CCTAAAGCTGTCATTATTGAGCACATGTATAATAACTACCTTGTGGCATGCATGTCATTGCGAGGAATTTGCTTAATGTGCAGGTATTTTTAAATTAAATTTTAATGTAATGTTTTTTTTAGATATGAATGAACACAGTTCCAGGAGTCACAGCGTTTTCTTAATTAATGTAAAGCAAGAAAATTTAGAAAATCAGAAAAAATTAAGTGGAAAACTTTACTTGGTCGATCTTGCTGGCAGTGAAAAGGTAATTTTTTAAAACTCATTTCGAAAGCAAATTATCATTCACTGTAGGTACTGTATATATTATATATATACAGAGTTTGTCCCAGAAGTTCCCGGGATGACTTTTTGTAGTTGGCAACGCTGGCTGACGGGGCGGAGAAGTTGGTGGGGGATCTGAGCTTGGAAACGAGACCGGTATCAGTCGCCTGCGGGCAGTTGTTGAGGCAGGGTCACGCTCCGCGCAGAGGTATCTACTGCACCCTCGTCGATCAAAAAATGGACCAGTTTTTGGAGCAGCGTTATGCAATCAAATTTTGTGTGAAACTGGGTAAAAACGGGGCGGAGACGCTCGAAATGCTTCGGAAAGCCTACGGTGACGGGGCGATGAAAAAAAGCCAAACTTTCATGTGGCACAAGCGGTTCCGGGAAGGTCGGGAGTCCGTCAACGACGACGACCGCTCTGGACGCCCGTCGACATCACAAACGGACGACTCGGTGCAAAAAGTGCGTCAAGTTTTGGACAATGACCGACGATTAAGTGTTCGGGTGATTGCAGAGGAGTGTGGAATACCCAAAACAATCGTTCATCGCATTTTAACGGAGGATCTTCAAATGAGGAAAGTCTGCTCGAAAATGGTGCCAAAAGTCCTGACGAGTGAGATGAAGGAGCAGCGTTTGTTGAAGTGCCAGGAATTGCATGAACGCTACGAAACGGACCCAGAATTTTTGGACAGAGTGATCACAGGGGACGAGACGTGGATTTTTCAGTACGATCCCGAATCAAAGCGCCAGAGCAGCGAGTGGCACACCAAGGAGTCTCCTCGCCCGAAAAAAGCAAGGATGAGCAAATCGCGAATCAAGGCAATGCTCATTGTGTTTTTTGACAGAAAAGGTGTAGTTCACAGTGAATTCGTGCCACAAGGACAAACAGTCAACAAGGAGTTTTACTGTGAAGTGCTCAAACGGTTGCGCAACAGGGTTCGACGCGTCCGAAACGAAATTCGCGACAATTGGATCTTGCACCATGACAACGCGTCAACCCACACCGCGCTCATTGTCTCCGAGTTGCTGGCCAAAATGGGTGTGGCAACGCTGCCCCAGCCGCCGTACAGCCCCGATCTGGCACCAGCGGATTTCTTTTTGTTCCCAAGGATCAAAAGAACCCTGAAAGGAACTCGGCATGGGACGCTGGAGGCGGTAAAAGCAGCCGCGACGACCTCACTGAAGGAGATTCCCGTTGACGACTTCCAGGGCGCCTTCAATGATTGGGTGAAGCGTTGGCAACGGTGCATCGAAGCAGGGGGAGAATACTTTGAAAAGTTCTGAAAAGATTGTAAACTGATATTGAATAAATGATTTTAAAAAAAATCATTTCGGGAACTTTTGGGACAAACCCTGTATATACATTCATAATTAAGTATTGGGTAAGATTTGTTTCATTCTGCATGTGTATATACATCTATGTATAGAGAAAATCCCTTCAATAACGTTCTAATTAACAACTATTTCCGCATTTAAGGATATTTTGCGGTCCCAGAAAATTCTTCACAGTATTATATAAATTCCAATTAAGAATTTTTTCTGTTTAACATCTTAGTCTCTGGCAAGTTGTTAATTGTAGAAATGATATAAAATTCAGTTAAATAATAAGGAATTAAAAAATGGCCTAGTTTCAGTATAAAACATGTTTATGAAACAAATTTTTTGTGATGTTAAAAAAAGTAATTAAAACTAGAATTCATGACATCAAAACTAACTTTCATGAGTGGTTCAGAATAAGAGATGTTGCATGAACTGAAAATATGAAACAAACGTAGAAAAATTAAAAGAAAAGATGCAAAAACTTGTTAAAAATAAGGTTTTGATCTGTATCATAATTAATAAATATTAAAATTAATCATGGCATTTTTTTATGGTGAAAAATAAAATCAAAACCTGTTCTCAAAACCTTCACTCAAGTGAAAAGGATGATAAAACATTTTCGAAGAAGTAAAGTTTCCTGGCCATGGTCTTGGGTCATAGCCAGAGAGTAGCCGAAATCTAATCTTTAAAAGTTGAGTATATCTAATAATGTCTCAAATTAACGAAGTTATTTCCATTAATTTTGTCCTGAGCAGGCCTGTAGCCAGGATGAAGGGGCAAAGGCAAGGCAAAGGGCATGTTCTATATATATACACAGCTCGATGGGGCACAAGGGGCTGTGCCCCTGCTTGGGTACATGTCCAGTCCAGAGGTGGAATTGTGAAGTCTAGAATCAATAAATCTGTTTGGCACAAATTCAAATATATGCAACTTAGAGTGCAATTTAAACAAATATGTGAATTCTATTGATTATTTAATCTTTCACATCAATGACTTTCAAGGGACTGGAGAAAAACTTTTAGCAGAAACAGACGTTATTCGGAATGCGTGTAATTCTACGAGGCATTTGCCGTGAAATACCATCATTAAACAGAAAGTCAAGTAGAATGAAAGCATTATTGAGAGTTCACTGTATTTCTCAAAGGTACTTTTGAGTAATTTTCATGTGCCAAAAAATGGAGAGATGCCAAGAAAGGTGCAATTTCAAGAAAATAATCAAATAATCATGTATATCAGTTACAATTTAGCAAAAAGATGTATTATTGCTGTAACTATTTATTTCTTCATTCATTTAAATGCACACTTCAAGATAAAGTTTGGCAATTTTTGAAAAAAAACAGTGATTAAAAAAAAATTAGATATTTATACAATCGTACACTGTACAAAAAAAATTATATTTTTTTATTAATTTGCAATGTTTTGGCTACATAATCTTTCTGTAGTTTCAAAAATGCATGAAATTTTAATGCTAATAAAAAAGGAAATGTACACACTATTAGAGAAAAAAAATATGTAAATTTTCTTGCTAGTACTTAGTCTAACCACCCTTGGCTGTGATAACTGCTTAGATTCTATGAGGTATGGACTCCACTAGCTGCTGACAATCACCACCTGTTATCGAATACCAAACATCATGAATTGTTTTGCTTAAATCATCCATTGCAGCTGATTTCACTTTAGCAATAACTCTTTTTCCCCCCCGAATGTTTCCTATTGGATTAAGGTCGGGACTATTGCCTGGCCATTTGAGAACAGTTATATCGTGTTCCTGCAACCATGCCGTAGTATTCTTGGCTGTATGACATGGTGTTGCATCCTGTTAAGTGTACTTGCCATGTGGAAAATAATAATTTGCACTTGGAATGAGGTGATCTGCCAAAATTTTGACACAATAGGGTCTGTTTACATTCCTATTAAGGAAACAAAGATATCCAATACCATTACACTTGGAGGGAATTTGACCTGACTTGAAACACAGGATGAATGGAATTTCTCTTCCTTACGATGCATTACTTTTCGTTTACCATCATTAAACAGACGAAATCTGCTTTCGCAGCAAAATCTTATTTTGCTGAAAATAACCTTTTTCCAATCTTCTGTGCTCCAGATTTCATGTTCTTTATTAACAATTAGTTACTTTGTGATGAAAGGAGATTTTGTCTACTTAACGATGGTAAACAAAAGTAATGCATCGCAAGGAAGAGAAATTCTATTCATCCTGTGTTTCAAGTCAGGTAAAATTTCCTCCATGTGTGGCTATGGTGTTGGAAGTTTGTTCGTTAATCTGACCTTCAATTAATTGCAAGGCAAGCACAGTAAAACTCATCTTTGGTTTTTCTAACAAGGATTGTGGCTATAATTCAGCTACAACAACATTTTGGCATGCTAGGACAAAATTTAATGCAGGGCTCAACAGTCATGAAGGGATCCCCACCCTTCCTATACCCACGACAGATTTCTGATTACCATGTTTATTATCATTAAACATACATAAGTGAATGAATTTTGTTTATAAAACCGAGATAGATATAAAGCATTATCTAGATATGCTTTCTTGGTCTTAAGGGAAAGGAGCTAGTAAAGGATTTTTTAAAACCCTGAAAATCTCTGGACTGCCCATAAAATAAAATTTTTACAAATGTACTGGACTAAATTTAGAATTTAAAGGGCCCTGTGAATCGGGGACCCGGGGCTCCTGCCCCATGTGCCCATCAGGAACTGATTAAACGTGTACTTTTTTAAATTCCATTGCTTTTCCACTCAGATAAGAAAATAGTGAATTTAAATTTGTGGTGAAATTTTTCGGATGAGGGAATAATAAAATTCTTAAAATATGCATTTATTCTGGAAATTCATAATTTTTATGCATTTATATGCAATTGTATATAATCCGGGTTCTAGTTATGACAGTTGCATTTATTCTTTCTGCACTTAATTTTGAACTAATATGATTTTAGTTTAATAAAAATGCGTTCTGTACTTATATAAAATATTTGAATAATATTAAATATTGAATCTTTCGCTTTTTGTGTTGTAGCAGTTTTTAACTAGGAATCTCTCAAGCTCGGGGTCCCTTGAAATACGGGGACCTCTGGCAGCCGCCAGCCATTTAATCCACCACTGATTAGAAAAACTGTACTTTTTTTTTCTAGTCTCATGAGAAAGTTAAGTATTATCGTGAAATGGAAGTGATAATACTGATTGTGAGAAGAAAAACAATCAAAACTGGTGGCACATTAACCCCCTTGTCCCACCAAATTATGCTTATGTAGTCAACCATTGTTTAGTCACTGCTGGATGAAGATGTCCATACGTGCCCTTTCATGTGTCTATTGTGAGCAATTCCTTTCCATGTTACCTCACCCGGTTTTATATTCTAATGAACCATGCCCATATCTAGGGGGGGGGGAGATCTTAGGGACTGGTCCCCCACCCAAAACTAAATTTGTAATGAATGCAAAAATATATATATTTACGTGTCAAACTTGTGAAAAAGGGGAGAAAATCTCTGAAACCTTGAATTATCGAAATTCTAATCACAAGGTCTTGTTCTGTGGTTTCAAAATTAATTTGAGAATACTTTAAAGAAAGAAAACAATTTCTTTAAAAGAGGGACCTTATAAAAAATTAAATTTTGATGGCAAAACTACAAGTAAAAATTTACAATGATGTCTGAAGGCAAAATTAGTATTTTCTCTCTCATTTCTGTGTGATCTATTTCAGTAGCATAGCAATTCAGAATTCATAGGGGCTATGTGGATGCTAAAATAGCTTCAAAGAAGATTATGTGATGTGGTCTCACAGAAAGTAATATGTTTTGATATCCAATGAGGGGGGAGTGCTTGAGCTCCCTGAACCCCTCCCTTTCCTACACTACTGATCCATTTATGTTTCTTTATGATAAAGGTAACACATCTTCATTCGTTATTTTGTTAAAATGTTTAAATTCCCTCCCAAAATTAAATCCTGGCTATGGCCCTGTAATGAACCTACCAATGATAAAACAATTGAAACAAGACAGCAAACGTATTTAACGTTTTATTTTCATGTGGGATATTGTATACATAACCACATAGTAAATATATATAAACTTCAATATACTGTTAAAATATGTAAGTACTACTATCACACTGCATAATAGCATATTTTTGTATTTAAGAAATCAACTTTTTTTTTTTCGTTCCGGACAAACTCAGGTTTTTACTCTATGAAATCAAAAAGTTTTTAATCGAACAAAGTTGCTGTGATTTGTTTTTATGGCACAAGATACCTGTGCCAGAACCTACTTTTTTTACTAAATTCTTATCCCTGAGTAAAGGAGGGCTAGAAACCAAATCTCACACATGTGTTTTCTTCTTTCAACGTAACATAAAACCATATGCCATTTTTTTTTAATGCAGTGTGTAATATATATTACCAATATTTAAACAGGTTCCACAACAAATCAGTATACAAGAAACAAATTTAATAAGCTTCTTAGGAACATCACATGGTATATTAAAATCCACGTTCCTTAAAGATGAATAAATATCACATATAATCACAGTTCGTCAATAGAACGTTATCCAGAGAAAATAAAAGTACAATGGAGAAATGTAGTGCCTCATAATACTTTAATGCAAGATGTGGCAATACGCTTTCATTAATGCACTACGTTTCTTTCCAATTTGATATTGAAATATAACACAATAGACAGGAAAGCAAAAAATGGAATGAATTTATTCCTAACTTAAGCAAATGTGAATCATATGCTTTAAAAATGACTGTTTTGCTAGTTGACTTAGCTAGTATGACTAGATTCATCCACTTTATAACATTATGTTACACATATGGGCACCTATGGTTGTGTATATGTGTGTGTATATATATATATATGTGTGTATATACATACACACAGAGTTTTCAGCAACTCTTGGATAGTAACCAATCAGTGGTATTCCTGGGACAATTTTGAGACATAAAAGTGGCCTTCATTTTGGTGATAGGTCAATACTTTTTTGTGATATTCGCCAAAGACGTCCAACCAATGAGGAAGCTGTCTGCATCTGTTAACACCTTCGAGGGTTAGTTTAAGACGAATTACAGAAAACTTGTTTCTGTATGGGTGGGGTGTAAAGCATGAGGCAGTTTAATTAGTAATTTAATTTCAAAAGTGAAACATACATACAGTTTTTTCCTCAGCCAATTGGATAGGTTTTACTCAGAAGTAGGCTGTGGCTTTGTTGGAAGGTTGCAGAACTAAAATCACGAGTCCTGATGTGAAATTTATCCAATTAGCTGAAAAAGGAAACAAACTGTGCATGCATTTTACTTTTGAAATTAAATTACCAATGTAAGTGCCTAGTGCTTTACACCACACCCGCATAGAAACAAAATTTATGTAATTCATCTTAAACTAACCTATGAAGGTGTTAACAGATGTAGACAACTTCCTCACTGGTTAGATGTTTTTGCTGAGTATCACAAAAAGTATTGATCTGTCACCAAAATGAAGATCACATATATCTAAAAACTGTCCCACGAACACCACTGTGTAGTTATTATCTGAGGGTTGCTGAACACCCTGTATATATATTAAGATGCCATTATGGAATTGATATCATATATTTTCAGTCCATTATAAAATCAATACATTTATATGATATTATCATGATATAGCCATTGGTTAATGTGGGTCACATAGCATAAGTACGTCAGGTAGGAAAGAGGCTTATTTTACATTACAAGGGCTGTTTTAGGGGCTTTTTTATTTGCATGGATATAATATGCAAATGACCTCAAAAACTCTACTATTAAAAAAATAAATGACTTTTTCTGTAAACGAAGTGTTTGAAATGTTCTAAGGTGTTCCTTTTAATCAAAACATTCCCTCTTCCCACCTCAAAAAAAAAAAAAAATCCATTTTATATAAAAAAAAAAGTTAATAAAAGCATTTAAATAACTATTCTTGCATATAAAATGTTCCTCCTACCAATAATGCAAAGCAGTTTTTTTCATTAAAAAAGTATCACATATGACTACTTCAAGGCCAATATGGTGGTATCCACAGTTTACAAAAATATGTATATAAAATTCATACTTTAAAACAGGACATTATATGTTAAAAGTTATCATGCTAAAGTTGCAAATATTCCTAAAAATTTTAAATCATACAATACTACAGAAATACCATGTGTTACAAAGTAGTAATGTGTTGGTCTTTATGGAAAATAGTTTGACTCAAAAGCAAATAATTCACATCCATTAAACATATTAATTTTATGAATGTGAATTCTAAGTTTATATCCACATCCAGTGCCATCATGTGTTCCTGGAAAAACCAACGTGTACTGAAAACATATAAAATAATTAACATGGTTGAAAATGTAATTAATCAATAGGTGATTATAATTAAACCTGGCCTATTTAGAGTTCACTGCAGCTTAAACTGTTTAGCAGATCGACACCAAAACTGGTATACAGATTATACAGAGGATGCGGAAATGTTAAAACTTTTCTTTTTTAAAAAAAAAAATTCCATGTCCTCTGAGGTACCTTTCAGCAAAACAAATGGATCAAATGACCAACAAAAATAAGAATAATATTGTTAACACTTCTTGGTCAGTTACCGATAAACATTTCAAATGCAGGTATTATAAAAGAAAGGAATTTGCATACCTCTTATTACTCCTGTATATGACAATGTAATGGATGTTGCTCAATGTGTCCACCTTTATTGCATTTGTAGAATTTAAAGCCGATGGACAGTGTGTTCAATAACAAATTGCAACTGGTCTTGTGTGATTCTTCACACATGCAGAGTGATGATGTCCTTCAAATCTGTCAATGTCTGCAAAACTTATGGAAATAAAAAAAAAAAAAAGTCCACTAGGGAACTTTTCAGCAAAACCAGTGGACTAAATGACCAACATTAAACCTGGCAGAGGCTGGAAACCTATCCCTGTGCAGGTTTGTGAATATGTTATGACAGAGCTGTTGTCGAACAGTTGATATTACAAGCTGCAGTAGAGCACATGCAGTATTTTGACAGCTAGACCAGGCATGAAAGTGCAAGTTGACCAAAAAATCTTAACTTCATGTGCAGTGTAAAATCATGGGCAACGTGAACAAATTCATGTGCGTACCGCATAAACAAGTCAGTTTCTTTAAATGCCTCGATCCTTGAAATACCTTCTCTCTTCTTCTTGAAATACCTCGTCATCACCACTGCAAAATTAGACAAGCATTAGCTCTTCCCTCCCAACTCGAGGCTTGACGTCACAGCCCTGGCGGCTTCTCCGTTACCATTGGACCGCGCTCCCCGCCTTTCTCATTGGCTATTACTACCAATTTTGGCCTCTAAATCTCATAATTTTCACTTTTAAAATTCCTGTTATTCCAAATTCAACCATCCAAGCATATAAAACTTTTTAATAAATTAATTTTTACCAACCCCAGCCATTCCACCCAAAACCCCATTTCATCTCTCTCGATTCTGTGGGGGATTAAGCAAACTATGTTTGTAGGTGCCCCATAAGACAGAATGTGCTTGGCTTGGCTTTAAATGCCAAAGTATAAAACATGATTAAGCAAAATAAAATATATAAATATACACTATCCTACAGTAATGGACCAGACAGTAAGCTTTTAATAGGAAAAGTGAAAGTTTACCATATAGAATAGTGGGATGTTCCCCCATTGGGCTGCAATTACATTAGCCACCCTTCTGGGCATACTTCCAACAAGGCTTTGATACACAGGTCTGAGCATATTTTTTTTGTCCATTCCTGATTCAAGAATATGGACAGTTAATCTCTAGATTTCAGATGTGGTTCTCTGGTCCTCAATTGATGCTCTAATTTGTCCCGTAAATGTTCAATAAGGTTAAGGTCTGGACTCTGAGAAGGCCACTGAAGATGATTTACTTCCATATCTCTATACCACTCCTTGACAGAGAATGAAAGATGGCATGGAGTGTTGTTGTCCTGAAAGTGACAATCGTCAGTTCCAAAAAATTGCCATAGATTACAAAGAGCCCAATTGTCCAAAATATCCTTGTAGCCTTCAGAGTTCAAGTTTCCATCAACAACACGAAATGGCCCCATACCACAGAAAACACCCCCACACTATAAATCCACCACCACCAAACTTGACAGTTACAATGATGCACACGGGTAACAGACGTTCACCTGGTATTCGCCAAACCCAAACATGACCATCCAACTGGAAGATAGTGTAATGCGACTCGTCACACCATAAAATAGTTTTTCAGTGCTTAACAGTCCAGTTGCGCCTTTGCAAACACCATTCCAGTATGGCGGCTTTGTTGGATGGTGAGACGTTTGGTTTGTGTATGGCAACACATCGGTGGATATTGAGGGCGTGCAATTCCTTCCGCAAAGTATTGTAATGAACCGTAACCCCCTTATGCTTGTTGAAACTCACCATTGATGATCTGAGTGGTTGCATGTGGTTCTTACGAACCTTGGGCTTCAAGACGCGTCAATCACATTCGGTCAGTTTCCGGGGATGACTAATATGTGGAGTTCGTGTCCCAATGTCCATTTTCTTCCACTTCTTGACAACATCACCAACGGATGAATGTGGGTGTGATAATTTCTCCGAAATTTCACAGATACGGCAGCAATGTGACACCTAACTATAACACCTCTTTCAAAGTCACTCAGTTCCTTTCTTTTAGCCATATTCTTAGCAATCCTGCACGTTACTAACGACGTTGCCGCATGAACTGAAATGACTTCGGCAGTTCACCTGCACTTTAATCAGCAAATGTGATTTTATGTAAATATGCTGGTGTCCGGTCCATTATTGTAGGGTAGTGTACATATCAAGGGTGCCGTTGATGTGCTATAGCACATAAAATACGTTGAATGGATAGTAAAGATTCAACATTAGAAAAAAAACATGTAATATAATAATAGAAAAGAAGCGTAAATAACCAGGGACCTGCTATTTAGTAAATGTGCACTCTTGGGGAGGGATACACCATTCAACTCTATTAGCATAATAAAAGAAGAAAAAACACCTGATGATATTATTATTGGAAGGGCCACCACTATCCGAGTCAAAAAATATAATTGACGCAGTAAATGGCATTTTCTTAAAGAAGAATAGTTCTGATGGTTCAAAGACATAATATTTTCCTGTTTAAAATTTAATATCTTAATTTTCCTTTTATTTATTTGCAAATGTAATAGGGAAGTTTTATAATGTTAAACTGGAAAACTTATAAAATTAATGTTTCAATAAGGAAAAAGCGTTTTGTTTTTGGGGACCCACATTTTTAAACGTAGTGGGTTTTATCAGTACCCAGTTCACCCTGTATATATATACACACACATGCATATTTGTACTTAATGGCTTCTCTGAACTGAGTCATGTGCGTCATCAATGGCAAATGAAGTTTCCTTGCTTGTTTACAATTCATATTTGTTTAAATATGCACAAAAACAATGAATAGGTACCAAGAAAAATAGTTATTTGAAAAATAAAGTGGGGGGGGGGGGTCCCAACCAGCACCCAAGTTCTGCATATTAAATTTATGGGAAGTAAGGGTAAAATGTTTGAAAAATACAATTAAAATTGCTAAAAAATACAATCCCAATTGACAAAAAAAAAGTAATATTAGTATTATATTTACTAAAACATATAAACAAAACTGGCTTTTTCGTCAGTATTTTTTCCTATAATAATGAATAAAAAAAAAATTTGTGAGCCACGGTAATAATCTTCAAACATGGGAAAACTGGCAAATCTAGTGGAAAATCCTTAAATTTAGCAGATTTTAGTTAGTTTTGACAGCTTTTCCTTGCTAATTCATTACATATGGTGGGGAAAATTGCCCTTTATTTTAAGGTCAGGCACGTGTCCCCGAGAATAATAAATTTACATTAAAAATGATTATTTTCAAGTAAAAAATACTTAAAACTAAACTTACAAGTGAAATTTTCAAGCTTCGCGCTCTCTCTGAAATTTTGTTCTGCATCCGTTCTTGCCTATCCTCTTCCCAATATCAAAACATCGCCAAATAAACTAAGTTTATTTATAAAAATATTGTTATTATCTTATAATAATACACATAAGGTTATCATAAACGTCACCCTTTTTCTATCTTCTGTGATTTTTCATTGGGTTTGAGGGGTCGGAATCATAGAATTTTGTTTCTGCTAGTACGGCAGAAGGAGCCATGGGCGTAACTAGCCTCGAAGTCTAGGGGGCTAATTTTTTTTCAGGGGGGCTGACCCATATACCTCATTACTTAGCAGAAACTTTCTAGGGGGTTAACTCTCCTAGCCCCCTAGTTATGCCAATGGAGGGCACACCAAAAATCATTGTGCCCAAGGCTTCTCGTATCTTAAATCCGGTACGGTACAAGAGTAATAGGAGGTGTGCAAATTCTTTTTTTCTTTTATAATACCTGTATTTGAAATGTTTCATGGACAACTGACCAAAAAATGTTAACAATGCTATTCTTGTTTAGTCTGGTCATTTTATCCGTTTGTTCTGTTGAAAGCCACCTCTAACAGACATTTTTTTTAACTAATTTTATTTGCTGAATTCCTTTTTCCCATCCTTTGAATAGTCTATATACTGATTTTGGTGTCAATCCTTTGAATGGTTTAAGCTACTTACCAAGTTTTTTATTATAGCTACCACATAGATAAAGGAATAACAAATAGATTAGTTAATCCTGTAATATGTCATATTGCTGGTGCATATCTGCCAACATTGAAAAAAGCTTTTCAGGATCATTCTTTGAACACAATGTGAAGTCCATAATTTTAAAATGTAATTTTGTTGTGTTATACAATAACATCTCATATAACATTTGGCAATTTACATTATACTGCAACATTTCCAATTTGATTAGTTTAATAACTTTTCACTTCTCTCTCTGCTGAAATCACAAAAGTTTCTGACATTCTCCATTCAAAATTATATTGACTTTTTTTCAATATATTTGAATACACAGAAAAGCATATTTATAGCAAATACAGTTTGTTTACAAGGTTTACTGGAAAATTACTAAAATATGTTGTCATTATGACTAAAATTCACACTTATGTATATTACCTTGGTTAACAGATAAAAATGCTTCAGAACTAGAGTTTTTTTTTAAGCAATTAGTAGCACTAATAAGGAAACCCTTTTCCTTGACAAATAAACTTTGAGATGTGGCCCATGGGAATCGATAGTGTTTGAGTCACTTATGAAGAATATGGAATCATTTTTCTGCTAAAATCATTTTTTTATTAATATTCAAAGTGCAAAAATAACACCTTTTATGCAAGGTTGCATATTATTTAATCACACTGTATGTGAGCAAAAATACTTTTGAAGTTAAGAAGATTATGAAAGATTATATTTAAAGGATAAAATAAAACATGTGTCGGGTAATTCAAAACGTGAAAAATTCATACGAAAAATCCACTATTCATGAGGGATATTTGGCTTTGATTTAAATGAGTTGATCAGATATGGTTTCAAGTACTTATTTTGTTATTACAATCCTTCAAGTTTCCTTTACACTTTTTTTTTTCAAAATAACACCTCATGAGGAAAAGAAGTACATGAATATAGAATCATGCATACATGAGTATGAATTAAGATGTATGAACATATGAGTATGAATTAAGATGTATGAACATATGAGTATGAATAAATGAAATGTATGAACATGTGAGTATGAATAAATAAAAAATGCATGAATAGATGATTATCCATATCTGAGATGCAGGGAGGCCAGCAAAACAACCTTTTAAAATTCCCTAACTTTTCCATACCTTGTCAATAGAAACGTTTTTAAAATTTTTACACTTTTCCAGACCTTACTCATGCTGTACCACAACAGTCATGTATGTAAAACCTAAATCACTACATATAATTTCATACCCATATTTTACCATTCAAATTAAAGATTTTACATTTTTTTTTACATTTAATCATGTAACATTACTTATTATTATATTGTTTTTAATTTGCAACCTTCATTTTACTTTTTAGAAACCTAGCCTCCCCCATTTTATACAATACAATTTCACTTTAATAAATTATGCATTATACAATAATTTCTGCCACCCACGTATATTATAGCTCAAACTAGAGCTTTATTCGTTTTGGAGAAAAAGAGACGCTTTCCCCATCCTGGATTCGAACCAGGGTCCCTCCGTAAATTATGCATGTTTGAATAGCAGTTTGCATGCATGCATGCATACATACGTAAAATTTGTCTTTCACTGGATTATGAAATAATGAGAAATTTTTGTTCCTTCATGCACTAAAAACACAAAGTATTATTAATGAAAAAAAGTTATTCATGAAAATTTATTAAAGTATTATTTAAAATGTTACTAAAGAAAGTTAATTAAAATATTGAAGTATTATTTACAAAAAATAAAAAGAAGTCCAACACTTTTTCAAATTTTTGGCATGCTGGACAATGTCTATTTATAAATCTGAGCCTGATATAAAGGATGGAATAAGATTGAAAATGGTGTAAAAGTTTGAAGAAGCGCATCAGCAGTGCAAGGGTTTCCTAAAATGTAGGTTTAAAATTGAATGTTGTACTTATCTGATTTTGGCCACTTCACGTACAGCAAAGATAAGAATCTAACTGGGAGATCTCCAGTCACAGGCAACCCTGATTATGAGTGAAAAATTAGCAGGGTATAAAAAAATTTTTTTTTTTTATTTAAGTCAGTTTATTTTTTTCATTTAAATTGAATCTTTTGAGTTAACCTCAGAAACCTTTGGTATACTTTAGAAATAAATATTTCATTATATGCAAGATTTTAACGATTCCCTCTTTTAAAGCTTTAAGTGAATAAATAACGCACTTAATAACATAAAAAACAAACGTTCAATACCTTTATTTGTTAATTATTGCAACAACAATATGCATTAGAGATTTCACTTATAATATTATTAAAAATATTTAAGGATTTAAATAAAAATGACAACATTTCTGATTTCTCAATACCTAATTAGTTTTGAAACTTGCTATGTACAAGTCCAAATATGGAAAAGATCTGTAGTGGCGATCATTTCTCATGCTATCGGTAGCGAAATATTACAAGCAAAACTGTTCCTTACAGTCAGCAAAAGCAGCTGTATCTCTTTTCTAGGAAATGAAAGGCTGCACTGACTCTTTGACATGAGAAACCCCCTTTAGGAACAAAATGGAAAAGCCTTTACCATTGTTAGTTTAGTCATTCAGGCCTTGGGTATGACAAATTTGATGAACACCTCATCGTGGTATTGTGCAAAGATTCCAATGGGAAGGGTGGCCACTGAAAAAAAGCAACCTGTAATCCCAGACAGGTTATGACGTCAAAATGATTTGACTGCCAATGGGCAAAGGGGGGAAATTGCTGATCCGAACCGGAGTACAGAGATGCACCACTCACACTGATGTCGTTATTTAACATCAACCAAGAACCATCCACGATCAATCCACCTCGAGGAGTGGTTGAAATAGATGGATGGCACGGAAGAGCATCCTGGGCCAGCTGATGGTCCTACAGGAGCCTACTGGACACCATTGAACAGGTATGAACCAGCCCTGCAACCAGGAAACGCTATCCATCCCATTCAGTTCATCTGGCCAATGTCCCATCCGCGGGCTATGAAAGCTTTCCAAAGGCGATCAGCACAACACGCAGGTGGAGACTGGCCTAGCAGCCCGGAGCAGAACAAAGGACGTCCGCACGACCCCCAGTGACAGACTAATCTGTGAGGGGAAAAGCGGAGCCCAGAACAACGGGCACAAACATCAATCTACCGCAGTCCGACGGCCTGGTCGATATCCCATTCACTCTACCCAAGCGAGTAGGAACAAAGACCCCGCCAAACCCGGACCGCAACAAAAAGACGTCCACACTCTACCAGAGCTGAGACCAAACTCCAATGAACACCTCATAACTGAAATTGAAGGGGAGCTTCTAGGCAATAAAAAGCCTTACTATTGTTGTCATCCTAACTGATCAATCACAGTGTATGACGATTCACCCCTGAAAAGTTTTCAAATGGAAAACACATCATTCTGACTCTGGTCTTTAACGTAACATCTCATCGCTGCTTACGATAAACACCACACGTAACTGACTGCAACTTAATGCTTTAAAACCCAGCTTAGGCTATTGCCGGTATTTAATGCCTAATGCATTTATGAACGCTACTATGTAGGCCATACCTGTAAAGCTAAAGCTTCGACTGTTAATAAATATTTGCTTGTTATGTTTATCAGTTTATCAACAGCATGCCTCATCCCTCCAATCTATTGGCCATCATCAATCAAATGCAAAATAGCCTTCTGAAATTGGAGTTATGCAATGTTCTCCACATGAAGCCCCCACATGCAGAATATCCTTTGAATTTCAGTACAGGTTCTATTAGCTGTTCATAGTTCCTCAATAATATTGTATTCCTTTTAGCCAACACATTTTTCTATGAGGGCCAGTGATTTCCATCACTGAAGAGTAGAAATTGATCTGTCTCTTCTTCAAATAAAGCACCATTGAAAGGTGGTGCATGGACAATAAATGTAAGAACAATGCCTAATTATGAGGTATCCTTGTGTGTGTGTTTTTTACAAAATGTATTGCTTGCTACTTCTCAACTCCTTTGACAAGCATTCTTCTTTAAAATATGGTGATAATAACATTGCCAAATAGTGAGCTGGAGATACAGCTCGCTCACAGTATATTTTGAACATCTTAATGTACAAAGATGTGCAACAAAAAAGGTCTGTCATACTGTCCTCGTGATCTTTCCAAACTTCTACTACTTTAGAAATATGGCAAATATATATATATATATTTTTTTTTTACTTTATTTAAAGCAACAGAAATTGGTTTCAAGTGAAGGAGAAAGTTTTTGACATTCCTCTTCATACCCAGTTCATAACTTGAGTTTATTTTTGCATCTATTACATCTCCATTTTCTTCAACTATCTGTATAAAAATTGGCCAGTTTTCACTCTCTCTCTCTCTAAACAATCGTATATAGAGTTCCAATGCATTTCTGTTGGTAGATTCAATCCTGTGCCACTTAATTCATTGTATCTGGGTTAAATCTAATCAACTGCAGTGAAATCATCAGAAAAGTTGTTTTTGCCTGTACTGTATTTTAGAAAATGATAAAAAGAAACAATCATTTACATTTGAAATTATTTTTTTCTAAGCATTGAAAAATCAATTTAAATCATTGTTTTTCATTAAAACAGATTTAAACCATTGATTTTAAAAAGGTCATAACGAATTTTGATTATGGTTTTTCAAAAAAAATCGCCATGTTTTAAATCATTGACACCCTACTAGCCAGTAAAATGTTCTTAAAGATAAGAGTAAGAACAAATTTTACTAATCATAGTAACTACTTTAATATATATGTTATTAGTTAGCCAAATGTTCTTACTCACTAGGTCGCAAGTCTCAGGTAGCCCAATTTGACACCAGATTTACTGTGTATCAGTCAACCTTACATCTATAATCGGGGCTGCCTTTGAGTGGAGATTCCCCAAGTTAGATTCTTCTCTTTGCTATAGGTGAAGTGGCCAAAATCGAACAAGTGTGATACACACTTTAGATCGGTAAAAGCAAATTTTTTTTTTCTTAAATATAAATAATTATTTCCATCATAAAGGATGGTGCCACCCACCAATTCACGTGTGAGTATTGACCATCTGCAACTCAACGTGGCACCTCCCAGATGGCTCCGTTTAATGTCTGTCTTAAAATATTTTAATATAGTGCACTGAGTCGCAGATAGTTGATTCTCATGCAAGACTGTATATAAATCCCATATGTGTGAAGAACAATTAAAACATTCTAGCCCACTGGTTCGCGTGAGCCAGGTGGTGCCTTGCAAGTGGCCCAGTCTTTAAAACACCTGTCTACCTTTCATCTTTCTTATAATCACTTCTAGATTGAACCATATCCACTGTGACGTCATTGTGAGTTCTGAAAAGCAAAATACACCTGGTTTGCTCCATAACCAACTTGCATGTATCCAGGGCTGGTGCTAGGTATTATGCCGCTCAGGAAGAACACTTGTCTTGCCACACCAAAATGATACAGTTTTTTTTATAATACTCCCATTTTGTCTCCCAAAAATCTGCTGTTCAGGATGAATGTTAAATTTGCCCCCTTGGCACCAGCCCTGCATGTATCCAGATCTGAAGAGAAATATGCAGTAAGAAAGAAAATGATTAAAGGGCAGTTGTTCGAAGTCAGGCAGTCCCAAACCCATTGTTGCTATATATGTGCTACTAAAATTCCCAGATATTTTATAAATTCCCTGACCTTTTCTTGGTCAACCGAATTCCCTAACAATTCCTGGTTTTCCCAGTCCACTGGCCACCCTGGAGATAGCCTACCATTAAGTTCTTTACATGATATTTGAAAATGCATTTATTGTAATTAGAAAAAATGTGAATAAAATTTCATGAAATGTACTTCATTTCATGAGGTTACGTAACCATACATTTATTGTTGAATTATATTTTTAGTTTAAAAATGAAAAAAATCGAACTATACTTTTTAGGATGTCACGGAAGTGATGCAGTATAAAAAAAATGAGTGAAGCAAAGCAATTGATCACAGTGGGCACATTTTAAGAATGACAGATTTTTGCAATTATCTAGGCTGGAATTTTTGTGCTGAATTTTAAAAGTAAATTTCTCAACATTTCTGAATTCTCCTGGATTATGATCAGTATAATAATACATAATCCAAGCATATTGCAACATAGGGTGATATTTTTCAGACTAATTGATTGTGGACCAAAAAATGCATTTTTATTATCTCATTTTAGATTGCTATTCTATTGGTTATTCTTCTAGAATTTTTTATATTGCCGAAAGAAATAAACATACAGCGGTTGTATGAGGGATGTTGTTTTTGGGTGTTATTTGCAATACAATATAATTTCCAGGAAAATCTTCGTTAGTTCCTGGGTCTCTACTACCTGTCCATGAGTCTAGTAAAATACAAGGAAGGGACATTATTGAAGGAGTCTTCAACCCATGGCCCATGAAAAAATACAAATTGTTTCACACAAAAATAATTGCATCTAAGTCTTAAATCCATGTATTTTATTTTGTTTCCATGTTCATATTTCATAATATATATCTTAAAACGCTACAGAACTAAAGTAACATGCGTTCTTCCCTCAATCGTGTTTTACTTTAATTTTCCAGCGCATAGGGTCAGTAAAGATAGTTTTATTGATTTGCAGTGCAACAGTGATTTAAAAAAAATTCAACTTAGGACTCACTGAATTCTATTCTAAATATATTGATAAGAACATCTTCCCAACCATCTGACTGCATGCTCTGAAAATGTTGTCACTATTTGGAAGCACTTACATTTGCAAACAACGTTTTTCAAGAATGAAGTTGGTAAAATCAAAAGTTAGGACCAGAATAACTGACGTCCACCTTGGAAACACTTTTAGGATTGTAATATCAAAAATAAGACCGGATATTGACAGGCTTGTTAAAAATAAGCAGTGCCAAAAATATCACTATAAGGTTTGATTTCGCTTTACATATTAACAACTAAAAGTATTGTAAATGTGCTTTTTTTTACTTCCATATATATTTTATATTATAACATATATAATGCCCCAGGGATGGATCCAGAAAGTATTTTCGGGGGCACAAAATCAATATAGGAACCTAAGAAAAACCAGCAACAAAGATGAATCGCGTCCCCCCCACGGATCGACCCTTTTTAGTCTCAATATTGTTGGTACAGTAGTGTGGCCCATAGAATATTCTATTTACACACATTTTGATTGTCCATTTTCCCCTGACTTTGAGCAGGTTATATATAAATTTGGAGGCCTGAATAAATTCCTTTTGACAGCAGGGCCCAATTTTCCCAAAGCTTCTCTTAAATATATTAACATTTTTCCCTGTCAGTTCCCCATTCATTGATATTATTGGCATTATTGTATATGAATGTGTTCTAGCAAAATCAGACCCTATTAAAGAAAATGTCTGTTTTTCACCTTTATGCGATAGCTGCCTTTGGTTTGGAAGAAAACAGACACACATTTATCACAGTTAAAAATTTATTGGCGGATTATATTAGTAGTAAGATCTCTCTTATGCAAAACAAATTCTATGGAACTATCTTCTCCATACTGTGGGTATATATTAGGTCTACCGGAAAGTTCTGTCCGATAATGTTATCTCAAGTTTCAACATGCATGTGTTTATTTGAGACACATATGGCTGTCTCTCTTCTTCATTAAATTTATACACATCTGCTCTTCTAAATGAAATGACACTTCTGTTCCAGTTAATTATCAAGTGAGACACGATCCTGTAAACATGGCTGCCGATGAAGTTCATTTACGACACTGTATTTTGTACGGATTCCAACAAGGCAGAAATGCTACAGAAGTGTGTCAAAATTTAGTGGAAGTTTTTGGTGGAGATGCAGTTTCGGATCATATTTGGAAACTAGGATTGGTCTATAAATATTCTAGATGGGTGCCTCATGAGTTAAGTGAGAAAAATTTACATGATCGAGTCGCCATATGCACATCTCTGCCTGCTCGGAACAAAAACAAACCCTTCTTGGACCAGATGATAACTGGTGATGAAAAGTGGATTAACTAAGAAAACATTGTTAGGAAAAGAGCATATTGTGAGCCTGGACAACTTTCCCCCTCCACCTTTAAACAGGGTTTGAGCCTGAATAAGAGAATGCTGTGTATATGGTGGGACATCTAAGGACCCATATAGTATAAGCTTTCAAAACCTAACAAGAAGCTCAATTCGGGGAGATAATATCAGCAAATAGATGTTTTAAACAAAGAAGTCAAAGAAAAGAGGCCGGCGATATTCAATAAGAAGCACATCATAATGCTAGACCACATGCTGCTTTGGTGACTCGTCAGAAACTTACAGAGCTAGGCTGGGAAATTCTGTCGCATTAATCACACTCTCCCCAGACCTAGCACCTTCCGATTATCACTTGTTTCTCACCTTGCAAAATTATTTGAAGGGGAAAAAATTCAAAACTGAAGCAGGTGTCAGTCAAGCACTACTTGAATTCGTCGCCTGTAAGAAAAAGACATTTAAAAAAAATGGTATTTACAAATCACCATCACGCTGACAAGAGGTCATAAGTAACGTCGGAAATTATATTGTACAATAAATGTTATTGAAGGTATGAAAAATTCATTATTTTCTTTTGCTTCCCAAACAGACAGAACTTTCCGGTAAACCTAATATTTTAGTGATATATTTTGTCACCTTCTGCACAAGTGCCCTGTTTTGGTTCTAATATTATCTACGAGGTGTGATCCAAAAGTATTCGGGACTAGTGCCCTACGTGTAAGGAAAATACTTGCCGAGTAAAGACAATCGACAGATATTGACCTTGAACCCTCCCACACATGCACCAAAAGTCACAAAGTCATAGCTCCCACCACTTCTTTACAGCAGCGTTTTGAACAAATGTCGTACTGTGTTGTGGGGCATTCATTATGGCAGAGAAAGTTGAACAGAGAATCTGCATCAAATTTTGCCAAAAGCTTGGCACCACCTGTGCTCAGATTATATAAAGTTGATGAAAGTTTATGGGGAAGAGAGTATGAGCCGCACAAGAGTTTATGAGCAGTTCAAACGTTTCTAAAATGGCTCTCCAAGACCAAAGAAAGAACGAATGGATCGAAGCAATATGAAGACACTGCTGACCGTTTTCTTCGAGTACATGGGCGTTGTTCATCATAAGTATGCTCTACATGGCCAGACAGTAAACAAAGAGTAGTGCCGTGAAAATGTAAGACGTTTAAAAGATTCCATTACTCGAAAAAGGGCAGAGATGCATGTATCCAGTGAAAGCACTGGTGGTAACTTCATCATGACAACACAGATGCTCATTCAGTGCAACCTGTGCAGAAATTTTTGGCCAAGCATCAAATTCCCCAGGTCTAACATCCACCCTATTCTCTAGATATGGCCCCTGTGATTTTTTCCCTTTTTCAAAACTTGTCCCACTTGAAAGGAAGAAGATTTCAGGATGTTGAGAAAATCCAACACAATGTGACGAAGGAGCTGCTCGCTGTCCCAGAAAATTAGTTCCAGTCTTACTTCCAATAATGGAAAAAACGCTGGATAAAGTGTGACTTCAGAAGAGGACTACTATGAAGGAGATTAAATGCCAAATCTGCAAGTACCAAAGTTTTTTTGTTTTTTTTTTAGCTTCAGTCAGGATACTTTTTGATCATACCTCATATAAAACTACATGGACATTTAAAATCCTCAAATTCCAACTTTTGGAATTTCATGACTGCCCACATTTTCAAATTTACATCAAACCAGTAAATGACTTTCCATAGCTTTTGTAAATTTAGTTAACATTTCATTTTTTTATTATTTTGTACTTTTCTACATTTTTACCTACATTTAACATATGTTGCGTAAACTTGGAAATATAAGTAGGGTATTTTACTGTTGGATATTTCCTGTTTGTTTTCTGGAATTTACTTTTCTGACAACTGTCAAAATACTGAACAATTGTTTGCATATTTTCTAAACTGAATTCATTTGCCAATTGATCGCCCTTTACAGTACAGTTATAATATTCGTCACCGACTAATATCACTTTCTTCGTTGATACGGAAATCACAATCGTCTTCAAAATCTAAACTGCTATTTTCACTAATATTATAAATCATGTTTTTGATTTTTAATAATATTTACTGACTTTCAAGTTCTTGGTCAGTTATTATCGATGAAAGTGTATTGCATTTATTTACATTTTTTTTTACCAAATTCAAAACGGATTGAATTATGTTCACTATATTTTTCATTTTAGCAGAATGGAAAGCTCACAAAATTAGACTGCTCACAGATGGAAATGACTTTATATACTTGTATGCGAACATAATAATGAAATGTTTTGCCAATTCATCTAAAATAGGAGCCAAATGTACCAAATACCCATTGTGAATAGTTGATTTTTCATATGAATTTTACATGTTTTGAATTACCTGACACACAATATTTTTATTTTATCAGTTAAATATAATAATCCTTCACAATCTTATTGACTTCAAAAATTATTTTACTCGCACACAGTGTGATTAAAAATATAAAACCTTGCATACAAAGTGTCATTTTGGACTTTGAATATTAATATAACATTTTCAAATGATTTTAGCAGAAAAATTGTCCTATATTCTTCATAAGCGACTTAGACACTACCAATTCCCATAGGTCACATCTCAAAGTTCATTTATCAAGGGAAAATAATTCTCTTGTAAGTAGAGCAACAATATTAAATGAGCTTCAAAATTATTTTTTGACAAATCTAATTTCAGTAATTCTTTCATAATCTTTCAAAAATTTAATATTCGTATATGTGTGTATAATTATTTTTTCTGCTCCTTTAAAACTTGATATGTTGCTTATTTTGTTTTCATTAAATTTGTCTCGGGCAAAACCACAGAAATATTTTCTAGAGCAAATGCAGACTTATGCCAGACATGCGGAGTTAACCTGTATTTCTGGAGCAGTTTTCAGCTATGCTGATAGCTTAACAGTTCATCTGAATGAACTTACGAGCACAGTAAGACTATGGCAATCGGATTTAATCTGGATTTAAGTTTTGTTTGGATTAGTGAAATATTTAGATAACACAGATTTCTGTATGTTTCAATATATATGCTGTGATGGCATGATTATACGTAGAGCACCATAATGAATCAGGCTACACTTACACACAGGGATGGATTTTCTCCTTTAACCAGTTTGAATTAACAAGTTTTTAGTGTAGTTTTAGTGGGCAAAGAGATCAAATACTATATGCTATTCTACATTTGAGTATTTGTTCAGAAATTAGGATGTAAAAGTTTTTTAGTAAGTTATGTATGTCAAAAAATATGTTCAAATATTTTGATGTAATACATGATTTTTAAAATATTTTTCCATACCAAATACTATTAACTTTGTATATAAAAATTTAAGTTATGAAAAATAAGAAGCGATTAATGGAATCTGTGTTTTCTAAAGCTGCACAAGAGAATAATTTGCAAATAGAAACGAAAAATTACCGGCATAGTTGCTGGTGTTCCATCATTAAATACATCAGTTTGACGATCCTAAAAACATGCATTTTTTTATTACAAGGCCTACAAATTGTAAACATATCACAGCACTATACTAGAAAACATTTTTTTAACAATAACAACATTTTATATTTTATGCAAAAAATCTATACAATAGGGATCACACTGGGTGATAGAGCAAAACTCTAGTTGCTATTCTCTACCCCTCAAACTAACAATTTTCTTGCTGTTCAATCAAATAAGTTCTCAGTTTTCTTTCAAACGTAATTTATTGTTCACTATTTTTTATGTCTGCTAGTAAATCATTCTAAAATTTAATTCCATAGAAGTTAATGTTATTTTGACCCATATTGGTTTGTATCTTCATTGGTGTTAATTAAATCTTCACATGATCTTGTAAATTTCATATATTGAGTCTTCACTATATTGATTACATCAGTATATTTATTTTGTTTTATTCTTTAGAATATTATAGTCAAAATTCTATATCTATGGGTTTCTCCAATGTTAATGATATTAAATTCTTTTTTTAGTTCTATATTTTATTGATTTAACAACTCTGTTTAGAATTTTTTGTATCTTTTCTGTGTTTTGTTTGTATTCCCCCCATACACTATTTCTATAATTAATGAGGCTCACTATAAATGAGTAATATAGATTTATTTTTATATTTACTGGTAACAGTGAGCTAAGCCTAGTCAAAATGCCAACTACTCTTTTTTTTTTTTTTACAGATTGAATATGTAAATCTCAATCTAGCGATTCATTTAAAGTAATCCCCAAAAAACTTGCTTGATTTATCCTTTCAATTTCTTTATTCAGTACAGTTTATGATGAGGTTTGATTTAAATTTTTTATTTTCATTATGGAACAGAAATTTGGTTTTTACTGTATTTACAATGAGTTCATTTTACAAAACCATCTTTCCAGTTTATGTATTTTGTCCTTGGAATTTGTGAATAATCCTCCACAGTTTCATTTTCTAGTGTCAGGCATATGTCATTTCCTGAACTTACTATATACTGAAGATCATTTATATACAGTATAAAATATAACAGACCTAAACTTGACCCTTGAGGGACACCATAGGTGTTCACTTAAGTTTTGAAGAACAATTTCCAATATATACCTTTTGGGTTATATTATAGAGACATGTTAATTCAATAATTCGATGGATCAAACTAGAAGCAACGTAATAGGATGTTAGTATATAGAAGGTTCTTAGCCCATTTCTTTGTATCAGAAATTAATTCATCAACCTTCCTTCTTCAAATTAAGGAATCTCCCTCTTTAACAAACGTAAGTATAAGAAAAGTGCTATTCTTTTCTGCACTTAGTGGTTTAGCTATCAACGCTCTGGGACGCAAACTCCACGATCATTGATTCGATTCAAACTATAGTCCAGGGCCGGATTAAGACCACAGTGGGCCCCAGGGTATACAGGGAAAAGATGGGCCCCTACTCCTCCCACACCCCACATTGCATGGACAAAGTTCCACCAGACTCAATAATGTACTGAACACTTTAGAAGTTTATTAATTCTGATATTTTATACAGTAAGTAAATAAAAAGTCTACTCGTAAACTTGTACTTTGCGCGCTTTGGTTGCAGTAAATTTTTTAATAATGTCTGCTGAATTAGCTTTTATTTTTGCAATAAGATCCGATTCAATGGATAACAACAAAAGCACAGACTTTGCACAAAAGGCTGGAGATAAAAATTTTGTCTTCATGCATTATTGCACTTACTCTCTTTGTATACATTTTTATAATACAAGTAGCCTATAATTGTTTTTTAATGCTTTCAGACTTTGGCAGTAAAAATTAATTCGGAAATGAAATGTTCTAAAAACAAGTATTTTTTAGCATGCTGGTTGCAGTGGTGGGCACCAGGGCCCTGTGGATATTCTGGCCTTGCCTTAGCGTGAAGGAAGTCCTTTCTTTTTAAACTTTTAGAGGTCAAAAACATTCTAGTCTGAATAAGAAAAGTGGAGAGCCAGAAATTAATTTTTCCACAACTCTCAATATTAAAATTATTTAATAGTCCCAGATTTGCCACTAAAAAAAAAACATGAACCTGATGATTGTGTTTTACAGCACAAGGACAGCGAAGGTTAAGTAGAGCTAGGGCCTAAAGTTTTTTTAGGCATTCAAATTGCTGTTTCCAAGGGAACCAAACCATGAACTACAGTGTGCAGAAAAAAGACATACTATGATACCACTGGGAGTCGAACAAATACCAACCACTGTCACCATTAGGCAGTTGACCTACATTTTTCTGAAGAATCCACATTTCTTAAGACCTAGAAAACCAACGCCCAGATCACAGTTAGTTGCTAAGGGTTCTTTTGGCATGGTTGGGAGTTGAATCTAAATTAATGGCATGCCAGGAGAACTTGTTACAACTATGCCACCGTGGGGCTCATGAACCTGGTGAATGTACTGCAAAAATATTTGCGAATACAATTTTCATTTTCAAAAATAATCCAGTAAGAGATCAGAACAGTATTTACCTTCGCCACTTTCTTCTGGGATAGTCTTTAATCTTTTCTTTCTTGTTTCAAACACCAATGACTAGAAAACATTACCAAACAAAATTACATCTATGGGTAAATAAAATTTTCCTTTAGTATGCTGGTCAATATTTTATGGTATAGGGAAAACTGAGGTTGTGTTGCATCAGGATAAAGTTTTCTGAGAGATTTGAGTCCATAAGGCCTAATGAATCAAACCTTATATTAAGGGGCAGTTAAAAACACAAACGTTCCACAGCATCACTGGAAGTCAAACCTAGGATTCCAGCACAGTAGAAAACTGAATTGTTTGTATAATCAAAATTTATATACAATATAAATTTTAAAGTATATGGCAAACTTTTAGAATTGTGTGTGTTTTCGATATGATAGCAAAGGTTATGCTGCACCGGGACCTACACTTTCCCAAGGAATCAGAATTTCTTAAGGCCTAGGGAACCAACACCCACCCCTGACTACATTGAGCAGTTAGTTGATAAGTGTTCTTTTACTTATTATGCTTTTTTACACTAGTGGTAGATGAACCTAGGTTAACGACATCCTAATCAAACACATTACTACTGTACTATTACAAGGCCAAATTTTAAGACGTGAAATGGTAAAAACTAGTACAAGATACATTTACAATTAATAAAATCAACGTATATTAAATTCATATTTTCATGATAAAACAAATAACATTTTATGGAACTTGAAAAACGAAATGTGCTAACCATTTCAACATCGCTGTCAATCGGTCTTTTTTTTCCAGATTTGGCACTTTCCTTAGCTTTTTCTTCCATCCTTTTCATCATATCATCATAGATCTTACTGACAAAGTAGAAAAATATAGTATTAAATTTAGTAGGACATTGATTATTAGGACTCATCAGAATTATCCTTGGCGGTGAGAAAGGTTGTCACAATTGTTACAAAGATAATATAAGCATTTTTAAGAAAAACAATTGATTCAACTAATACTGCATAATTTTGATGAGAAATACATTTGTTTCTATCAGACAATTTTTTTAGCAGGCTAAAAAATAATTGTCTGGTAGGCAATGGTATGGACCCTGGTATAAGGTAGGCCTACCTTATATCAGGGTTCATAGGCATACTCAGAGAATTCATGCGGAGTGGGGAGAGGGGTTAGAGCTACAACTCCATATATTCATATGAATATATATACACACAAAATTTCATCACAATGGGAAGGTTACAACCCCTACTAACACCCCTTATATATGCTAGTGTCAGGGTGATTCGAAAGTTATTGCCATTTTCTGTGTGTCTTTTTGAGCTTGTGCAATTTGTGAACAATAATGTGCTGAGCGTGTTTACTATTCATTTGACAGTTTAATACTTGCTTAGGGACTTGACTATATGGCTTTTCTTACAACTTCAAAATTCATTGTTGAAGGTCTTTTAGCATGCGTTTTGTTTTCTAGACTCATTTTCAAATCACTGAAATAAAAATCCTACTGTTCTTTCATATACTGTTCCTCAATGGTGTAACTGGTAAGGGGGAGGGTTTATCCCCTCCCAGAAAATTGAAATTGAATTCGATGTGCTGAGCTTTGGATTGGCCACCCAAATCAATTTAAAATTAATTAGCTTTGATTTCACCTTTGACAGCGTACATTTCCTTTACTGCACAAGAGTCCACCTTTTTAAAAGAAAAATCATAAAAGCACTTGAAACATGTATTTATTGTCCACAATGTTTGACAGCATAATTTGCTAATAAATCATGGCAGCGTGTGCTCTCAATTATGCTTACTAGATGACACAGATTTTCTGGTCACATGGTCTCTGCATAACACATGTGCACTAAGTAATTTCCTGATACAGGATGACTCATCAAAATAGCAATAACTGAATTACCTCAAAACTTATTAGAATGTTAGATTATAGGTAATTTTGAATATAGAAACGTTATAGCTATAAATGAACTAAAAAATATTACTCATTTTATCTATATTACTGAAACGTGGTTTCAACCTAACTATTCTTTGTATATAGTTCAATACAGCCTAGTTACTGAATGCCGCCAGAATGGTCGCAGAGGTGGAGTGGCAATTTATGTACATCAATCAATCTCATATTCAAATTATAATCATTGGAGTGGAATATTTCTATACATTGAAATCATAGTCATAAAATCTTTTTAGAATCCTTATTTCTACAATATATAGACCACCGAATGATGACATTGCGGAATTTTTAACTTTCTTAAAGACCTTTATGGATTTTGTTAACACTGAAAAATTGAAATTAATTATACTTGGTGATCTAAATATTGACATGAGTTCAAAGCAAAACGTTAATGCTAAAAATTTAGAAGATATAGTTCATACTAACGGTTTTCATTTTACAATAAATGTCCCTACTAGAGTAACATCTCACTCTCAAACTATGATTAACCTATGTATAACTAATACTTATCCACACTTTTCAGGAGTACTCACATATAAGTGATCACCAACCTATTTTTATAACTAATAATATTTAAGATTTTCATCGTAATAAATTTGGAAGTTGTTTTTCGGTAAGGGAGTAACCTAATCTTATTTAAATCAGAATTAACAAAAATCAATTGGACCACTTTACATAATTCGAATGATGCTCAACGTGTTTATAATCCATTTATTCAAACTTTTACTAATATATACAACAAATGTTTCATTCTTAAAAATATTGCAAGAAGTAAGCGGATCAGAAAACCATGGATCAATAATTTTCTTCTAAAAGAAAAAAATAGACTTTTCTCAAGCGTCGTACAACATAAATCATCTGATCACCTAACTACATTTCGTAAATTTCGAAATAACTTGAACAAAAAACTAAAACTGGCAAAACGAAACCATCTCGAAAAATTCTTTAATGGCTCCGATCAAAAATAAATTTTTGGTTGGGATTAAATGAACTCCTTCGTAGAACTAAAGCATCTAAAAACCCAATTAGTAGCCTTGTTATTGGGAATCAAACCATTACCAACCAAAATCAAATACTTACAGCCTTCAATAACTACTTTATCGATTTTCCGTTTGGATTGGCAGAAGCCCATAACACAATGTCCCATTTGAATAGTGGGTGCTACAACTATGACATTAAAGATTCACTATTTCTTTTACCAGTTACACCCGCTGAAATTGCTAAACTAATAAAGGAAATTAACCCTAATAAGGGCCCTGGACATGATCAGATTCACCCGGCTGCTATTAAATATGTTTCAGATATTATACTGCAGCCTCTCACCCACATTTATAATCTATTTCCACAAGTGTTATTCTACAAGATCTTAAAATTTCAGCAGTTACACCTGTATTTAAAAAAGAAAATAGATATGAGATTGCCAATTACAGACCAATATCAATATTGACAGTTTTTGCCAAGATTTTTGAAAAGATACTCTAAAAGATTATATAGCTTTTTCTAATTAAACAAAATCATTCATCTAAATCAATTTGGATTTATGGAGTGGTAGATCAGTGGAAGAGGCTTTAATTGCAGTTACAGATTTTATTTACTCTTCTCTGGATTCTAAACAAGCAGCAGTTGGTGTGTTTTTTGATCTGTCGAAGGCCTTTGATACAATTAACCATGAACGTTTACTATATAAGCTTAGTCTAGCTGGTATCCGTGGCTTTTGCAATACTCTTTTCAAAAACTACTTAACTAACAGACAATATGTTCACATGAATGGCTGACGCTCTACATTCTGTGATTCATTATGTGGTGTGCCCCAAGTATCTATTCTTGGACCATTATTATTTAACTTTTATGCCAATGACATTTTTTATCTACCAACATCCTTCGAACCAATTTGCTTCGCTGATGACACAAGTATCTTCTCTAAACATACTGATATTAACAACCTAATCACAATAGTTAATGAAGATATTAAACACATTATTAACTTCTTTAACATTAACTACTTAACCCTTAACAGAACAAAGACTAAGAGCTTTTTATTCACAAATAAAAGAAATATTAATCTAAATCAGTTTCATCTTAATATTAATAATGAATCAATTTCATTCTCAACAGAAATTTTCTGGGTATAAATAACATTTTAATCTAATTTAAAACGGGACACCCATATTCACACCATATGTACGAAAATTAGTAGAAATTTGGGAATAATAAGAAATATTGCATATTATTTACCCACTCCAATTCTTACAAATCTTTACTTTTCGTTGATTTTCTCTAACATATATTATTGCTCACTGATTTGGGGCTGTACCACAAAATACAATCTCTCGCGAATTACTGCTCTTCAGAAGCATTTTATTTCACTTTTGTCTTACAATAGTCATGTGTCTCACTCCTTTTATTCATCTTCCAATAATACTCAAATATTACTAATTGAAAAATTACTAATTTACGAGATCTATATTTTTATGTTTAATGCCATGCAATTATGTTTAATTGCATTCTTAGAACTTATAAAACATCAATTTGATTTATTGAAACTTCTTTAATAGTGAGTGATTAGATCAGATTCGATATCTGTAAGCTAGGATAATTAGGCTTTTGAACCCTTGGTTTGGTACGGTGTGCAACGAAACTGCTCGCACTATCCTAAATCTGTCGGTAGTTTTACGGCTCAAAGACTACAGTGGTCATGCTGCGCCGGGACCTACTGTTTTCCGAGGAATCCGAACCTCTTAAGGCCTAGGGAACCAAACCCCGGACTACAGTGAGCAGTGCGATCTTTATGAGATCTCTGAGTAAGCGTTCTTTTTGCACTGCTGGGAGTCGAACCCGGATTAACGGCGTACTAGGCGAACGCGTTACCACAGGGCTAAATCTGTGCACCTGATCAATAATTTCTCACAGCAAAACCATCATAACTACACTAATATGATATAACAGAGTTAATAACAATATAGCAGACAAATGTAGGTTTTTGATAAAATTTTAAATATTTAAGCAATCATACATACAAGATTTGGAAGATTCGTTGCACACAGTCTTGATCTTCATTGTTCTAAAATGGAAGTTCAAAGAATTACTTTAAAAATGAAAAAAAGTTCAAAAATAGATGAAGCACACAGATAAGGAAAGACAGATGCATATAGCTGAGGCATATTAAAACTACACATTTCTTCATTAAAAAATGTTCAGTTATCTTATGTAAATATAGTAAAATCCCACATTAGCAGACACTCATGGAACAGAAAACATCTCTAAAAGAGGAATATTATTGTGAAGGAATTTTCTGCCAGGAAATTTTTTCTTGACCATAAACATGGGGTCTGCATCTGAGAGGTGTCAATTAAGAAAGGTTTTATTGCATACACAGTAAGTATTATTATACATAATGAAATATATCATAGTCCATAAAATACCGGGTGATCCAAATTAAACAGGAGGTGTTTAGACCTCTCTGTAGAGAAAACTATTTGATCAATTTCACCCAAATTTCATACACATGCTCCCCTGAGTATGCGGTTTCGATTTCTGAAAGAAAAAATTGAGTTCATATTTCGGCCGCTAGGGGAGGAAATGGCGCTGCGGAGCAGGCAATTTACATATTACTTAACATGCGCAACATCCTCTGCCTATATAAGGAGTCGTGAAGCATTTTTCCACCATACGAGGACTCCGTCATGAAACTTACTTTACCAGATCATGCGTCACTTGAATGGCGCTGTACATCACACTGTACTAACACACGTAACTGCCGTATTTGGTCTGACACAAATCCCCACGTTCATCAACAAATTCCGTTGCATGCTCCAAAAGTGACAGTGTGGTGTGGCTTCACCTCATCTTTCGTCATTGGTCCTTACTTTGTTCGTTCGTTCTTTTGCAAGAAGGGTAATGGGAAAGGTGGCCGCCGAATGGGGCAGCGCTGTATTCCCAGACAGGCTTTTGTCACATAAAATGACGACCAGTGGACCGAGAAGGGACACTGGGGGGGAGGGGGCATTGCAGGGGATTGTCGATCGAAACAGGCGTACAGAGACGCACAGCTCACATGATTGTCGTCATTCAACGTCGACCGGAGGCCATCCACGATCAGTCCGCCCCGAAGAGCGGCCGAAATAGATGGATGGCGCGGAAGAACACCCCGGGCCGGCCGGTACTCCTACAGGAGACCACCGGACACCGTTGAGTGGGTGAGGTGCCGCGAGCGGCAGCGAACAGGCGTAAAACATTCCCCGCAACCAGGGCGCGCGAGACCAGCATAGTCCGGACAGGCATTACATACCAAATTATCATCCACTGTTTGCGAAAGCTGGCCCCCAAGCGATCGCAGCGGACGAAGACAATGGCGAACGCCCGTCATGGACAGAAGGCCAAGCACGACCCCAGCGACGAAGTCCGAATTACGAGGGAGGGCGGAGTCCGGTCCCAGAATAGCAGAAGCAGGCATCCATCCAACTCCGCCCGGCGGCCAAAGTGAATATCCCAAGCACTCCGTCTTAAGCGAGCTGGAACCAACACCCGCCAGCCCGGACAGACATCCGCACGCCACCAGAGCTGAGACCGAACTCTGGTCCTTACTTCTTTGAAGAAAATACGGCCTCGGGGCCAATGACATGTTCTGTTACTGGCTCTAGGTATGCATTTATGCTCTGGAACTTTGTCATTCCTTTGCTTCAACAGAGAAATTGTCTTGACACTACAATTTTCATGCAAGATGGTGCACCCCCGCACATCACGTTGCCTGTTCAAACATTATTACGGCAAAACTTTTCGGATGACAGAGTGATTAGCAGGTCATTTTCAACATCTTGGCCGCCTCGGTCACCCGATCTTAACCCTTGTGACTTTTGGCTGTGGGGATATTTAAAGAGCTGCGTTTATAAAGGCAATGTTCCGAACTTAGCAGTCTTAAAAGACAGAATTTCGCAACATGTATCCCACCTCCAAGCGAATGAGTTACGTTCTGCCGTGGAATGTGTTGTGCATCGAATGCAATTTCTAGAGCAAAGAGACGGGGGACATATCGAGCCGTATCTGTGATGATAGTGTGGTTCCACATATGATAGCAATAAAGTTATTGCACAAATCTTTTTTTAGTCATACCTACTATCCTACGGTATACTGTAATTTGTAGTTAATTTCATGTGATTGCAATAAAGGTTATTGCATGTTAAAACACTTTTTCGTTGTTAATATTAATAAATTGCCTGCTCCGCAGCACCATTCCCCCATCTGGCGGCCGAAATATGAACTCATTTTTTTTCTTTCAGAAATCAAAACCGCATACTCAGGAGAGCATGTGTACGAAATTTAGGTGAAATTGGCCAAGTAGTTTTCTCTGGAGAGAGATCTAAACACCTCCTGTTTAATTTGGATCATCCTGTACATTATCAGAGGCTTAACTATTTTATCATCTATCATGGAGATGACAATTTGGTATTATGTCATAACTGAAATTTATTCGATGAAGGTGGCTGCATTTTTCGAGATCTATTGACTTTTTTATTTACAAGAACATTAGGTTAGACATTCAATATTTAAAGCTTTAAGGCGGATTTTCACATGGAATCATTAGTGGCATTAAGAGTATACCAGTAAAATACCATCAAATTCTGTTTCCACACATTTCAGTTTTTAACCGGCAATGCATTCAAAATGACATCAATTGAAATCCTTCACATGGATATCAATGTTGTTAAATGATGCAATCATGCAGTGATAGCAACATCCTACAACAAAAATGTGCAAAGTTATGCACATTGTAAGAGACCCAATTACTAGCTACATGATAATCAAGAAGTAAAGGAAAACCAGTGAGTGAAACCATGTTCACTCTATAAAATATATCTAGTCATGACAAAGTTCTGTCCCTTATAAAAAAGAGTATGATAAGAGAATATTGTAACATTTTAGAATATTTATATTTATTTTACTTCTAAGTCATAATAGATTACATAATAAAGTAAAACTACTCAAAATGTCCACCCTTGGCTTTTACGCGCTTCTTCAAATTGTCAGGCCACTGATCTATCTCAGAATGCACCACATCAATGGATATTGAAGCCGCTATCTTACTCAGTTTTTTTTTCCAGAGCCTTGATATTTTTGTGAGGCTTAGAGCAAGCCCTTTCTTCCAAAACATTCCACAGTTGATAGTCTATTGGGTTGAGATCAGAGCTTCCGGACGGCCAATTTTCAGCAGCAATAAATTCCAGTAAATTCATCTCTAGCCCTGTGTGAAAGAAAGTGCTGAATGCTGCTGGAAAACTTAATGTCGTCCAGCAAACAAAGAATGGTTTAGTGGTTTCACTATCTTCTCTAAGACATCATTTTGGTAATTGGCTGTGTTAGTTTTGATGCCTTTCTTGTAAAAATGCAGTTTTGTGACCTCGTTGTTGCAAACTCACCACCAAACCATGACTGAGGCTGGATGGTGACCTCTCTCCACCTTTGGGATCTTCTTAGAGGTTTCTCGAGAGCTGTGTGCATACTTATTTTGGAAGTTGAACTTTTCTTCAATCACAAAAAATTTTTCGTCTGTAAATAAAATTTTATGGTGTCAATTGTTGGCGTGCTGTCGCTTTGCTCTCATTGCCCCAATGTTCCGTAAAGTCTCTAAGACGCTGTCCTGTACTTCTATGGTAAGCACCAAGCCCCAAGTCTTCTTTAATAATGTGTGACATGGTTATCATTAGAACCTTCATCTCCCTTGCCATGATTTTTTGTTTGAGGAGAGGATTTCGACGAATTCTCTATGCAACTGATTTAATGACTTCTGGCGTTCTGGATACACATGGACGACCAGTTCTTTCTCTGTTATTGACAGAGGATATTTCATGGTATCTGTTGATGGTATTATAAACGAATTTCTTGGATAATTTTAGATGTTTCAGAAGTTCAAAAATATCAGATGGGGATTTATTGCACTTATGAAAAGCAGTAACTGAAACACGGTTTTGTTTTAAGCAAATTCCATTCCATTTTAAAATTTCATTCAAACTAATTTGAAATGCTTTTATTTATGAGCTAATAAACTTGCTTACATGTCTTATCATAAATGCCTGCTGGAAATTGGGAAGCAATGTTTTTAAAATATTTCTTTGTCGGAACAGAACTTATGCCAAGACTAGGTATTACAGGTATACTGTCTCCTTTTATTGGATTTAATTTAGTGAGTGTTCAGTATCTACCACTGAGAAATTTATCTGCTCTCATAAAAATGCAGAAATCACTCCTGATGACGCTTTAATGTCTTTTGATGCTCTTTCACCCGTCATCTACATACCATGAGACTTGGCAGTAATTGAAGTGACACAGTATTGAAGTGACTGAGGCACAATGAAAGCCTAGAAGAAAGAATTAGATTCAATTCAGAAGAGATATGTGGCCTGTTTGAGTCCTGTTTAAGTTCTGTAGTTTTCAGTTTCAAGGGTAGGTTTTACTGACAGGTATATGGCCACTGAGTCAAATTTCTACGAAGCTGCAAATCTATGCATGGAGGCATTTGTGGGTGTACTCATTGTATTACGTTGTGGATGTATGTTATCTTCCCAAGGCCATTGGTGGCCAACTTCTATCCCCAAAGTTTAAATACTTATATTTAATTTATATTCAAAGAAGAAGGTAATGGTTCAAGATCCCCTTCTTAGATGTGCAGATAGAGATAGGAGTGGGTGAGGGTTGAATATGGTATTCTGGAAAGCTACACATAGCAATAGGTATTTAGATTTCCATTCTCACCATCTACTGTTCACAAAATGATGAGACTCAAGAACAGACAAACAGCAGGGTGTCCAGCAGTATTTCTGGCAAAAATTCAAGCATATTTCAAGGATTTCAAAACTTGTTACTAAAAATTTCAAGCATCATACAGGCTGATACCATTTTCTAGAAAAAAAATACATCTAAACTCAGATATAACTACCCTTCCAGGCATGAAACTAAAAACAGTACATTTTAGAATGGATTGCATGTGGGTGTCCAAAACTCATGGTCTTTTGGCAAC
>QLNU02015360.1:211828329-211849976 GCA_006491805.2 Dysdera silvatica | reverse complement strand
GATTAGTTTGGTTTCATTGCTAAAAATGATTTGTTCAAAAACTATTTTGAACATTATATGTTCCATATATATTGTTGCATGAGTTTTACATTTTCTAGAAGTGTAGAGGAGTAAGAATTAACTAGCTTAAAACATTTTATGTATTGCAGATATTTAGTATATTTTTAAAACACTAACATATTAAAACATCAATGGATTCTAAGCACCCCCCTCCCTTGTAAAGAGCTTCAAGCTATGATCCTCGCTGGAACAATCAATATTTAATTAAGTGGGGCTGACTGTCTTTGTTAAAACGTTTACAACTCTCTGCGTTGGCAAATACCAGTTTTTTTTCATGAAAAATCCAACCCAGGGTTTTTGGGGTTTTATTGGTTTCTTCAGGGCATTATGAGTTTCTAGGAGGTTTTTTCAGGTGTTTGGGACTTTTTAAATATTAATTAGTATTAGCATTTTGATATTTAAATAATTAAATTTTATACAAAGTAGGTGGAATTCCCAAGAAGCCTGCCTTTTCACTTTCTTGTATAACTATAAAAAATATGTAGAAATATCAATTGAACGTAATGAAAAATTAGAAAAACATGTTTTGGTATGCTTAGATAACAAAGAATTGTACAGAGTATATGCAAATTTGCAGGCAGTTAGCAATTATTGGCAAAAAAGCTAGATACACTAGAACCTGCCTAAAGTGACTACCTTTGGGACTAAACTGCAATGGTCATCATACACGGCAGACTTTGGTATACACATGACTAAGTCCTTACCTGTGCTCTGTTGGAAAAAGTGGTCACTTTATTCAGGCGGTCAATTTATCAAGGTGGTTACTTTACTAGGTTTCACTGTATATTAAAAACAGATAGCTGTACTCTTGCACACACTGTAGAAATATGGCTTGATAATTTTTATAGTAAAGAGCGTCATATAAAAATGTTATAAATCACTTAAAACAGGCACTAACCCCTACTCACTTTCTTACAATTACCACTGATTCTGCTCTAAAAGGGCAAAGATTAACCAAAAAGCAATCAGCTTCTGCTGAATCATGGCTTGAAAACTTCAATCCAGACTGTTTCATTCAAGATGTTTCAAATACAAGATAATGACTACTATTCAGAATCAAATGTTTTCTGAGAATGGGATAAAGTCCATTAAAATGAAAAAATGGTGGAAAGTAATATGCTATAAGGCAGAAAAAAAGCAAGGTTTTAAACATTGACGTTTGTAATTTTTTGGAAGACTTGCATTCAATCACATCAACATCTATTGAACGATTGTTTTCAACTTTTGAACTGGCATGGTCAAAATTGCAAAATAAACTTGGATGTGAAAAAGACAAAAAATTGGTGGAAGTAGATCCACACAACAAGGAATATTCTAATGTTAGTAATTTTATAAAGTTATTGTAACTGAACAATTATAATATAAATAATGTGAATATAAACATTTTAATTAAAAAATGTAATAGTCCATTAATCAAAAAAAGAAAGAAAAAAAGGAAAACCTTTTCATTTTATAAGTTACCATTTGCAAATACTAATTCACATATATTCTATTTGAATAGATCTATATTTTGTAAAAGAAAATAACCTTTAAGGAATATGTGTAAGAGGCAATATATATATAAATAATAAAATAAAATTTAAATGTGCTTATTTTGTTTGTAAACTTTAATTGAATTGCAAGTAAATCAGCATATTTAAAATACAGATTACACTAATTTAAATACTTTGTAAACTCAAATCATATGCACAGTATTGATAAAAAGCAGGTGGGCTTTTTCACACTGATGAGTTCGATCACGTTAAGCTTACTTATGAACTTTGTTTTCCTTTTTAACCCATTATGATATATAACATTTGATTCAATGATGAAGTATACTTAAATTAAAAATAAGACCAGCATTTCTTATTAACTTCTGATTTTAAATTATTATTTTGAAAAAACCCAACTGGGTTTTTAAAAGGGGTTTCTCAAGGGGTTTTTTTCGAAAAAAATTCACCCGGATTTTTTCGGGCTGGGCAAAATCAGCCCAACACTGACCACTCTTTTGTACTGGAAAAAAAACATAACTGCAACATTATTTAAAAATATATATAAATACACTGTTCATTATCATTTAAAAAGAGAGAGAAGTCTCTCCACCTGTTTGACGGCTGCATTGAATTCTTTGGCCAGTTGAACATTTGCAATTTTCATTTTCTTTACACAATCTGACTAGAACCAGTTACTCCATACTAGTAATCACTGCATATAAAAAACCCTTCGTGGAGCTCCCTTACCCCACCTACCACTTTGCAATAAACAAGTTTTTGTTAGCACAATTTTTCATGAAAAAAAAATGAAGGCGTTTGGAAGTAGAAACACCAAATGGCTTAAGTAATGCTGCACCATTTGACCAATGACTAAAAAAAATTGTTCATTATTATTTAAAAAAAAAGCCTGTTTTCACCTCTTTGACGGCTGCATTGAATTCTGGTTCCAGTTCAACATTTGCAATTTCCTCGTTTCGTATGCAATTTTACTGGCATCTTCTATTGAGTGCCAAGAATCATTACATATAAAAATCCCTTCAGCCTCCCCACCATATTTACCACTTTGCAATAAATAGGTTTTTCTTAGAATATTTTTTTTATAAAAAAACGAATAAAAAAAATTGGTGTGTGGAAGTAGAAATGAAATAGTGGCTTCTGTAATACTAGCACCATTAGACTGGCATCGGCACCAGAAATTATTGTATGCAGAAATTAGCTTTTCGTTCGAAGCTACAAATTCGGGTAGTATGGTATCCAAGTGATTACAGTTGAAAGAAAAAAAAAAGAAAAGTTTCAATGAAGGGAGCGGGGTGAGAACGTGGGCAACTCAGTTATCCATTGTACCCATACATAACGCTTTGCTCATCCTTCTTTGTGGGCATGACACTACTTTGAAAACAAAGAATACAGTGAAAACATGACCTTGAATGATAACAGGAACAGAGGGGGGAATATCTGGAAACAAAAGCGATTGATTATTATTATTAGCATATGTCCACTGGAAAGAAGGAGAAGTAAAAAAATAGGAAAAAAGGAGCCTTGGCAAAAAAAAACCAAAACAAAACAGGAGCTCTGCAGTCCATTAAGATTATATGATGCAGTCTCAGAGAAAATAATGAGCCCCCCGCTTCCTACGCCACTGGTTTGATGTCAGTTGCAAAAACAAGGGGAGGCAGCTAACTAAGATTATTAGCCATGTACACAATGTGGCAGTTACTATGGAAATGTAGAAATTTTACCCTAGTGATGAAGGGGAATGTAATCACAATGTTAAAGGAAGAATAAAAGAAACATAAAATAAAATTTAAAAAAAAATATTTTTTTGCAGGGGGAGAGGGGGCTTAAATTATAAAACCAAAATTTGAGATTTGATATGCTTAGAAAATAAAAGTATGCAAATGTGCACAAATACATATTTTGTGAATGAAGTTCAATAAACATTTATAAAAATGTTTTCATTTTTTTAAGGATTCCAATTTCGTTGTCATTAAAAATATCCACTTTCTTGAAAAATGGATAGTTGATGTTTAAAAAAAACTCATGTGTGATAAAAGCTTTTGAACATTAAATTGAAAATGCAAATAATTAAATTTAATAATCCACTTAAAAGAAGACCAGAAATAATACATAAATGTACAACTATAGTAAGCGGCGTTTATATAGCGTTAAAAGAGTAAAGTTCTAGGAAGCCCCTATTTGAACAAGGTGGCTTCTCTGCAGTATGAAATTGCCACAGACCGTGGGGCAGCACCATCGCCGTTTTAAGATTATCCCTATGGAAGCTTAGCTTCTTATTCCCTCTATGTTCTTTGTCTTCTAACCTTTCCGTGCTAATAGAAAATTTGCACAATTAACAACATTTTTATCTTCCCAGTCTTGAAACAGCAATGGCAGGAATTTTCATGGGGATGGGAAGGGCAAACATTTTCTTTGTTTGAATAAATTGAGTGGATGGACTCTAAGAAAACTTAAGTCATTGTGTGGAAGAGACCGTCCCATTATGCTGTCTAGCGATTTTCTTGTCTGAATTTCGGCACAATTCGGCGCTATGAGAAATTTAACATTTCGGCGCGGTCCCATGCAATATTACAGAAATCCCTAAGTTTGGCACCACTGTTCCACCCCCAATTATTTAATACATTTTCAGTTATTCTACTTGAAAAATATTATTTGTTTTTTATTGCTTTTTTTTTTTTTACCCGTAATGTATATTTCACAGTGCGGCTAACCAAAACAAAAAATGAGAAAATTTTCTGGACGTGGAGGGTAAAATGAAATATTAAACACAAATTTCAAGCATATTTCCCGAGTCACTAAAAATTTAAATACATTTCCTGATGGCTGGACACCCTGAAACAGTAAAGCTCTTATCATATAATGAAATACTTTTAAATTTGGATATAAATATTTCGCTTTCTTTAGTAAAACTAGAGAGCACTGAAGAAAAATAATAAAGAGAAACTAACATATTCCCCACACACGAAGGTTGTGTCGCCAGTTTCCACCATCTTGCCAGTCTTTAATATAAATGTGTTCCATGTAAACTGTTCTGTCAAAAAATCAAAAACCAAATCATTGCTTCATTTCATGTAATGGTATTCAGGAGAGAGGCAACATTCTGGCAAATGGCGACACTTTGTGAGGCTCGCCTTCCCTCTATTATTCTTATGTGCTCGCTGAGAAACTTCATTATTTCAGAAAACACCTGTGATAAGTTTGTGCAACATTGGTTAAGACCCACTGTTTCAGAGTGATGGAGAAAACTCACCTTAGACGGAATTTTGGATTTTTTCTTGTTTGCCAATTCCATCACGGTTCCTATGGAATTAAAAAGAAACACAATTTTCATTACAAAAGAGAAATGTTTAAAGAAATATGAAAATGTACACATTCGTTAAATAAACATTGATAGCTCAAATATTCACAAATTCATTGCACACACCATGAAAATATAACGTGACAAGGTATAGACCAGATTTCATTTAGAATTAGTTGTACAAGCCTTTAAATAAATAATTTAATATTAATACTTCATATAAATAATAATTTAATATTAGATGTAAGTAAACATGTGATACATTAAATTTGTATTTTATGGTGCAAAGACAGCAATGGCCATGTTGCTCCAGGACCTACAGTTTTTATAAGAATACAAACCTCCGTTGACTAGGAAACCAAACACCAGACCAAAGTAGGCAGAAAAGCTGTACACGGGCTGGTGACAGAACCTGAATAAAAAAAATTCCCTAACATTTTCCTGATTTCCAGAAAATATGTTTAAAATTTCCATGATATTTTTGGTCACACTTCACATTAATTGAATAATTAAAATATAATTATTTTTTAATTATAATAATTACATACATAAAATTGTGCATGATTTAATTTATAAAATACATAAATTGTATTTACACCAATCATTTTTCAAACTAAAAATCATACTACACATACCTTCTAACTTTAACAAAAAGAATGATTGTTATATATATAAATAGTATATATTAACTTTTATTTCAAAAATATGTAATGCAGATTAAAAAGTGACATTTCAACCAAAAGAATACACAGTCAGACCCACCAATGAGTTTTCAGATTTAGTAAAGAAAATATGGATTTTACTTGTTATAATGTTAAAATGCAATAAAATTTCATCACTTTTAGTGAACAAGACTTTTACACTCCTGAGATTGAACGAAGAAAAACGGTCAATCAAATTGATGTCTAAAAGAAAACCTTGGTCTGCTTATCGCATAAAAATTTAATAAGTATTTCTTTTGTGGCATTAAGAACAAACAGACTCTCCACAAACTTTTACAACGTATAAATAATTGGGCTTGCCTAAACATGGAATGTCGTTAACTAACTTCTGTTAAACTACAAGGAAAGATGTGAATACCCACAGCCGGTTAATAATGTTGTTCATTGAATTTTAAACAAATTCAAAGCTGAATATTATTGTATGTATATATATATATATGGCCTGCAAAAGGGTTGCTGGTATCTAACTGGAAGGAGACCCACACGCTGAACGTATGTGACGATGTGTGGAACCGGCCAGGCCAGTAACCTAGTGTCCTACCCCGCCTTCAAGTGGTGCAGGCTGAGCTTTCTATTTATGTGGCAAATTAATATTTGCTGCACGGATAGAAAGGCGGAAGGGGAGGGCTAATTCACCAACCCGTCTAGCCAGCGTGGTGAAATTATGGCTAATTCCTCCATTATGTTGACACACCAGAAACCATGGCCCCTAGTCTCCAGGTGCTGGAGTGCTCCTGATCAAGGCAGCGGTCAGTGTGGCATGAAAGCAGGGGGTGCTAAGAATCACTGGAATGGCCCAGGCTGCCGTTTGTTATTGACCTTGGCTACGTTTAATGGACGATCCCTTGCTTCTGAAGCAAAACTTCAGGAATTGGAAGAGGAACTAGACAAGATCAAATGGGACATTGTAGGACTCAGTGAAGTTAGAAGAAAAGGTGAAGAGTTGGTGGAACTTAAAAGTGGACATTTGTTTTATTATAGAGGAACGGAAACTGGAAGAACAAGTGGTGTTGGCTTCTTAATCAACAAAAGAATTAAAGACTGTCTTCTGGAAGTTGAAAGTACATCAGATCGAGCAGCGAGGCTCGTTGTTCAACTAACCCAGCGATACCAACTTCAAATAGTACAGGTATATGCACCAACATCAAGCCATACCGACGAAGAGGTTGAAGAATTTTATGAAGAAATCAAAGAGTTACACACCAAAGGGAAACAACATATCAAGCTCATCATGGGGGATTTCAATGCAAGAATTGGACAACAGGAACAAGGAGAGACATCGGTTGGTAAATACGGATATGGGGAAAGGAATGAACGTGGCGATCAACTCATCGAATTTGCAGAAGCTGAAAACCTTAGCATCATGAATTCATTTTTTAAGAAGAAACCGCAAAGAAAATGGACATGGAAACACCCAAATGGGGGAACTAGTGAAATTGACTATATCCTGGCAAACAAGAAATCAATTATTGAAGATTGCAGTGTACTGAACAGATTTAATACTGGAAGTGATCATCGAATGGTGAGATGTAAAGTGCACTTAAATACTAAATTAGAACGACAGAAGCTCATTAGGAAACAAGTAAGTAAGAGGGTGGATTTAAAGAAATTAAAAGAAAATACCGAGGCATTCAAGTTGGAATTAAAAAATCGCTTTTCTGCACTGGAAGGACTTATTGATGAAAGTGATATCTCAGAAGCAAATGAAAACATTGTTAAGACAATAGTTGAAACTGCTGGGGAAATTGGTGGTGTAACCTGTAAAAAGCACAATAGCAAATTATCTGAGAAGACGAAACAGCTCATGAAAAGGCGAAGAGATATGAAGGTGGACAATCGAAATACCAGTTCCAGGATTGAGTACATAGAACTTTGTAAAACTCTGCGCAAAAGCATGAAAGAAGACATAAGAAAATTCAATTGTGAGTTAGTAAGGAAGGCCATTGAAAATAACAAGAGCCTTAGGGTTGTTAAAGGAAGTTTATCTGTTGGGAAGAAACACATCATTGCATTAAAAGGAGAGGATGGCACCGTAACAAGAAATAGGGAAGAAATACTTAGAAGAGTTGAAGAATTCTACAAAAAACTATATGAAAGTAACAGTGGATTAAACGAAGACACTGAAATAGTCGAAGGAACAGCTCCTAAAATCTTAAAAGAAGAAGTTTCATTTGCAATAAAAAGTATGAAGAAAGGAAGAGCCCCTGGCGATGATGGTATTACATTAGATATCCTAAAAGAAGCTGGAGAATATGTAGAAGACATACTTGCAAAATTCTTTACCAAATGTCTTAACAGCGGTAACATACCAAACCAATGGGATTCTGCAACAGTAATTCTTTTGCATAAAAAAGGTGATAAAGAGGATTTGAAAAATTACCGACCAATTAGCTTGTTACCTGCTATTTATAAAATCTTCACAAAAGTGCTAACACATCGCCTGCAGAAAAAATTAGATGCAGCTCAACCAAGAGAACAAGCTGGATTTCGAAGTGGATTCAGTACAGTGGACCATATTCAAGTATTAAGAGAATTAATTGAAAGAACACATGAATATGAACTTCCATTGTGTGTTGCATTTATTGACTATGAGAAGGCCTTTGACTCTATTAAAACATCAGCAGTCATCAACTCTTTAAGATCAACAGACATTGAGGATGTGTACATTGACATGGTGAAACGTGTGTATAAAAATGCAAGTGCAAAATTTCGGTTACATAAAGATACCAAAACTATCAAACTTGGCAAAGGGGTGAGGCAGGGAGATACCATTTCTCCAGTTTTGACGATCTCTCTTATGGATCAGAGACATGGAGTCTAACAGTTGGAGCAATACGAAAGTTACAGACAACGCAAAGGAGCATGGAGAGGTGCATGCTTGGAATAACTAGGAGAGATCGAAAAAGAAACACTTGGGTGAGAGAGCAAACTAGAGTAGAGGACATCATTGTTAAAGTAAAAGGGCTGAAATGGCGATGGGCTGGGCATATTGCAAGAAGAACTGATCAACGATGGACAACAGAAATTCTGAACTGGATTCCAAGAGACCACCGAAGACCTAGAAAACGTCCTCAAACTAGATGGGTGGATGAAATAAGAAAACAGGTTGGGGTGACGTGGAAACGAATGGCCCAGGATAGACTTGTGTGGAAAGCATTTGGAGAGACCTTCATCCAGCAGTGGATAGATAATGGTTGAATATGATGATGATGATATATATATACATGTATGTTGCCTATGCAGACTTCATTTACAAAGTTTGGAATTTTAAATTCCCAGAATGGATTTAGAGAGTATCGGATAAAGCAAATATTTTTGTTGGTCTTAAGCGCCTCATTACATTTGGGTCATACTGTATATTCACTACATATACTTACTATAAAAATATATTAAGAATTTTATTATACCCGTAAACAATATGAATTTGAATTAGGCAAAAGCAAACACAACATGCGGGAAAAATCCATTTAAAAGAAGTGGTCATTAAGGAAGGCAGTCACTTAATGGCGGTGAACAGACAGAGGCTTATTTTATACACTATAGATCCAAAATTATTTGGACACTTTGGATTTTTTGTTTTTTTTTTCGAATTTCTAAAAAACTACTCGGCCAATTGTTCTCTAACTTTGGAGATATATAGAACGTGCTTGAATGCACACTTTCCAATAAAGTTTCGGTGACTTGTGCATTTAGGGGACCACCCACATATTGACAAAGTGAAAAAATATATTTGATCACCCTGTATCATAAAAAGCTGGAAATTATTTGTAACTTTCAGAAAATATTTAACCAGCTATGCTTAATGTCTGTGTGCATTTTCGTAAAACAAACATGTATATTCATGAAGATAGAAACGTTCCTTTAAGAAAACCCAAATTTTGTCACATGTTTTTTGCATATAATATCCACAATTTTCAGTCAAATTTCACGAAACTTATAAAACATTTGTCAACGTACAAAAAAAATATTATACTTAAATTAGAAATTAATATATTGAATACACGATGAGATATGAGCATTTGAAGAAAATAATTTTTTACTTCTCATGCGAAAAAAAGATATGAATAACTTTCTTTCATAATTTTGTAGTCAATAGTATAGGTCAACTTAAAAAAAAATACCAGTGGGATATCTTGAAAATTCAGAAAGTTATCGACGATATAGTGAGCCGTATTTCTCTAATTCTCTGAAAGTAGCTAGATGATAAGGGTTTTTTCCACAAATTGTCATATTCCAAATTACCAAACACCCCTGTTCTGAAAATGAAATATTCCAGATTTATGCAAATAAGGATCAAAAGTATCCGGACACCCCTCTACGTGGTGGATTCTGTTAGTGACGTCAAATTTCTAGCTCTCAGACAAGTATAAAAGAAGTCTGACGAGTTAACAATTATAATTTCAAAGCTAGAAAAGTAAAATGGGAGGAAAGGGCGAGCTAAATGATTTTGAACGTGGTGAAGTCATTGGTTGTCACCGCTGTGGAAAATCTGTTCGTGAGATTTCTGTGATGTTACGAGTGCCCCGTTCCACCGTTAATGATGTTATCGTAAAGTGGGAACATACGGGGACTACAACGGTGCATCCACGACCTGGTCGACCACTCCGTCTAGTAGACAGGGAACGCAGAGTGCTGAAGAGAGTTGTGAAAGCGAACCGCATGAAATCGGCGGAAAAAGTTCGTGCGGATTTTCAAAAAGCCTCTGGATGCAACGTCAGCACAAAAACAGTTCGTCAGGAACTGCAAAGTCTTGGTTTTCATGGCCGAGCAGCTGCATATAAACCAAGCATTACTGCAACCAATGCCAAGCGTCGCTTACAATGGTGCAAAACATGGAGCCTGCAGCAGTGGCGTGAAGTGTTATGGAGCGATGAACTACGGTACGCTATTTGGCAATCAGATGGTAGAGTCTGGGTGTGGAGAATGCTGGGTAAACGCTTTTTACTTGACTGTATTGTGCCGCAAGTTAAGTTTGGTGGTGGAAGCATAATGGTTTGGGGTGGTTTCTCATGGTTCGAGCTTGGCACTTTAATTCCTTTGAAGGGAACTCTGAAGACGGGAGGCTATCTCGACATTTTAGACAGTTCCATGTTGCCCACATTGTGACAACAGTTTGGAGTGGGTCCATTCTTGTTTCAACAAGATCGTGCTCCTATCCACACAGAAAGGGCTGTACAGAGCTGGTTTGCTGACATGGATGTTGAGGAATTGGACTGGCCTGATAAGAGCCCAGACCTAAATCCCATAGAACACCTATGGGATGAATTAGAACGTCGACTGCGAGCTAGGCCAAAATGGCCCACATTGGCGCAAGAGCTGATTAATATTCTTTTGCAAGAATGGCATGCAATTCCCACTGAAAAATTCCAGAAACTAGTAGATAGCCTCCCAGATAGAGTGGCAGTCATCACTGCAACAAAAGGTGGTCCCACTTCATAGTCATTTTTGACTTCTTGTTGGTTTGTTGAATTTTTATGGCGCAAGGACAACAATCGTCATTCTGCACCAAGCAAGGTTTTTGACTTCTGTAAAGGAGAAGCAAAACATGCAGGTGTCCGGATTTGTGGAAAAACCCCTTATCATCTAGCTACTTTTAGAGAATTAGAGAAATACGGCTCACTATATCATCGATAACTTTCTGAATTTTCAAGATATCCCACTGGTATTTTTTTTAAGTTTCCCTATACTATTGACTACAAAATTATGAAAGACAGTTATTCATATTTTTCGCGCATGCGCAGTAAATAATTATTTTCTTCAAATGCTCATATCTCATCGTGTATTCAATATATTAATTTCTAATTTAAGTATAATATTTATCTTGTACCTTGACAAACGTTCTGTAAGTTCCGTGAAATTTGACTGAAAATTGTGGATATTATAAGCAAAAAACATGTGACAAAATTTGGGTTTTCTTAAAGAAACGTTTCTATCTTCATGAATATACATGTTTGGTTTACGAAAATGCACACAGGCATTAAGCATAGCTGGTTAAATATTTTCTGAAAGTTACAAATAATTTCCAGTTTTTTATGATACAGGGTGAGTGATCAATCAAATACATTTGTTCATTTTGTCAATATGTGGATGGTTTCCTAAATACACAAGTCACCGAAACTTTATTGGACAGTATGCATTCAAGCATGTTCTATATATCTCCAAAGTTAGAGAACAATTGGTCATGTAGTTTTTTAGAAATTTGAAAAAAAATAAAAAATCCAAAGTGTCTGGATACTTTTGGGCATATAGTGTATACAACCTTTGTCAGAAAAGTTCCAGGACTGAGCTAGTAAAAAATAATTTATTCAATTTCCCAACTAATGGTCCTACGTCATGTCAAAATACTCAACTCGGCTATCTGCAAAGAGCTGTCACCGTTTCTGGAGGTCATGGAAGCAAGCAGAGAAAGCTTTATCTGGAATGATTCTTAGCACATCTTTTTTCCCCCTATGCCCATTGTAGTTATCTTTACCATATTGGTGTCTGGCAGTATTTACTGCCAGCTAAAGGTGATATGTTGTCAGATGTTTCTCAATAGAGAGAACAATACAGGTGACTGACATCATATGACAATAAGTACACACACAACTAAGCTTATGTGGGAGTTGAACACACACCCAGAAAGTCTGAAGTCAGTGAGTATACCTACTGGACCATTCTCAGCACACCTGTCAAAGCTGTTTGGATTACTGCACTATCTTTATGATGCTTCACCTTCAGCAGTATTTTTAAACATGGAAACAAAAAACAAAAAATCACATGGTGATAGGCCAGGTGAATATGGATGATGTGGTAGAGAAGGATTATGATGTATTGGCCAAATATTCCTGGACTGATACAGAAGTATGGGGCCTTGCATTGTCGGTCAGTAAGAACCACTATCCAGATGCCCACAAACCAGGATGGCACTGTTGATTTGCTTGACACAAATGTTTCAACATGTCAATGTAAAAGTTTCGGTTTGTCGTTTGTCCTTCATGCAGAGGTATGCATGGTGCACCAAACCTCTAACATCAAAAAATGTGATCACCATTGTCTTTGTATATGATATTGATGGGTGGCCAATTCTGGGATTGTCTTGCACTGAATTGCTGCCCTCCCTAAACCTTTTGTGTTATTTAAAGATATGACTTCTCAACAATGTGTCATCACCATGTGCTTGCTGTATCATATTTCACTACGGATTTTCCCTAGTTTAATCATAGCTACCGAGTTTCTTACATAAACTAGGAGACACATATGCTTTGGAATAGGAAATCTCCCGGTTTATACAAAACAGTTGGCAGCTATGCTTAATGCAGAAAATGTTATCTCCCGCTCAGAATCTATGTTCATGTCACTCATGCAACTTCCAAAAAATGCACTAACAAGCCAAACACTAGGTTGCTAAGCATAGCCCAGCTACCTAGTGAGTTTACATAGAGAAACTCCCCAGATCATGTTTATTTAGAACACATATCCCATGACTGAATTATATCCATTCCTTGTGTTTGAATATCACAGGTAAAGAATTAAGAAATCAGACCTGGAACTTCTCCAATGATGTATATATATTCATTTGAAAAAAACAAAAAAAGTGTCACTCTGAAGAGAAATATGGTATTCATGAAACCTACCAAATTAGAAATTTGGCCATGTGAATGTAGTTATTTATCCAAAGGATGAAAAAAGTTGAGTAAGATGTTAAAACCTTGCTCCAAATTTTGGCATCGATATACAAATGGAAGAATTCTATTTACAAAAATGAGTTGACTATAATGACTTCCCTAAGACTAAAGGTCAAAATATCCCTTCAAAAGGGATGGATTCCCTGCAGGGAGAACTGAAGCCCCAACAAACAGATGGGCACCAAACATCCTATCGCCAATAGATGAAAAAATGTTTTACGTTAGCAGGTTAAGGAAATAAAAAAAATAAAATGTGGTGCGATCTACCAAAATCCATCCTGTGATCGACCTGTTGGCCGCCCCTGCTCTATATCAATTGATGATACAATTCAAAATGGATCAGGCAGGTTCCACAACTAATAGCCAGTCAGTAATTGTTTTATTTTTAGTGTAACGGGACGTTCTCACTGTTCATACAAGATTAGAAGGCACACCTAGATTTATAAACAGACAAGTTGGGCAAGTGACCACAGAGCCAGATTTTAAAAAGTGGCAGACTTTTTTTTAATTGCCATTTCTTTACCACAGAATTCCATTGATCTGCCCTCCCTGGGAAAGCATCCCACCCCCTTTCTTTTGTCTTAATTTGAAATTCCTAGAAATTCCCCCAAATAAACCCACCTTTACATTTAAAAGTTTAGGAAAAAAAAATCTGCTCATAAAAACATCACAGTTTTATCTTACAATAATGTACACAAAAATATCATTGATATCCCCTTCTCTCCTACAACCTGCAATTTTCTATAGCAAAGTTTTTTCTTTAGTGGCTAGCTTAACTTTGAAAGCTGGGTAGGAGGTGCCGCTTTTTTAAAACCAACAGCGATAAGCACTTGTGTGAAGGGTCGCTATATCCAGGGTGCCTCACACTATATTTGGGCATGAGATGGCTGTGTTGTACTGCTTATTCTTGTTCAGGGTTTGTACACATTCTTTTACAAGAAATTTAAGGACCTTTAAGGACCAGAAATTAAAAAACTTAAGGCCCATTAGCAAACAGGAGTCAATCTATGTAACCAACTTCATATTTATAGGGCTATTTTAAAAATAAAAGGACGTATTACACAGTTAAAAATGATCTAACAATTAAGTTAATTATAAAACAAGTCGAATGAAAAGCCTTTACCAAAAAGTGATCAAATAGTTCACCTAAAAACATAAAATAAATAAAATACAGTGAATAATTAAAATTAGTGGTTTTAGGTTTATAATAAATTCTATAATTCAATATATAATATTTATAATTAAAATTTCCCTTTACTCGACAGAACTGAAAGTTGCAGACATTGCAATTCCAGTTATAGAATTTGTGGTGGACCGGTTTTAAAGAAGTTTGGAAAATTCCATAAAGGGATTCTGAACTTTTTTTATTCCTCTTGTTTGAGATATGACAGTCAGTCATCATCGTGCCTTCGTCACGAAACCATACCAAAACAGAAAGCTCCAAAAACTATTGTTAGGGGCAGCATCATCACCAAATCGAATCTCTCTTGATTGAGGGAATAGATTGCTGCTACAAACAGCAAGATCCCAGTTCCAGAAGTTATGAAGATAGGCTGATTTTTAAAAAAATATGAAATGCCGTTAGTCAACACTATCACCTTTCTTTCTCTCTTCCCATTCGAGCATTTTGCCTTTGTTTTCTAATGGACCACCATATCAATCATTGACTCAATTCAGAACGAATGAAGCAGGGACTGAACTGGACATCTCACCTATCTGTGTTAGGGAGAAGTAAGGTCTGGATTTATAAATGGGGACCGAATTTTTAAGGGCATAAAGTTTTAAAATGTGGAGACTTCATTTTTTAACACACTGACTGCCAATCTCGTGCCAGCATGTGATCAGGGCATTAACTATTAACACAACTTCACATGACCGGCCGTTAATGTGTTAATTGTAGTCTCATCTGTAGTCAATTTCTACTATCGAATTCTATCAATCCACCCTTCTTAGAAAAGAAACCCCCTTCTAACTTAAAATTATGAAAAATTACATGAAACACAGTTACATTCCACGAACATAAGAAAATTTCATCAAAGAAAGCAAATTTATTCCTGAAAATATCGTTATTTTGTTTTATAATAATGCATATAAGGTATTCACAATGTCCCTCTCTCCTTCCTTTCCGATTCTCTTGTCACAAAACATGTACTTGATTGACCAGCTTAATTTTGGAAGTCAGGTAGGGCAGTCTCACTTCTAAAAATGGCTGGGATGAACATTGTACACGCAGAGTAAAATCTCTCTTGACAGATACCTAATTATAAAATACATAGTGTTGTGGTGGGTGGAGGACACCAAAAGATTGCTGTGCTTAAGGCACCTCACACTTTAAATCCGGGTTTGTGAGGAGTGTGATGCACTGGTCATTCTAGTTCTGAAGAAATGCTCAAGCAAGTTTCTAGGGGGAGTTCTCCAATACGAATGTTCAATTGTTTGCAAAAGGCACATTACAATGTGCGAATTCCATGTTCATTCTCTATGTTGATTCATACTGTGAGAACAATGGCAGTAATGAAAATTGAAATTAAAACATACTATAGAGAAATGTTAAGGAACAGAAAAATAAATTAAGGAGTTTTGTAGATTTTGGGTGAAAATAAGGACTTTTAAGGACCAAAAATCATTTCCTAAAAAATTAAGGACCGTACAAACCCTGTCATAATTTAATTTTATGGCTTCATGTTTTAATTGAACTATGCTGGGGAAATTAATAAAAAATAAAATCCAATAAGCATTGAAAGAAGTAATATAAAATCAGCAAATGCAATGAAATTGCTCCACCCAGAAAGATATTACTCCATCTGGATGGGGCAATGTTGAGCAGAATATGAGAAGTGACCTACTCTCCTTTTCGTAAAGACTCAGAAAAAACAATATATCCATCATATATTTCAACTGGCAAAGGATCATACTGAAATGAAAGAAATCCATTAATTAAAACTAATATTATGATTATTTAATGAAATATAAGTAAAAAGAACACGTGTGGCTAGTATTAGTAATTAAATGGCACAATGACAGAAGTTTACTGGTTTAAATCCAGCTAGAGATTCCTCTTTTCTTACAAGTTGGAAAAAGTTGCAATTTAAACAGTAACCATTTTACGAGTGTCTATTAAAGACGTTCGCTACAAAATCGTTCATATTGAAAATGAACTGTACCCCTTCCACTTGAAATTATCTAGTGGAGATCCGAATTTCGCCATTTGGGATGAAAAAAATCACTGAAATACCGTTTTATTGCTTCTAAACACCAGTCCACGTTGTCAAAGAAATTCAGCATGCTATTGCGGACAGCTCCCACCACTTCACCCGTGACTCCTGCCCGTAGTGGCATACTTAATTTCTCCTAACTTTCTCTGTCCGATCACCAAGCCCATCTCTTGTCACTTAACTCAAATTTTGCTGTTGCAAAACCAATCCATAAATTCATCAGACCTATTGAGCATTCTTTAAAATTCAGCAAAATCATGCCGGAACAAAAGAACGTTCTCCGATACTATGTTACTGAAGCTTTGGCATCCAGCAATAAACCCAAGGCCAACCTTTCCACACAAGATTCATGAGAATTGTGTTCGCTCTACTCCAATAAGGATATAACAAAAGCGGACAAAGGTGGAGAAGTAGTTGTCTTAGATAAATCACATTACATTGACACGGTCAATTCTCTTATCCAAGATGGCCCTTATACTGCAGTTACAAGAGACCCTACCAATTCCTTTCTGGCCAAAATGAGGAAAGCTATCCAATTATGCCAGTTAATTGATACTAAAACTAGGTTGTTAATTACACCTTCCATAGCCAATCCTGCTCGCCTATATGCCTTGCCCAAGGTTCACAAGGCGAATATGCCTTTCTGACCTATTGTTTCCAGCATTGGATAACGAATGAGTAGGAGTGCCAAACATTTAGTCAATAGATTTTCTCCTCTCCTCCAAAGAAATACGTTCACTATTAAAAACTTGGCGGACATTATCTCCTGCCTCAAAACCATCACTCCTGGTACTTGCAAAATGGTTTCGTTTGATGTGAAAAGCCTTTTCACCAACGTATCCATTTGGGGAGCTCTTCATTCTCTGACCAAACGCATGCAAGAATTCCACTATCCGGAGTTTGAAATCAATGAACTAACACATCTCACCGAGCTTTTCATCCTCCACACCTGTTTCTCCTTCCAAAACAAGTTTTAACAATTAAAACATTTTAAAATTAAAAACAAAATTTACAATTTAAAACATTTAAACAGACTAACGGTCTCGAAATGGGCAATCCACTTTCTCCTCCTCTTTATGATGTTTACATATACTATGTGGAAGAAAATATCAATAACCTCATTTCATTTAAATGTTGGTTTTGATACATTGATGACATATTCGCAATCCCCATGGATGAACATATCAACCTCGACTATGCACTCGCTTCACTCAATTCTGTTGATCCGAACATACAATTTACGTTAGAAGCGGGATGTGATTTACAATTAGCCTTTTTAGATGTCTTCATAACGTATTCATCCAACGGTTTTCGAACAAGTGTATTTCGAAAGCCTGGTTCTGTTTGCTCGCCTTCGCATGTGGCCTCAGCCCATCCATTTTCTCAAAAAATGAGTTCATTCTTCTGGCTCACTTCCAGAGCTCTCACACATTCATCTTCACAAGATTCACTCAACAAAGAAATCGCCCAGCTAAAAAAAATTGCCATTCACCGTGGATTCAGTACTTCTGTTATCGACCACACGGTCAACAAACTCAAAAATAAATGCATCTTACAATCTTCGACGGTTTCGCAGGACTCCTCGCCTCAAAAAGAGACAGTGTACATCCCGTTTGTACCTGGGGTAGCATCCAACATCGCTTCCATCCTACGGGTTTTTAGTTTCCTGGTTGTCTTCATCCCCATCAACAAAATTGGAATTTCCTAGCTTAAAGATCCCATTCCGGATTTTAACAACTCCGGTATTTACAAGATTGTTTGTCAAGACTGCATAAAATGTTATGTGGGCCAGACACGAAAGGCACTGCGATTTAGGGTCAAGAAACACGAAAATTATGTACGAAAACAAGAAGTGCTTAAATCTTCTATCACCCAGCACTGTTGGAATCAAAACCATTGTTTCTCCTTCCAAGATGCCCGAATAATTGAACGCGTTTACTTTCTGTCGGATCTTAATTTCTTCAAAGCCTTTCATATATTTCAAATGGGCAATGGAGCTATCAACGATCCTAGTGAAAGCATATTTTTTGCGGAATGCTACAAAAAACTGTTGCCCCATTAACTGTATTTAAAATCCTCATCAGTTTAATTTTGACTACTTTTCTGAACATTTCCACTGTCTCGGTGATCAGCGTTGTATCCAGAGACGTTTCTCCTATCCCAGTGAAAAACGGTTATTTTTCTCCGAAGCATTACTTGTAACTCGTATAATGAAAACCGTGACCATCATTACCAATCAACAGTTTTTTTGGTTTGTATATTTTGTTTGAAAAAAGTATCAAGAAGCTACTGAAACAGCTGTCACGACATTAAATTATGCAATTTCCAACTGCAAAAGTATTATGTTTTATTTATCTAATATTTTACACAGTGTATCACATCAATCGCAACAGTAACTGTGTATGTGTTGATATTACATATTAGATATAATTTGAATAATTGATGTATAATTAGTAATTACCACAGGTTATCAGATATCAACTGCAGTAACAGATTTGTCTTCCTTTTTGCTTCAGCCTCATGAAACAAAATTTGTTTAGTCTTGAAAGCATTCTCAAGTTGAATAATATTCAACAGTGTTTCATCAGTAATGAACTTGGATTGCACTTTCTGTACATGTTCCTATAAAAGAAAAATGATTTTAGCAAAACGAATTTTACAAATACAGTAATTAAATTCAAGATGAGGCTGGCATATTTCTACTTCTGAACCATGATGTCTATAAAGAACTGAACATTATACATTTTGAGCCTGAAGCATTGGATTTTAACATGATCATTAAGCTTGGAGTCTTTAACATTAATACTGAGAGCATCAAGCAGGAATACATAAGTTCTTGCTTGTGTTTTTATGTCATAAGGACAGCAAAGGTCCTGTTGTGCTAGGACCTATAGTTTTCCAGATGTAATTTTATTTGTATATTTAGTAATCTTTTTATTCTGACTAGAATTTGTGTCCAACTAAATGGAATGTTTAATCACTTTTTATTTAGGAAGGAGTATGTGATTTTTTGTGTTACAGTGGAAGGACAGCAAAGGTTATGCTGTGCCGGGACATATAGTTTTCCAAGGAATCTGAATCTTTTGAAGTCTATGAAACTAACCCTTGAACTACAGTGCTATTTCTTGGCATCTCTAGGAGTCTAACTCTAGTTAAAGGCATGCTAGGCGAACGTGTTACCACTGCAGAGCCTGAATATGTACATATAATAAGTTAACAACATAGGTCAACTATAAAAATTTAGCATAAAAATATGTTACATACATTACATTTTAATAAAATCTTCTTAAGTACACAAAAGACTTAACTGCACAAAATTTCATTGCCATGTCAATGTGACTTGTGGTTTCCATCGAATGCATTTTGTTTATACACTAGGCATTCATAAAGTTTGTACCTTTTGTAATGAAAATTAAAAATACAGCAGCGTACATACACGTATCGTAATTGTTGACTATGAAGGATTTTAGCCATATGTATATCTGCTGTCATGGCTTAATAAGTAAAATAACAGTGGGGGTCATATGGGAAGTTGAAATATGGGCTGTTATCCATTTCCTGCAAGGAAATTTGTGAAGGACTTAAACTGCATCTTCTAAAAGTACAGTGAAGCCAGCCTTGAGGATTCTCCATGCAGATATGGGGTGAGATCAAGCAAAAAAGGACACTTCTGATAAAAGATGTGTTTCTGTTTCATGACAATGCTCAAGTTTATTCAGTATGAGTACATTCAACTGTGTAGCTAGCTTAAGAACTGGACTGCAATCCTACCTCATCTGCCATATGTTCCAGACTTTGTATTCAGTGACACTTTCCCTCTTTTTCACCGATTAAAGGCAAATTTGTATGGGCATTTATTACTAAATCACATTTCATTAGTGATGAAGTCTTGATAGCTTTAGTTTGGGAGTTTCTTCAGTAGTAAAATGGAGCTTTCTACAGTGATGGTATCCAACAGGTCATGAATCACTGGGAAAAATATGTGACTTTACAGGGTTTATACATTGAGCAGGATAAATGTTTATAGTTTCAAAGATTTTACACTTTCCTTTTTACTTGAAGGAAGAACTTCATGAACATCCTTTGTATATGTCCATAATTCATATTAAATATGGATGATATTTTTGACAACTTGTTTGCTCATAACACAATTTACTCACTTGGAGCTGCTCAATTTTCTTTTGAGTAGCCGCTTTTAGCAAAGCAGCCTCTTTTAGCTTTATATTTTCTACCTTTAATTTTGCTGCTTCTAAAAAAAAAAGTAATTATGTAATTTCAACACATTTAATTCATTCAATTATTTAATTTTCATCTTGACCAGAGAATCAGGATGGAAAAAAATATGAAGACTCCTGTTTTATGAGTATCCTATGGCATGTTCCTTTCCTCCCTGACTATCGTAAATTGAATTTTCGAATGACCAAACATCAGAGAAGAATTAACCCTTTCAATTTAATTCTTATACAATCTCTTGCATTAAAAGCCTGTTTGTGTTTAGTGACACAAGGAAAACCAAGATCATGCTGTGCTAGGGACGTGTACAGGAATCAACCTCTGTTGTCTAGGGAATTGAATCCTGAAACAGGGATGGTAGAAAAAAATGACATGCTTGGTACCAGTGAGATTCACACCTGGATTTTCTTTCATGCTAAACAAACATTATTTCTACAACACAACATGGCATCACTCTGAATGTAGAAACTTCAAAATTAAAGAGAGTATGTGTGTTAACATTTCAGTTTAAGAGGGGTTTGTTTAATAAAAATTGAAAATACTTACTTAGTTTAGTATCCATTTTCTCCATACAGTTCTTAAACTCTTCCAGATTCACTAGCACTGAATTTATGGTTAATTGCTTCTCTTGAAAGTGGCCACTAGATGTTTCAAGCTACAATTTTGAAATTAATTATTAATCTGTCTATAAACATTAGGATGATCTTTAGCATATACCCAAAAAATTAATGGTACTTGTCTGTTAAAGCAGCCATGATGTATCGCTAAGGTAGGTTGCGATATGTTGTCTTTCGTTTACAGTTCTAGAGAAACAGCTTGGTGTATATATATTTATTATACTGCCTTTGCATTAATGTTTTTATTTTCGCATTCTTGATACTGTTTTGGCTTTAGAAAATAGTTTGTTTCCTTAAAATATGGAACTAACACACTTTAAATAACAAAACCAAAAAAGTTTTTGT
>QLNU02015360.1:211807204-211821226 GCA_006491805.2 Dysdera silvatica | reverse complement strand
GAATTGCATGCTTGAAACGTATCGATACGCTTTATGCAATATAAAAAATTATGATACATAATGTTGTTACTAATATTCAATATACTTTACATAGTGTTATGTTGATTCTAGGCTTAAATCAATTTATGCCAAATAAAATTTATCAATTTTTTAAAAGTTCCACAATAACATGTAAAATCCCCTTAATAAAGATGTTTATAAAAATATTTCTAATCGTTTTATTTCTATTTTGGAAATGTAAAATTAAATTAAGAGCTTTTTTCCTTGAAGATAAAAATATGTTGGTGTGTTAGACAAGTTAAACTCTTGAATAACTTACATTTTCATAGGTTCTGGAGGTTTGCACAATGGCAGCATCGCCTAAATTAACAAGATGAAAAATTAACGTTTAATTATGCAAAACAGTAATTTGTTATAACAAATTGAATTCATTAATATACACAATGAGCATCCCTAATCCGAAATACTTGGAAACGAGAACATTTCAGCTTTTGAAATACTGAACATGACGAAATTAAAGTGAGAAAAATTTTGAACGTTTCTGTTTCCTTTTAGACATAGCCTACAAATACTTGGTAAAAGTGTTTTATCAGTTAATTTCTAAGACAAAAGACAGCACTGGCTGTTTTATTGAAATGTAATTTAAATTCAGTATGGTGTTCTGTAGAAAATAAATAGAAAGTACTGGGTAGCTGCTGAAATCAAACCTAAATCATTCAAATAGTAGTCAAGCATACAACCACTATGCTATCACAGGGCATTAAGTTTTGTGCAATCTTAGGTGAAAAAATTATAAAACTTCCTATAGACTAAGCAGACTGTATAAATGATCACTATAAACAATAACATATATATTTATTCACAGTAATACAAAGAAAATTTGGAACGAAAGGCATTAAAACCTTGTGCCGTTTCCATTGCAAAGAACCAACTAACTGTAATATATCAAAGCAGGAGTATCCAGGCAAGAGCATTCGTGCCCTTTCTTGCAAAAATTTCCAATTAATTTTACACATACAAAAAAAAAAAAAATCTTTATAACAATACTAAGGCATATACACTAAAAGCTGCTGTCTTTTGGCAAATTCTGCTATATTGATACCAAGTCTAAACAACTAAATTTAAAAGACAAACAGGGTGTTTGTTGGCAATGTTTCCTCGTGATCATGGAGGGCATTAACTACACTCCAAGTTGGCCTAAATTAGAGTTAGTGGATGGCTCCAAATGCAGTAAGTGGCCAGGATTTAAGCTATGGTTATTTTTTTCACGAAATGCGATGAATTAATCTAAAATGCGAGAAAGAAAATTTTGTAATTTGCAAAATAGCGACATTTGTTTAATATGCTGTCAACAAACTGACTTTTTTAAATAACTTTGATTTATGTTTTATTGTTATTTTTTGAAACCTTAAAGTATGTTTCTTACCATAATTCTTACAGTAATTAAAAGCATTGTTGATGTAATTAATTTTATTGATATGATTTTATGAGCGAAGAAAGCAATTCATCTTTTTTAGCATTTTCCTACAACCTTTTTTTCCCATTTTAGCATTTTTGTGACAGCACTTTTTGAGCCAGCTTAAACCCTGTAAGTATCCTATCCTAAAGGCTGTCTGCTATGAGAGCAAAATCATGCATTTCCGAATATTTCAGATTGGGGATATTCAGCCTAAATATATAATAGAATTCTAATTATCTGGATTAAACAGGACCAAGGCACCATTGGCAAAACTGAGAGAGGGAGTTAGTGTGATGACTTAGCCCTCCCTAGGAAAAAAAAATTACAAATGAATGTTATATGTGGTACATTGGGGGTGACTAACACTTCAGCCTTAGACCTTGAGGCTTGTTACACCAACGCAGGGGACAGATGTAGATAAACAAAAATCTGAATAATTGGATGAAATAACATGACAAAGAGCAAGTTAGCTGTGACCTTGTTCATGACAAGGTCAAGTGACTTCCTAGATAAAAAACTACAATCTGGTTAACTGGAACACTACTGCATATAACATATCATACTTACCTTTATTAATGGAAATGGACAAATTTTCAATTCCATGGCATATCATTTCAGTCCCTTCATTCTCTTCAACTTTCTAATATAAAAAGTACCATATGAAGATATATAAGTATTTAGTGTAATTTAACACACCAGCATATAATATATACTGCTTTCCGAAAGTTAAGCATGTGGCAGTAAATCAGACACAATCAAAGCAGAACTTTTGAGCTGGCTTCAAATTTCACAAGAAGATAGCTAATAAATTTTTTCTCAAGAAAGGGTAGAATATAACTGTTTTTAATTATTTAGGTTGACCTCTAGTTAAATTCCCCAAATTCCAAAAAAGTCCCCAAATTTTTCATGGTACAAAATGAGAAACTTCTTTCATGGTCATTAAAATAATATAATAAATATTTATTCATAAAATCATTACCATATTCCCTTGTATATTCAGGGGTGAAAATAGGAATAGAAGAAGATTCAACCATGATGCAACACCTTTAATCATAATCAGTTGTACAGCTATGTTCAGTATAAATATCAATCTCTGAAACAGAATCTTCTGACGATAGAGTTGCTTATCTCTGACTTTTAAAGTTTGTAGCACAGATTTCTCTGTTTTGCACTTACACACATGTTAATGGCTTCTTCTGATTCAAAATCTTCAATACTTACAGATGATAGTGTTATTCTCAATCTGAAGTCTGTTGTAACAAAAACACAGAATTTGCTTCACCAACGACCTTTTACCCTTTTCATGACAGAAAAACCTTGTTCACAATCCACACTCTGAGTTGGAAGACTGAGAAGCAAGTCTATTAACAATAAAAAATTGCTTAAAGTATCCAATTAATTTCCAGAACTCCAATCACACTTGGAGACATTATTGCATTTTGTATACAAAAAATGTTTAAAATCAGTCCATTCACATATGATGCTTTCCACACAACAGATGTTTTCTGACATAACATCATCAAATATTGTAATGCATTCGGTAATTTCTCTGTCCCCACATGTTCTTCCAAATTTTCCGAGCCAAATTTTGAAATTGAAAAAGTTCATAGAATTTATGATTGAAACATCTTCAAATCTATTTTTCAGTGATTGAAAAAGGGATTTTATTGTTATTGATGAAACAGCAAAATCTTTATAAGCTTGGAGTTTCGTTTTCACATTATGAAATACTTTTTAAGACAATACTGCTAAAATTTATTCCTGGGCTTGATTCTAGTTTTTCCGTGTACATAAGGAATTGTGTAGTGTATAATATACTTCAAGGAGGGGCAAATTTTGTAGTTGAAAATCTAATGGTAACTGACTGAGAGTAGGCAAAATGTCCATCAGAAAATGCAAGTATAAAATAAAGTTCTCTGATATAATGATCACTTTGAAAAGCTGTTTTGACTTAACCTGCGCTTCAGCATTGTGTCCACTTACAGAAACTTGTTCAAGGTGTTTAATAACAACTGATGAACTACAGTTGCAGCTTCAAAATAGAAAGTAATCCACCGTGTTCCATCAACACATTTTGGTTTCATAAACCATGTATGCAATGCACTGCATGCTGACAAAAATGCTTTTTCTAATTAATAACTAAGTATCAAATCATGGATAGTGGAAAGATCATGCTGGGCTCTAGGAGCCAATCGCTATAAATCTATCATTAAAATGTTCCCAACCATTAAAAATTAGATAGAGGTAAAACATCAAATGATGTGGTACTTGTAGAGGATCAACCCATAACTTGCATCGGGAACAATGCATGCAGTTTTGAGGTTGCTTATATTTAAAGGACTTCTTGAATAGAAACGATAGACACTCTGAAGTGTTTTTGGAACATTTTATGATATGGGTAAGTATTGCAAGCTTCCTTAAAGGAAAATTCTGACCAATGAGCTACAAAATGTATGGCCCGTAGTATGCATGGTTGTGTTATGATACAGAGATTAATTAATCCTTTCTTGTCTATCTTCATCGATGTTGTTTACAATCACGAGGCAAAGATGAAGAAACGAGATGTGATCCACTGTACTAAAGGTTAGATACTTCTCAGCTGCAAGATGGTGTGTTTGTGTACGTTGATCCCTGCCTTGAAAAGGTATGCCAACAAGATTATATACTTCCAAAGGACATCTCTTTCATTATAACATTGGTTCTATGAGATATGCATCATGAGAACAATCCTGCATCTGCCAAAAGACCATGTGTATAAAGTTCATTATGTTGAAGACTAGGCCCACAAGCAGACGTTCGATGTTTCATGTAGCCAGATTCCACCCGAGTAGCAGGGATATTGGGAAAAGATGACAGCATGTTCTCTTGAAAAGTAAACACTGGAGTGGATGGGCATGCAGGTTGTGTAGCCCTTGAAAAGGCAACGTGTGCTTAATACAAGCGATGGAGACATGACTGCAACCCGAAAGAAATGAACTGAGGGATGCCAATCTGATTGGCATGTGCGATGCAATCACAAGAAGTATTCTATTTTTATTGGATTTCTGTTACCTGGAATCCACGTGTTAAAGAGAGTGGGGCTAGAACTAATTCATCCATACAATTGAAATCACATTCCATCTGGGGCAGCGCCCGGAGATTTCAACCTTCTGTGATGTGAAATGGCTCAAGCATGATTCTGTTTATGGTACGTCCCTTATTTTAATTTTATTTATTTAACTGGTGCACCAAAAGATATTGTAAGTTTAACTCCTTAAGAGACCCTTTTTTCTAGCCACTCACAGAGTAAATTTGGTAGATCCGAAATGTTTATACCATTGATTCTATATCTGATGATGGTGAAATAATGATCAGGAAACCTAATAATTACTTGTTGAGTTTTGTTACATGTTGGACTCAATTGCGTCAGTTCTGAGAATGGTAAAAATGGCCGGGCATTAAATTGTATTTAGAACCTGGGTAAGTAGGAAACAATATGGTCCCTAGAAAGGACTATCAAGGTAATAAAGTATATTAGGTAACAGTTTCAGAGTTACTATCTAAAAGTTGTATGGTGGTAACGGCCATTAAAGAAGCCACCTCGAAATAGTTGTTTTTCTTTCAGTTTTGCAGCTACTCCACCACTGGCACCTCTCATGATGCACCATCACTGCAAATCCAACCAATTTTTAAACAGTTTCGCTTCATGAATACCACCATAGTTAATCAAACTAGACTACACATTCATTCAGACTCTCACTCTCAGCATTTCCATGGTCAATCGGTTCTGAACTGAGAAACTTGGTACGAATACTTCCACTCAGACAGTATCTTATGTACATAACCATAACTACATTGGTGCCGTTAACTGTACCATCACAAATAACAGATTAAAATGAACAGTCTTGAATTGCTTTTCCAAATGCATTCTCTCATTTTCAGCAATATATTTAATAAATACTTAGCACTGCTTGGCACTAAAAACTCATCAGTATGAAGTCCCACCTTTTTTTTTTTTCTATTTAAGTCACAGATCCAGGTGAAATTTGTAAGGTGTCAGCATTTCAAAGCTAAACCATATGCACTGTGAAACAAACTCCATGATCAATTCTGAACAGATGAAATCTTAATTCGGTTACTTTTGCTTCGAGAGGATCTATAATAAATGTCAGAGTTTCTTTTACTTGTCGAAAGTCTTGAAATATCTTTAGAAAAGATTCGTTCATTTCTGAAATTGCTGTTTTGAAAAATTCCATATCATTTCAACATTGGTTTCGTTTTCATATTGTGATAAACTTGAAAAATGCAATAAATTTCCCCTTTCTTTGTCATTAACCAAAAGAATTTTTTCTTTCAAAAGAAATTCAAGAAAATTTCAAGAAGCGAAAACGCAATATTTCCTTTACCTTGCAGTTTAATGTTAATTCAGATGTGTCGTTACGTCCACTATAAAATGTAACTTTTGCAACCACTAATCTTGCAATTCTGAATAATGTACGCCTTGTTTCCAAGGAATAGTTCGATTTCTTTTAAGCAGGAAGCAAATCATTTTAGCATCTTACCTCTTGAAAGCCATTGCATATTGTTAAAAAGATCTGAATATTAGCTGTTCATTTCACTAAGAAGCTCTTTAAATTGACGGTGATGAAGCTTTTGTGCTACAATTTGTTAACGGTCTTAATTACTAAATTCATAACTTGACTAAATTCTTTTGGAACCGTTTGTGCACAAAAAGCTTCATGGTGGATTATATAGTGAAAAAAATCACCTTGTGATTAATTTTTGCTTTTAAAATAGAAACAAATCCTTTTTTGGAACCTAACATACTCTTGGCTCTATCTGTTGCTATTGACAAAATTTTAGTCAGTGTGATGTGATTTTTTCCACACAACTAACGACAGTATTTGCAATATCCACTCCTCGGGTCTGGCCTTTAAGTAGCAATAAGCCTAAAAGTTCTTCTTTGGGACCTTCGGATGAAATATAGCGCACAAAAAGGCAAATTTATGCTGTATTTTATGTGTCGCAAGACTCGTCTACTGCAATTGATATGGCTGAAACTGATGTAATATCTTCCGCTTGTTGGTCAGTTACGTTTGAGGCCATCTTAGCTATTCTATCTGTTACTGTTTTAGCAGGCAATGGAATACTTCAAATTTATTTAAGATATCAGTTTTTTTTTTAATCTACAAAGAGTTCTTTAGATACATTTGCAAATCAGCTTTTAATGTACTCGACATCCCTAAAAGGTTTTCTTCTAATAGCGATTTCCTGGCTCGCTATGAAGCTGGCAATATAAATGGCATTAGCAGATTGCAATCAACTATTAAATGTAGTGGTTGATTTCTTTCAAACTTTTCTGAAGTTCTACTGCTTTCTTTCGCATATCACCAACGGGATATATTGTGGCAAATGAGCCATGCTTTATTTAAAAGTGTCTTTCTACATTTGACTTATTATTTGCAAGTTGTTCTTTGCAAATACGACATGTGAGAAGACCATTTGAGTTTGTAATGAACACAAAAGACTCAATCCATTTACTTTTGAATTCGTGACGATCATCTGCTATTTTTTGCATTTTTTTCTTATAAGCCATTTAACGATATCTATAAAGAAAGGTTAAAAATATATTTTTAAGAAGTAAAAAAAAAAACTAGAACTCAAAAAATAACTAGCAATTTAAGTTACGTGGCCAGGATATTACCAGAAGGACCCAGAAGGGACCAAAAAGAAGCTGTCAGCCATGTGTTTGAAAGTATTGTAAAAGAAAGAAGTTTTTCTTAAGTAAAACTCCACTCAAAAGTTACCGAAAACAATCTGAGCAAACAAGTTATAAATCCAGGCAAAACTCACTAATGAGATTTTAACACGCAAAATAAGTGTTCAGGGAGTGCAGAAACTCTGCTTCATCAGTCGCAAGTTCCTTCACAAGCATAAAAAAAATTATGAGGTCTGGTAGCCTACCTAGTCTTTAGATCTCGCCGATGTTACTACTACTACTACTATTATTGTCGGTAAAGATGTATGAAAAAAATTATTATCCAAATTTTACTTTATGTCAAATTCAATCTCGCCGATGTACTACTACTACCATTATTGTCGGTAAAGATGCATAAAAAAAAATAAATTATCAAAGAGCCATCCGACCCTTGGTCTATGATGTTATGGGGCTAGTTGAATGTTTCTTCTTTACTCCAGACCCTTATTTGTTTGTCTGATTCTAATTCAAATCATGAGTTATCTGTGAAGAATACATTAGATCATTTTATTTCTATTCGAGTCACATGCTGGTGTGAGACCACATTTTCTCTGTTGCCTTAATGCTTAATTGCATGTTGCTTTAATGCTCAAAAGGACAAACTCGTGGTACTCAGGTATAGAGTTCTTTGAAATGCAGCTTTTGCCTCACAATACTGGCACATTTTGATTTTCCTATTATTGTGGTAACCACTGTTGGTGTGGTCACTTGGAGACTGTACTTAACTAGTAATATCTGCTGAATTTTTACAGCACAAGGACAGAAGGGACCATTCTGCACCAACTGGCCAGTAATGTGATATATATTGGTCATCAAAGGAAACATCATAAGATAACCTGGAATGGGTCTCCAAATAATTCCTTGACATATCCTTGGAAGAGCTGTCTTAGTTTTATTATGCAAGGACAGCAATAGTCATGCTGCACCAGAACCTACACTTTTCCAAGGAATTCAAACCTCTTAAGGCCCTGGGAACCAACCTTTAGATTATGGTGAGCAGTTAGTCTGTAAATGTTTTCTTTTGGCTCAGTTGGGAGTCGAACCCAGGATAAGCACATACATTACCACTGCAGGGACAGCTGCCTGTGTTCATCTATCATCTCTCCAAGAGATGAAAACTACCCTCCTGCATGAATATCAATGATTGCCCTCTGACACATTTGATTACCTGATTGAAGGGATGAAATGTTGATGTGAATTTGGTATCAAAGTCAGAGGAGGTTACATACCATATTAAGGCTTGTTTGGTCTGTTTGTGTAGAATACAACACTTTCTTCCCCGAACGTATCTAGTGTAAAGCAAGCACTTCAAGGGTAAAAAAAAAAAAACTAAAAACACATTTCCATTAATTTAATTATTATATTCACATGATTTAAAAACTATTGATTACTTGTGAAATTTGGAGTCAGTAAAAGCAGAATTTTTGTGTTATATCAGGTTTACTGGCACATGCTTAATCTTAAGAAGGCAGTACATAAATATGGATTATTATAAAGGACCAATAAAAATTTCTAAGAACAATTACCAGATTTATAAAACAGATTTTAGAAAATGAAATACAAAATTATCTAACATACTTTTAAATATTGGACGAATACTTCTTTGCCCAATGTAAGTTGCTGTGAAATCTTAACACCTATTGAGAGATGAATTTGCAGGTTAATTACATATTTATTAAGAATGATTGGTTGTATTTTTTATGGCACAAGGACAACAAAGGTCATTCTGCACCAGACCAGGTCAGACTAAGAACAATAACAAATATCATGCTCACAGTTCTCATTTAGAAACTAATGTGTTACTTAAAACAGGACTGTCAGCCTAATGTGACCAATAAAACATGAGACAGATATACACTGAGGAGCAACTGAATTAGCAATAGCTGACATTATGCAAATTTGGTGCCGTGAGCAGGTCTGTCAACGGAAAGGAAGTGACGTAAACAGTGATCCAATAATATAAGGAATAAGGTTCACAGTATCGGTGATAGTAAAATTTAGTATAGATAAGACAAATGATCTAAGTGAATTTGATTGCGAGCAAATTATCTGGGCTTGACAGATTACTCCATCTCTGAAGTCGTACAGGCACTGAGATTTTCATGAGCCAATGTGTCAAGGGTGTACCGTGAGTGCTTTGATTCCAGTAAAACCATCCCTACTAGAGCCAACTGCAGTATTCAAAGGCATGTAGACAGTGATGGCATTGGGTGCTCATTAAACTAGGTCCCAAGGACCCATTATGTTTAAAAAATATGGGCATTTTTTTGAAAAATGTGGGTCCCCCCCCCCAAAAAAACACTTTTCCTTTCTAAATAGTGGGTCCCTGAGATGCGCTATTTTTCTAATATTGAGTCCTTTCCTTCTATTCCGCATATTTTATGCACTATAGCATGTCAACAGCATCACTTTTGGATGAGTAGGGTTGTAATCAGTTAGCTCCCATTGTAACAGCAGATATATGGCCCACAGATCACTCGGCAATTTAACGATGCATAACAGTGTATAAGTAGTCGAACCATCCAGTCTCCAATCCACCAACATCTCCTCGCTATAGTGTACAGAAGTTTTTGGCCTACAAGGGTATCTCTGCTGACTGCCCCGATTGACCCAATGATGTGCAGTGCACATCGGACGCAAAGGTTAGCATGGGAACATCACTACTGGACCTCAAATGTAGGAAAAAGTTGCTTGGATTAATGAGTCAAGATTACCATTGGTACATGACGATGGCAGGATACAAGTGCAGCACAAACTACATGAAACAATAGATCCCCTTGCCAGTAGGGTATCTTCAAGCTGGTGGAGGTGGCATTCTTATCTGAGGACTGTTTACATGAACTGAAAAGGAATCCTACTACATGTGACACCGTCCCTCACAGGTCAATGTTACCAGGATATCCCTGATGACAATGTGCTCCCATTTATTTGTTTTCAACATACCACTGGTAAGCTCATCTTTCAACAAGATAATGCATCATGCCACCACTCCTGAATTATATCCAAATGGTCAGATGAACATTCCACAGATGTGAACTTGCTTCCCTGGTCAGCAACGTCACCTGTCCTTAATCTCATCGAATATATCTGGGATGCCATCAATAGCCGTTTGAGTTTCTGACCTCACCCCCATCAAATTTTTATGAACTGTAGGAGATTCTTCAGGGGTCATGGATTCATGTGACTTCTCAAAACTTCCAGTATCTTGTCGAGTCCATATCGAGACAAATCGTGGCCGTCATCAGGGCCAAAGGTGGTGCTACACAATCAGGGTTGGCAAGTTTTTGACGTGTGATGGTTTTAGCCATGGTTTAAACTGTTACGTCACAAACTTTCATGTCAGAAATCCCAAATTTTATGATTATAATAAAACATCGTGCATTAGACAATTGTGTATAAACTGAACAAAGACAACCCATAAGAAATTACCTAAAAAATTGACTTTCACTTTACTTTGCCATTCGAAATACAGTGACAGACAAAATTGCATCACTTGTGAAAGATGCAAAAGTTTGCAAATAACGTGTTTTATGTTTATGTTTTATGCACAGATGTTATAAAAGTAAAACTGTAAGAATAAAATACCATAAAAGTAACTTAAACACCTAATTACTGTGAATAAGTTCTAAAAGTGAAAAACATAATATTTTTTTCAAAACGTAGGAAACATGGCACAGAGTAACTGAGACAATTATGCAGTATTTAATAATCAATTTTACATCAGTACAGTCCTGTTACATGACAGTTGATGCTACTCTATGCAAAGAAACACTTTAATACTTTGCAGATCCTCCACAAGCTGCAATGACAGCCTTGCAGCAGTCCGTCATAGAAGAAATATCGTAAGAAGAACTGATCAAGGATGGACAACAGAAATTCTCACCTGGATTCTAAGAGCAGAATACCTAGAAAACATCCTCAAACTAGATAGGTGGATAAAATAAGAAAACAGGCTGGGGTAACATGGAGGAGAATTGCTCAGGGTAGACTTGTGTGAAAAGCCTTGTTCGTGGTTTTGCAGTTCAAGGACCACAATGATCATGCTGCATCGGGACCTACTGTTTTTCGAGGAATCCGAACCTCTGGACCTACAAATTTCCGAGGAATCCAAACCTCTTAAGGCCTAGGGAACCAAACCCCGGACTACAGTGAGCAGTGCGATCTTTATGAGATCTCTGAGTAAGCGTTCTTTGCACCGTTTGTATGGAAAGCATTTGGTAAGACCATCTAGCAGTGGATAGATAATGGTTGAATATGATATATACATGTACACTTTAGCGTGAGAATGCTAAAAGGTAATTGGACCAGAAGAGAATCTTGTTTAAATAATATTTGAGCAAAAATTGGAGCTTCTGGATAAATCTTCGAGGAGGAGAGGATGTTTATGTCCTGCTCCGACTGTATTAATTTTTCTAAAATGCCCTGTTGCGATTGTATTATTTTTTCTAAAATGCCCTTTGAACTATTATTTGAAAGAAATAATCATTATAGAATAAATAAAAAGGAAAATTAAATTAAAAAGGAAAGAAAGTGTTTGCGTATTATGGGGTGCATAATCAATGGGATTATTGCTACACCATTATTATTGAAGTATTTATCAGTGAGTAGTTATCGCTTGGATGTACATACCAGGACATAAAGTGTTTAAAAGTACTGTTTATTCTATTTTTGTAGAATTTATGAAAAATAATAATTATATAGATGAATGATGGTAAAAAATTTATGTTTGGAAGCCCGATATAATATCTCAAGTGATATTAAAAAGTTATAAATGATAAAGGAAGTTTGCAAGAACATTTGCAAAGAATATTAATATACGTTATAAAAAGAGGGGAAATAATAAGAATATAAGAAACTAATAAATAATCAGAAGTGTTGATAAATAAGTAGCCAGAAATGCTATTGAATAATAGTTCGAAGTGTACAAAGAGAGTGGAACTTTTCCTAATGTAGATATTATTTCGAAAATATTTTTAACAATGCCAATATCAAATGCAACAGGTGAAAGATCTTTTTTAATTTTAAAACACATTAAAAATTATTTAAGAAGTATGATGGGAGAAGACAGATTGAAAAACATTAGTCATATGATACATAGAACAAGAAACTCTGGACGGAATAGATGTTGCAAAAATAATTGATGAATCTTCCAAAGAGAAATCAAGACAAATCCATACAGAAAACATTTTTTAAGCACTCAGGTAACTTACTGTTAAATATTTTGAATAAATATCTGATTTTTCTTGAAACGTTGAGTTTATTATTAGTTACATATTGCCGGTTTAAGGAACTCACTAAAAATCTAATGCTGAAATATTTCTGAAAAAGCATCAGTTCCTTACGTAATTTTTCTTTGTGGGGGGGTTAGTTCAAAGGGTCACAAAATTTTTACGGCCAGGGGCCCCCCAATAGGTTTAATCCGCCTCTGCTAGAGTGTCATTTACTTTTACAATAACAGCTAATTAATTATTCTTCACAAACTGTGCTTGTCAAGAACTGCTTTACTGAAGATGAGATATGAGGAGGTATCTCATCTTACATGAATGTGACTGTGTGAAGGAGATTATGTTCCAATAAGCGTAGTATCACCTTTTCTATAGCATGTGTAAGTAGTGTTTTATTGACTGAGCATATCTTCCAGCCTGCTTTTACACAGGGCTTTTCAAAGAAAAAAGGATCTACAATAATGGATGCAGTGAAGCCACACCACAGAGTAACATGGGGTGAATCTAGTGACTCCCCAATTAAAGCATGTGGGCTCTCCTTTGCCAAGATTCGACAGTTACAGGTATTGCAATGAAAAATGAGCATCAGCCCAGAAGATGCCAGGCAGCCATAAGCGTTGGCAGAATTTTTTGTAGGGGTAGGCAAAGATTACTTCAGCAGAAATAAATAAAAACTCTATTATTCAAAAATGCCATAATTAAATAATAAGATTATTTAGTTCAAATATAATAGAGAGGCTGCACATTTTTGCCCATGAGAAAAAAAATGATTTTTTTTTTAAAAATCCAGGGGGAGGGCAAGTGCCTACTCTTGCCCTATGCTGCCGATGCCCATGCGAGCAGCCATTGTGGATCGCCTGTGATTTTCGTCAAAGCCAACCCTGTGAATTCATCTTGCTGAGCACTGTCATCAGGTAAGAGCTGGTGAAGTGATTGCAATTTACAAGGGTATAAGTTTAGCAGACCATAAAGGATATGGAATACCAATGCCTTTGGTATGTCACTCATCATTCCTCATGTGCTACTTACCTCACTCATGGACTGTTCCCTTAGAGTATCAATATGCAAAGCTGTGATAAATGTGGTGCGTCACTAGGAGGGCAATCACAAAAACTGTTTCTTCGAAACATAACACAAGGGAGAGTAGTACAACAACAGTAATTGGACCTGTATAATATCTTCATTCTTTTCTGTGTCTAAAACCTTCAGCCGACAATTCCTGTCTGAGGTAAAACAGCTTCAACAGTAGTGCTTTATCTAACAACGTCAACATTACAGTGAAATACTTACGTCTACGAGTGATGACAAAATTGAGAAATGAGCTGTTAGTCATACATCCTACATTTTGTAGGACCACTGAAGTATGCAGGGGGATGTTGATGGGGGTTGAAACCTCCAACTGTGATGAAATTTTGTACATATGAATGTATAATATTGATGCTTTTTCACTCAAGAGTTGGGGGATATGCTAAGCAATTGAAGTTGGCCCACTTTTGAAGTCATGCTGTACCACTGATTATATACATCATATTCAACTATTATCTATCTACTGCTGGATGAATCTCTCTCAAAATGCTTTTCACACAAGTTTATCCTGAACA
>QLNU02015360.1:211786920-211797188 GCA_006491805.2 Dysdera silvatica | reverse complement strand
GCGATTGACAGACGGTGAATTTTAGCATTCCATTTTGAAAGTCGGACATTGGAAGAGGAAGGCCAAAACGAAGAGGAGTGAGAGAAAGTGAGTCCGGTGACGGAAGTACCACCCAATGTAAAACAGCGCACTTTGACTCCTGTTGAACAAAATAAAGTAAGCTGACGTATCTTTTCAAATTATCATTTAAAATCACTATGCAAATTGAATATCGGTATTATAATGGTATAACGTTTTTCCGTCGTAACAGCAAGACTTTAACAGCTACATTTTAAACAGTAATTATTGCGAGGAATTAAATAGTGGGTTTTTATGAGGCCTTTTATAATCAAAAGAATGAGCCTAAAATATTTTTCGGGTGAGTGAGTAAAAGGGGGAGGGATGTAGTAAGCAAATGATATAGAAATATCGATAATTATTACAAATTTCGGCAATCTTACTTTATCTTAAATATGTGGATTATACATGTTGATTCAGGGGCTTAGCTATACCATATAACAAAAGTAGGCAAAGCTAAAGCCTAGGAGCCCTTTTTCATCAAGGCCCATTGACGTAGCAAAGGGGAGGGAAGCAAGAAGTTTAAAAGAACTTCTTAATAGTTTTGTACATGGTAAAAGGGTATGCTTTGCTCCCACCCTCTATGATTTGAATTTACATTATACGATGATACAAATAAAACTTCTCAATTTGATGTTCGGAAGTATTTTTAGGTTTGCCAATTTGGGACGCCATTGTTTTCATTTTGTCTACTTTAAATTTTCAGACCGAATGTCGATTACCAACGACTCATGACCACATGGTACAGCGTGTACACTTCCTCTTTATAGCGTCTACTGTCTTTAAAACACCAATAGTTCAGTGTTAGTGGTGGAAAACACAACATCGTAATTCGTATTTCATACAAGTGCAGGATAGATCCTAAATTTGAAAATAAACGATAACGTAGAATTAAAAAACAATATGACGAGTTAGCTTCAGATTTTTTGTTTGATAATAGCGATCAATTTTTTAAAGTCAGTGTTTTTTACTATGTTTTAGGCAAAATTATAATGCAAATTAAAAGTCGTTTTGAAAGCATGAAATTAGCAAAAAAAATTTTGTAATATTAGAACAGAAAAAATAATAAATATGTCAAATGTTGAATTGCTAAGTGAGTGTGAAAATCTCATAAAAGAGTATTCATCTGTATTCTCGTCCCAACTGCCCATTTACTATTGTAATTTAATCACGCTTGTCAAACAGGATTTAATGGCAGACATGTCTATTAGATAATTTTTTTGTTTGCTAATTACAAAATATAGTGTTCTACTTGTATAAAATTATTTTACGGAAATTTTTACTTTATGCTATTTTTTACGCTACCCGTGTCAGCTGCCTCTGCCGAAAGATCATTTAGTAAATTACGAATAATAAAAGTTTACAAAAGAAATACTATTGGTCAAAGTAGAACGTGCATTATTGGCTATTGAGACTTAACACATGTCAGTAAAATGGTTTTGAAAGATATTTTCAATAATTTCGCAAATATAAAAGAGCAAAAAGCAAGGTTTTTTTACATTTATTTGTTTTAAAGTTTCGTTGTATTTACATTTAGTTGTAGCACTATAATTTTATTTTTGTCAAATTGAATGTAATAAATAGTAGTATACACCAAAAGTCGTTTATAACGACGCTGGTTATAACGACTAACCGCATATAATGACGGAATTTTTACAAGAAGTTTGGTTTGCTATTCTACTCTATATTAAATATATCGGTTATAACGACATCGTATATAACGACGAAACCTATTACACCGACCGTAGTTTGGTAGTCTACGTAGATTCTAAGTAGGGATATAATGACGTGACTTGACAGTCATAAATCGGAACCAAGTGGATTAGTTATCAAAATTGAAGGTTAGTTATCAAAATTTTAGCATGTAAGATATTACCCTTCACAGGGATAACACAATTGTCAAATAATGGTCAACACAGAAAAGCCTCCGGGGCGAGATTTTTCTCCAAATATAAATAAAAAGCTCTAGTTTGAGCTAATTAATACGTGGGTGGCAAAAATTATTGTATAATAAATTCCCCCACGAAAAACTCACAAAAATCTCGCCCCGGAGGCTTTTCTGTGTTGACCATTATTTGGCAATTGTGTTATCCCTGTGAAGGGTAATAATATCTTACATCCTCATATACGGAGAAAAATGCGTTTGTTCTTGTCCTCGTTCGTCTAGTAGGTCAAGACACCGCGTGCTCAATGCGGGGACCCTGGTTCGAGCCCAGGATGAGGACCGCGCCTCTTTTTCTCCAAATATAAAAAAAGCTCTAGTTTGAGCTATATGAACGTGGGTGGCAAAAATTATTGTATAACAAAATTTAAGCGTTATTCTAATCTTGTAAGATATTATTACCCTCCGCAGGGATAACACAATTGCCAAATATGGTCAACACACAAAGCCACCGGGGCGAGATTTTTGTGAGTTTTCGGTTTGGCATTTTTGGCTATAAATAAATTTGACACCCATGCATTGATAGATTAAACTAAGGGTATATTTTCTTTGGGAGGAAAAGGGCGCCGTCATCTAGTTTGGGCTCTCCAAAGTCCCCGTTGAATCAACCTTGATCTTGAACACTGCAGCGGAGAAGCTCAACACCGGACCCACGATTCGAATCCGGGATGAGGACGGCGTCTCTTTTTCTCCTAAACAAAAATAGCTCTAGTTTGAGCTACTAATACGTGGTGTAAGGGTATTTTGGTATTCTAATCTTGTTTATTTACAAATATCCCGAAATTTTACTATGGAAGTTCAAATATTACTTAAAGCACTTTTTTTTGGGGGTGCCGTTGTGCTTATTTTCTACGTTGGTCAATGTTAATTTTTTTTGATTACCGGGGGATGAAACATCAAAACATTGTACGTAATGTCATAAACTTTATACTGCTAAACCTGAATATTGAAGGTAATGAACCTTAAAAACGCGGTTATTGGTTAGACTAACATAGAAGTCATATTCTTTAGGGGCCTATTTTATTTTTTCAGCGTAGGGCCCATAAAGCTCTTAAACCGGCACTGTTCGGAAGTCATTAGTATAATATAATAAATATTATTCATTAGATTTGTTTTCTACATTATATACTTTAGTATTTTCTAGAATTTTTTCAATTTAAAAAAATAAAAAATACTATGTATTTAGTGAGGCTATGAATATAATTTAATATAGACGGAAATTAAATTCATTATAATTAAATATATTTTAATTTAATTTTGAAACCAAAAAGTTTAATACTTTTTACTATCAAAATAATTTATAAAACTCTTAGAGTGTATTATACTATAGGCTACTGTGATTTTAAAAAGATATCGTTTATAACGACTATCGGTTATAACGACCGAATTTGCACAGTCCCTTGAAGGTCATTATAACCGATTTTCACTGTAGTTCGAATTTTTTTTTATCTCCCCCTTTTAAAAAAGTTTGATTCGTATCCTGGTGTATAATATATTTCCTCAAGAAATATAGAAATATAAAGGACAGCAATTTTTATGAAGCAAAATTAACTTTATAAACTTGAATCAGGGGAATTTAACATTATTTTACTAGTGATTTCCAAAGCTCTCTCGCAAATCTCAGATCGTGGAGTCAACCGAGCTACGTCATCACTAACGACTTCCGGTGCCAGCGCAGGAGCGAGAGTGACCTAGCCCTTGTATTCTATAAGCCCTATTTCATACCGTAGTTCAACAAACAAATGATAGGAAGAAACTCGGAAGGGACACTAACTGAGCTTTTTTTCTTTTTTTTGACGAAATTCCCCATACGCGAGATCCGTGAAAATTCTTTAAGTGGCCCGCTACCCAAAAAGGTTGGACAACCCTGGTCTATTGACTATGGAGTGCAGCTTTTGAGTCCCAGAAGATGGTGACAGGTCCATTGCCATGGTGCGGAATCCTTGCTGACCTTACGCCATAAAAATTCAACAAACCAACTAATTATGGATACAAACATTAATTTTAAATGCCCAGTTGTGTCTAATTCTCTTCGCATTTATTTCCTGTTGTTACAACAGTCCCCTTTTGGGAAAACAATGCCGAAGAAGTGGACAACTTTCCCAATCACCCTTGAACGACAACAATCCGTTGTGTTTATATAAATCGAACACTACGTAGATTAAAGCAAATAACAATATTAATCAACGTTTATTGGCGTAGTGATACCAGCGCCGATGTTATGGCGTGATTAGATGGTGAAACGTTCGAAAGAAAATAAATATTTCCGCGTTCGATGGGACCTGAACCCATGACCTTCCGAACGCAGGAACATTTCTTTTCTTTACGAACGTTTCACCATCTAACCATGCCATAACATCGGCGCTGGTATCACTACACCAATAAACGTTGATTTATATTGTTGTTTACTTTAATCTGCGTAGTGTTCGATTTATATAAATACATATGCTGCAACGGGCTTTTCGATCAATTTAACACCGGTATCTTTGCAATTTGGTTTAAAAAGTAGTCAATGTACTACACCAATTTATTCCATGCACAAATTGTTTATATTTTTTATATCACTAAAACGATTCTTTCTTGAATAATATTAATTATTTTAATAATTTTTATAAGAAGTTCTTTTTAAAATATTTGATTTTAATTAAGAAAACTCATTTTTAAAAATTTGGATATGATTGTTGGCAGCGCCATCTATCGCCATAAAATTAAATTTAAAAATGGATATACATTCAATGAACAGACTGTCTTAAAAAAACTGCATTCAATGGTTCTACTGTAAACTATTTAACTTCATGTTTTCTCAAATAAATATGAACATTGTGGAAAAGAACTTGTGATCAGAGATCTTTTACGGATACAAACTTGTGGCGCCATCTTCTCTTATCACAAAACCCTAACAAACATTATAAATCGTAATTAGTTAATTAAATAGTTAAAATAAACTGAATTACAAAACAACAACTATTTGAACATTAATAATTTTAATGATTTTGAAGAACACTACGCTGTTAGATCGATAGTTTCATAAAGACTAAAAGAAAATATACATGGACGCCAATTTCTTTTTAACAAAAGAAACGCCAGGGGCACTGTCAATCAGGACCAGATTATGGTAAGGGCTTGCGAGGCCCGCTCCCGGGCCCCACTAAGAGGGGCCCCAAGACATTTTATTTCACAATTTTGTTTAATGTTATAAAATAGTAAACTAATGCAAAAAATAGATTTTTCTTCCTTTTTCGGATTTACGATCCGAAACGGATCTAGCGAAATCATAGCTGGTATCCACAATCCCAACAAATATAACTACAACTGCAGCTTTGAGAATAACTAAATTTAACCCTTGCTTTCGTTGTTACTGTCTTGCAATTTCATTGCTTAATTACGTTATACTTTGGCTATTTTTGATCATAAATGGTTTTAAAATTTTAGAGATTGTATATTTTAGGGTGTGTTATTTTTATTTTTATTTCATTTTTTTTAACCAATTTTATCTTTTGTCTGTTTATATCTTGATAAAACCGTTGTCTTGTACTTTTTCAAAGGATCACCAATGCCATAGGCGTGAGCCGCAGTGTTTCCAAAAGCACGAAATTGGTGCGTCAGTGCCACACATTATTTGCTACTTTTGCCAAAACTTTTATAACTTCAGTAATGCAAGTGAACTCTTTAACATCGGACGTTGGCGGGAAAGTGGGATAAAAAAAGCGTATTCTTACCCATATTTTTAAATGGGAATAGGGGTGCGTACATGTTTCAAATTTATATTCAATATTTATACGCGAGTCAGATGGACCCCCAATGCAAGTTCGGCCGGGGACCCTAATAGTCATAGTCGGCCCCTGCTGTCAACGCAAGATAATTGTCGGTATGGTGCCGACTTCTATTGACAGGAAATGAAATTAGAATCAAAAGTTGTTCAGCTTTGCTATATTAGTAGCGATGTTTAATGTTACTTTTGAAGTTAGATTGTTAATTGTGATGCTCGATGGTGGCGGCGGCGGAGCCGAAACCAAGCCGCCAATGTTACTTTTTGAGTTAAAATTCTAATAGTGTTCCTGAATGGAGGCGAAATATGTCTTTCTCCCTCCTCCTCCAAGGACTTGGGGCAATCCTCCAGCACCTGGCCCATTTGACCTGGATTTTGACCCCAAAGCAATTTTAAAATTTCTACTTGAAAATTACTTTCTTATACAATATAAAAAGAAAAAGCGTTTAGTTTTATGATAGCAAATAGTTTTGATAGCAAGTTAGTTTAAAATAATATTTTGCGAACTAATTTACGGCACTCAGTTTATGCAGACTGATTATAAATAATTACATGGCGCCATCTGTATTCATATTAGTACACTAATGATTAAGAAAAATGTTGCTTCCATTTCCTACGAGTTTGCTGTTGGGCAGGGACTGGTAAGGGGGTGAGGAGTTTGCCAAATAAAGATTTTCAAGAAATACATAAAATTTACGTAAAATTTATTGATGCTAGCGTTAAACCTCACGTAACTGAAATACAAAAACAAGAAAACGTAACACATTATTCCTAACTAAAATCAGAGCCGTAGCCAGCCTAGGGCTAGAGGAGGCTCAGTCCCCCACCCTAGAAACGTGGTGTCAGCAACTCCCTCCTCTTCGGAAAATAGTTTTTCAAAATAAATTATTTTATAATTATATTTTAAATTTTTTGTTTTGTATAAAATTGTACATGAAAATGGAAATTGTTCTTTACGTTAAAAATATATTCAAAATAGATTTCGACTGTAGATCTTGTTTACATCATGCATTTTATGGAGGTTTTAGTCTTCATGTATTCTATAATAAAGATAAGGGAAATTCTAAATATTAGTATACCTCTCTAAGTTTTCAATGCAAAATTTAAGTTAAGAAATGTATTCATTGATGTTAAATATTAGTCTAGTTAGATATATAATATTATACATATTAATAAAATATACCAAAATATTAACGAATTTTAGGTCCCGTCCCCCATAAAGAACATCTAGTTACGGGCCTAACTAAAATACTTTCTTTTCACAGCAGCCCAATTTTTATAGTAAATCTTTTTTTAATGGGAGGTTTCCTACAGATTTTAATTGACTTAATATTAGTGATCAATTTCATATTTTAAGAATTTTATGACCATAAAGAATTTTATCCTAAAAAAATATAACAGCAGTTGCTCATTTTGGCAAACATAAATTACACAAAATTTATGTAATTAGAAATTTAATTTACTACGTTTTGATAGTGTACGCATTGTACCAGACTTCGGCCAGATAGTGTTCGTTGATACTTTGCAGTTATTGGGTTTTTAAATTCAATTTTTCAAGTATATTTTTTGAGAGTCTGAAATCCGGGGGTCCTGGTCAAATGCACAATTCGCCTATACGGTAATACAGGGGCGGATACAGACTTTCATTTTGAGGGGTTCAAGGGCAGAATTTGCCATGGTCTTGGAATAACACCCTTCATTTTTCATAAAAGTTGGAATTTTTTACAGTAAAACAATATATTTTCGGGGTGAGTCATGATCCCTGTAACCTCTCCCCTGTGTCCGCCATTGGGGTAATATGTACATAAGCCCCCCCCTCACCGGATATTATATGATTATTCTCGACAGTAATATTTTATATTTATACTGTGCAATTTCAAAATGAAAACTCATTGCTATCAATAAATTCAACCTAATGTAAAACAAAACAGTGATAGCCTGGTGCACTTGCTTTTATAAAAGGAAATAAATTTATTTTCATATTTTGCTTCAGAATTTTTAGAGTATCATGCATAACAAATTGCTATGAAGATTCGAAGTCAAGTAATTAGGTGTTACTGTACTTTAACCGTTAAACAATATGGATAAAAGTATATTATTAATAAATACTGTTTCCAATAATACCTTCACCTCATACTCTTCTTAAAAATCAAACTTAATAGCGAAAAATTCTTCTAAAAGAAGCAGCTATGAATCATGAATAATTATCTGAAGGTTTGTGTGAAATGTTGTAATAAAGGAAAAACTCATTTGCAATGCGAACAGAAGAAAAAAACACATCAAATATATTGATAAGCTCTTACCTGTATCCATTTTTATATATTAATTATAAAGCTCTTACCTGTTAAATGAGTGAATTCCGCTTTTCTTTCTCCTTTCCTTGCAATTATATGCCACGTAATACTGAACCACGTTCGTTTTAAAACACTAGAAGAATAAATTGGAGCTTGTTAGGAAGGAAGGAAGGAAGGAGAATCCCTTTAGCACGTGACCAATGACGTGTTTAAAACCACGTGATGCAAACATCCTTCGAGAGCAGCAGTTAACATGGGTCACTGTGTCCATCCTTTATGTGGTGGAAGGATGATTCCTGGTTGAAACCGATGCGAATGCGCATTCATTTGCGTGCTTGCTTGTTTCTGTTTTCGCACACTTTTCATGAAGAATTTTTAAAGGTAGTTGTGTATATAATGTTATACATAGGTATAGCTTGAGGGTTAAATATGGCGCAAACTGGGAGGGGGGCAAAAAACAAAAGCCCAAAAGTGGGTGGAAAAATACGATTTTCCCCCTGTTCTAAAGAAAGTGAGGGGGGCATGTGCCCCCCTTGCCTCTAGGTTATACCTATAACGTTACATATACAATCTATATACACAGTATTACATAATTAAAAAAAATATTAGATGATTATACACGATTGTGGTACGTATTTCAAGAAACAATTCAATTATTTTGTAAGTACAGTAAATATTTATTTTTTTAAATGGCGTTTTGCGCTATAGCTACATGTTCGAATACAGGTAAAAGCGTGAAAGGAAAAAAGTATTTTATTTCATCCTGTCCTTTTGAATAATCTGACCGAATTAAAATGCTGGATTCAACGATATCGCAGAACAGATACTTTGAATACAAAAAACGCTAGAATTTGTATTGAACATTTTAAGAGTTCAGATTATTAAGAGGCTATGATGAATCCTTTTCTCGGTTTGCCAAAGAAAAAACTCTTAAAAATCATCTATCGTGCCGAGTCTTAACTTACCTTTGGGTAATCTACAAGAATTAATACCAACAAGTCAAAGGCTATAAAAAAAAGGAAAACACTAAGTAATACTTTAAATAGAATCAAGTGTTTAAGCCCCAAAAAAAACTCGTGTTTTCCAAACAGAAAATGATTCAGAAAACATCCAAGACAAAAATGAGGCTAATGAATGTGATAAATGCCTAAAATTAACTATTGTAAATCTCAAAGAAAAGCACAATAGAAAAGGGATACATGGCTGAAGTCTCCAGTCGTGAATAAAAAAGGTAAAATTTTAAATATGATACTTTTTTTTTTCTTTTGGAACTGCTTTTAACTTAAGAACTGTTAAAGTGCTAATTTCCAAAACGTTTATTGTAATAAATAATCATACATAGAAAGAAATTAATAAACGATAATTAAAACGATTAATAAGTAAAATTAAAAAAAATTGTATATGATAAATAAATTTTACAATTTTTATCCCACAGTTTTACATTTATATGAGTATATCAAAGGAGTATATAGGAAAACTTTCAGGTGGAGTGGGGGGGACAACTTTACTTTTCTATTAAAATTTTAAATAAATTTAGTTAAAAATTTAAATAATGGGCATTTAAATACCCATTTTCCTTTACTTTATGTAAATGTATAATTTGCAAGGGAGAGGAGAGGGGGCGTTGTCTTCTTTTTCCCATTCTTGGATTTATTAGTGTTGCATTGAAATTAAAATCCAATTTCCGTAGTACTAGAATTTGTTGTTATATTTTATATGTTCGTAAAATGATTTTTTTTCCCCCTCTACCCTTGTATTTATCTTATACAAAGTATGTGGACGTTAATCAAAATGCATATGTGCGTATAATATATTCACTCAAAAAATATAAAGGACAGCAATTTTTATGAACAAATTAACTTTTTAAACTTAAATCAGGGGCATTTAATATTATTTTGCTAGTGATTTTAAACAAAGCTCTCCCGCAAATCTCAGATCGTGGAGGTCAACCAAGCTACGTCATCACTGACGACTTCCGGTGCCAGCGTAAGAGCGTAAGAGAGAGAGTGACCTAGCGCTTGTATTCTATAAGCCCTGGCACAGGTCTGATCATGGGCGAACTGAATCCTCTCAAAGTGAGCATACTTTGGATTGTCGGAGAGCACGAGCCCTTGCCCATTCGGAGGCGGGAGTTTTACCGCCTATGAGGGCGCAATGGCCCGGGAGCCGGCTGACCTGCGGCCTAGTCTGCTCATGGGCCTGGTAA
>QLNU02015360.1:211756053-211777470 GCA_006491805.2 Dysdera silvatica | reverse complement strand
CTGCCTTGTTAGAAACTTCCCAACACTTCCCTGGTTAAAAGTAGCACACGTGCACAGAATTTCAAAATTTGGATGCTTTTGATGAAAAGATGGGGGCGTTGATGGAAACGAAATTATTGCCAAAAAATAAAATTGCTCTAGGCTACCACTTAAAGCTTAACAGCATCACAGTAAGCAGACCAGCGGGTATCACGCAATCTTTTAATAATAGTTGATTTCGTTTGCTTTGATTCCACTTGTTAAGTGATAACAAGGCCAACTAGATTACTACAGGCCCGCTCACGTGAGCCTAACGCCATAGAAAACCTGTCCCCAAATTTTCGCAGTGGCGATTCTCTCAAGCAGTTTTTCTCCGACAGAGGGCGCCTGCTACCTGGGTTAATATTCTCAATTTAACAGACTATAAATGCCAATTAATAGCCCAGTTTCTGATTACATACAGAAATATATTGCTTTTTGCTCAAAAAGTTATCGTATTTTATTTTCCAACGACGATGATGTCGTGATATGATAACCTTTCATAACAAGTTTTTAAACTAAAATTTAAATCTTACATACCTTTTTCTACTCTTTTATTTACACTGAAGACGGTTTATTGGATGAAATGATTTCTCAGGCATGATTAATAACTGATAATGAATTGATAGTTTACACTGAAAGCTAAATTGCAAAATGCATATAAAAGCAGACTTTATTTTAATGGTTAATAAAATAGAATTATATAGAATTTAAATCAACTAATTAATAATTTAATTATTTTTATTATAATTAATTATAAAATAAAGAATTAATTAGAAGGCTTGACACCTGTTTGGAAAGACTTTAATGGAATGTTAATGAAATTAACACATGAATTTACAATAAACTGATGATATAACTACACAATGTATAATATTTTATACATTGTATAATATTGTATATATTAAATACAATGTATAATATTGAATACATGATTTCTAATAACTTTTGACACAAGCCAAATTTTTAATACATCACATAATAAAAATAAAGAATCAGGTATTCATGAATAGCAATTCTTTCCAAAATAATTTTACTTGAAAATACAAACTACATAATAGAACAGCATGTCACCGAAAAAATAAAATACAGAATAAACACTTACTGTGTCCCTAATACTGCAGATATAAATATGTTGGATGAACTTAAAACAATTAATGCACCTTAGCTTAGCTACTACAGAGTAAAATTATGAAGGAGGGAACAAATTACCTTTACGTGAGATATTTGTAATCCATTGTATTCGAAGGGTTTCTTCACTTGGAAATTCGTGAAAGGATACATTACTTTTTCCTTACTGCGATTTACAAAATGGAACACAATAATATACTCCCATTATTATCACAAATAAATATCATGTAAAAATTATAGAAAACCCAGAAACCCTTTTTAATCTTCGGTTAACTGCTGCAAACACATGAAAGCATATGGCATGTTTGTACCTGTGATTTGGCGTCCCCTATGAACAACCCCAGTAATTACTCCAACAGAAAGTGGGGACACCCTTAAAATTCACGTGAGCGGGCCTGTAGTAATCTAGTTGGCCTTGGTTATACATACATTGGAACCAAGTGGGTTCGAGACAACGCTGGAATCGCATCTGTGTTATTAAAATTTAAGTGTTATTTTAATCTTGTTTATTTACAAATGTCTGAGAAATTTTTATCACTGCTAAACCTAAATATTAAAGATAGTGAACTTAAAAAGTGATTTATTAATTGAATATCACGAGGGTCGCACTCTTTAGGGGCCCCAGCCTATTTTTTCAGCCTAGTGTTTAAAAACTCTTAAACCGGCACTGTTCGGAAGTCATTGGTATAATAAATATTATTTATTACATTTTTTTCTATATTATATACTTTATATAGTATTTCCTATAATTTTTTAATTTAGTATAGTAAAAACTATGTATTTAATGTGGTTTTACATAAATTTAATATATTCGGTAACTAAATTCATTATAATTAAATATATTTTTATTTTTTAAACAAAACGATTGAATACTTTTCTATTAAAATGATTTATAGCCTCTAAAGTGCATTACTATATTATGATTTTAAAAAGATATCGTTTATAACGACTATCGGTTATAACGACCGAATTTGCATGGTCCCTTGGAGGTCGTTATAACCGATTTTTACTGTATCTATATTCATTATCATCTCATTCTTTTAACGTTGGCTTAAAGCATTTGGGGCTTTGGGGGTTTTGCAAATTAGAAACTATATTAATCTGCGACTCTTCAAGTTTTAGTTTTGGGCCAAACCACGTTTAGGCCACTTGCCAAGGAACCAAAGATAGAGTGGGTCAACTTACTGGACACGGTATTTTCACCTCTATGACAGCTAAAGGTTCTCGTCTCTGTATGTAAAGCTAGACTTTTGTATTTTCTGTGAATCCAAACAAAACGAAGAATTTTCTTTGAACCCAAACAAAACGAAGTTTCTTTCATAAAAAGTCCAAGGAAGAGGGTAGAAATAATGAAAATCTTAAAGAATCGATGACGAAAAACTTTGTGCATATATTTCCATATATGTATTTTCCCCACGAACAAAAATATTAGGGGTTCGAGGAACCCATAACAAAATTATTGAGGGTTCAAAAAGTGTCTCGAGCTCACGAGGTCGGCGCCACTGTGTGTATATATATCATTTTCATATATGCGTATAAAAATTTTCGTAAAAGGCGGCCCTGAGATTTTCCATTACGCCACTGATATGTACGCTTTAGGAAAAAAAATTAATTCGCCTCCTAGTGGACTCGATCCGCTAACCTTCTGTTCAGTAGCCGAACGCCCTATAGTTAGCTGGGCGGGGCTACAGATGCACAGCGGACGTTGGAATATTTTGTACTCATTTTAACGTATGAAGTATTCTGTATTTGTTAAAGAATAAATCAGCAAAATTTGCTAACTCATCCCTTCATTTTTCTGTTACATAATGCACCTCCTGCTTATATCCTCGTCTGTAGTTTTGTATATAAATCGCCGAAAACAAAACAAAAAAAAAGGTTCATAATTTTGTCGTATGTACATTATTTCACCTTCCATAACAAATTTGCATCGTTGCAGGTGTAGAGATTAATAAAAAAGGGTACTTCCTTATTATAGCGGTCCCGAAATATATCCCCCAAGATAGTGGATAATTCTCGCCAAAATCTTGCCACATGTTTTATATTAGGAATTTTATTCTTATTCTAATTCTATATTATATATAGAAGCTATTCTATATATCTTATTCTTGTTCTAATTGTGTGTGTGTGTGTATATATATATGCGTACACATATATACATACAGGGTGTTTGGAAAATATCTGGTAAAACTTTAAGGGATGATAGGGGACACCAAATATGGCATGTTTGACCTTATCCCAATGTCTGCAAAGGGGCCAGTTTGGCTGTAGAGCGTAACTACTGTTTACGTCCACCACGTTGCTACGTAGCCAACTGCATGAATTAAATACAATTTTTGATACATAATTTAAGTGATTGAGCTAATAATACAAAAGGGACAAAGAAATCCGGAATTCAGTTTCCTGATTTTGATCTGTGTTACTATGTAGTGAAAATAAGCCTAAAACTGCCACACTGGAAAAGAGTTGGGAACTGACAAGTATGTGTAACAGGTGAAGAACATTTTTTTGCTCGGTGAATATTTTCCTAAAAATTAGCCGTTCAGGCACTACAGCGAATTTAGTATTTGCATCCACCACATTCAAGGTTTTCACAAATGGCTACAATGCACCATTTCAAAGATTTTTAAAATTATTTAATGTCAACAGACGTCGGGCTCTCTCCGGCGATTTTTTAAAATCAGTTAAATTCACCGGAATTGTATGTGTAGAATTCATACAATCGCACCTGAAGCGGCGAATTCTACACATACAATTCTTGTGAATTTAAATGATTATAAAAAATCGCCGGAGAGAACAGACGTCGGGCTAACATTAAATAATTTGAAAAATTCTTGAAATGGCGCATTGTAGCCATTTGTGAAAACCTTGAATGTGGTGGATGCAAATACTAAATTCACTGTAGTGCCCGAACGGCTAATTTTTGGAAAAAAATTCACTGAACAAAAAATTTTTATTTTGATGTTCTTCACCTGTTACACATACTTGGCAGTTCCCAACTCTTTTCCAGTGTGTTAAAAAAGGCATTTTTAGGCTTATTTTCACTAAACAGTAACACAGATCAAAATCAGAAAACGGAATTCCGGATTTCTTTGTCTCTGCTGTATTATTAGCTCATTCATTTAAATTATGTATCAAAAATTGCATTTAATTCATGTAATTGGCTACGTAGCAACGTGATAGACGTAAACAGTAGTTACGCTCTACAGCCAAACCGGACCCTTTGCGGACACGGGGATATGGACAAACATGCCTTATTTGGTGTCCCCTACCACCCCTTAAAGTTTTGCCAGATATTTTCCAAGCACTCTATTCTAATTCTACATTCTTAAGAAACAACATGTGAGCATTATTCTTTTTATTTTATATTGGGTTGTTTATTTTTACAATCGCGCTTCACGAGCCTCTTGCAATCATAGTTGCGATCTTGGCGTAACCTAAAAGTCGCCAAATAAGGTCGGGGGCCGCTATAATAAGGAAGTACCAAAAAAAAAAATTTAAGAGCACACGGATTATGTATTTCTTGTCCATAGCTTGTGACAGTATGTAAGTATTCAATTATTCACGGCAAACTATGCTATTTATATATAAACTAAATTTACGTAGGTCAGTCAAGGGGTCAGTTGCACTCTTTAAAGAAAACAAAATAGGGTTGAAATTATAGAAAAATGTTTTACTTACTTTAAAAGCTACTTCTCGACGTAATCTCCGTTACTTAAACACTTGCCGAGGTGAGACAAGACCTTTTCAATGCCTTGTGCGAGGAATTTCCGTCCAACATGAGATAACCATTGTTGGGTTGCAGTTTTCACCTTCTCATCCGAGTGATATTGTTGCTTTGCAAGTTCTTGTTTCATGGGATCGAACACGTGGAAGTCACATGGCGCAAGGTGTGGGCTGTAAGGTGAGTGTGGTCCCACAATTCCCACAAACATTTTCGGAATGTCCCTTGTTAGGGTCGCCGCATACGTTCTCTTATTATCATGCAGGAGTACAATGCTTTTTTTTAAAGTTTACCTTACCGTCGATCTTTGATTTTCACAAAATGATGATTTTGAAAAAACGACTCACTGCAAGCCAATGAGACTGCAGTTTCCAAAGAATGTTTACGACTGATTAGCGAGCGAACTAAAGCTGAAACGTCGAAGCCACTATTGCATCTGCAGCAGATAAATGTCTGTAGCGTTGCCACGAATATTTAACAAAATCTCTTTTTTTACTGAGATTTTTACTGGAGGAATGTAATTGACCTTTTGACTGACCCTCGTATATATTATTTATTAGTGCATAAACTAAACGGTACAGGTTTTCAGGCATATGTTGCTCTTATATGCATCAGTGGCGTACTAAAGGGGGGCTCAATCCCCATTGGATAACAAGTTACATTTCTTCTTTTTAACACTGAATCTCTCTCCCCTCCCCCTCAACTCGCCTCCGGTGGTTTATTTCGTTGTCTGAGCGTCCTGTTTGGGAATACAGCGCCGCCTCAGGCGGCCGCTTTTCCCAATCCTCCACCTTGAATACTCACTCATATAACACTGAATTTTTTTAAAGCTACTTGAGTCCCCCACAATTTTTGAATTTCTACGCTTCCGATGCGGGTTTTTTTTGCACCCAGTAATTATACACACAATGAGACTTTAAAAGTCGTAATGGTGTTTCGATTACCCTAACACAGGTGTCTTCAACCTTTTTCTGTCCAATGGCAAATTTTGCTTATTCTTGTAGGCCCATGGGCCGCACTACTGTATCAGCAATATTAGGACTGAATAAAAGCGACTCGAGAGGTGCGACCCCCCCCCACCCACACTCTGGATCAGCCTTTATTGATATTTTTTCCTTAGGTCTCTTTATTAGTTTTGCGTGCCCACCCAAAAATATTTTCTGGATCCTCCTCTGGGACTCAATATATATATATTACAATGTAAAATATGTATGGAAGCAAAATACATTTACAATTCGTTTAGCTAATATGTAAAGCGAAATCAAACCTTTTAGCGAGATTTTTGGCACTGCTTATTTTCAATAATCCTGTCAATATCAGGTCTTATTTTTGATATTGCAATCCTAAGAATGCTTACAAGGTGGACGTCAGTTATTCTGGTCCTAACTTTTCATTTTATCAACTTCATTTTTGAAAACAGTTGTTTACAGACGTTAGAGTATGCAGGGGGTGTTGGGGGGGGGGGTTTGATGGGGGTTGTAATTCCCACTGCAACGAAATTTTGTGCATATGAACATATGGAGTTGTAGCTCTGTAACACGCCCTCCCCCCACATTGTAAGCCTGTAACTCCCTTTATGAACTTTTTACGTCAGCCTATGCGCAGATGTAAGTGCTCCACAACAGTAACATCTTCAGAGCACGCACTCAGATGGCTGGGATGGTATTCTTATCAGCATATTTAGAATAGAATTTAATGAATCCTAAGTTGATTTTGTTTTAAATCACTGCCACTGCAAATCAATAAAACTTACGCTAATGACCATATACACTAGAAAACTAAAGTAAAACACGATTGAGAGGGGGAAATCGCGTGCTATTTTGGTTCTATCGTGGTTTAAGGTATTTATTTATTACGAAATATGAAAATGCCAACGAGATAAAATTAAATAGATTAAATATAAATAGATAAAATATATTTCAGATTCAAAGGGAGCAGGGATGTTATTTTTGTGTGAAACAATTTGTATTTTTTCATGAGCTAGCGGGCCGCATAAAACATGTCGGCGGGCCGCGGGTCGAAGACCTCTGCCCTAACGTATACACATACCCTGGGAGAAGAAACAAAAATGTTTCTTTGTAGGTTTATTCAATGTCTGCTTGTACCTCGTCATTGTATCCAGTTGATAAATTTTTTTTAAATATATAAAAATTGTTTTTCACACCAAAGATAAAACATTAAAAAATAAAGGGTGGTTAGTAAAGTCCTTATACACGCAGATAACTGTCGAACAGAGAGAGCTATATGTACGAACGTGATGTATAGGTATAGTAAAGTGACTATGCACTACAAGATGAGACTGCGTGCAGCGCCCCTAGCGGAATAATTGAGAACTTAGAGCTGCTATCTCCAAACTATTCAAGATATGGTAAAAAAGTCAATTACAAAGTTGTTAAGCACTAATTAGTAATAAACGTTTTTTTTTTCCCACCAAAAATCGTCATTTAAGAGGTTTTAAAGGTATCCGTCCAGCAACGCCATTGTTGGTCAAAATTCCAAAATTATTACGCAAAATACGATTTTATTGTTGTAGCGTACACATTTGCGTATCATACGTTTTGTGACGAGATTGTGTGTGCAATGAAAATATCGCCCCTACCCGAAGCTTCTCCTCTACGCAGAGCTGTACGAAGGGAAAGCTGTCACGCAGGGGCGTCCTGTAGCACTTAAACTTCCTAAATCACGATTTTTGCCCTATTAAGGTGAGTTTTGCCCTATTATATGGTGAAAACAAAATTGTTTCGTACTAACTAGCTGGTGCTTAACAACTTTGCAATTGACTTTTTCCCGTATCTTGAACAGTTTTCGAGATAGCAACTCTGAGTTCTGAATTTTTCAGCAAGGGGCGTTGCACGCAGCCTCATCTTGTAGCCCATAGTTATTTTACTATGCATATATATCACGTTCATAAATGTAGCTCTCTCCGTTCGACAGTTATCTGCGTGTATAAGGACTTTACTAACCACCCTGTATACTCGTAGAGTAGTGAGTACCGATTGTTATTTATGTAGCGAAATGTTATAACTTCTTCATCCTTTTTACAATGTGTTAAATCTCTGTAACAAGCACAAAAAAGAAACACACATGCACAAAGATATTTCCTTTATTTCAGCAATATAAATAAGAATAAATAAAATTCTATGCATTTTTTTGGATGCAAAAATTATAAATAAAACTTGCTGTTTTGATTTTGCTCTGGTTTACAATTCAGGGAGTGTTTTCGGACACTTTGGGTGTCTTGGTCCCTAAAAATTAAAAGGATCCGTGAAACAGACCGTGACTGAAAAACATACAGGGTAGCCATAATTAAATTTCCCGAATTCAGAATCTTTTATAACTCGATCTAATAGCCGGAATGTCATTAATTTTGATTATTAGACCATTCAAGACACAAAGGAGGATTTCCCAAAAATATTTCAAATAATAGCCGATGGGGAAAAGTGGCGCTGTTTTAGTTCAGGAAGTAGAAATTTTAAAACCGGAAGCCTTTTCAAGCAGAAACTTTACATAAAACAGAGCCCAACGCTTTCTCTTGTAGTATATTGTCTATCGTGAGAACTCCTCAAGCCAAAAAGTTTGGTTGGTGGCGGTAGCTATAGATACAGAGTTCGCCCACTTCGAATAGAGATGAGGCAGTTACTTGTTCTAGTGACATTATAAGGGAATTTTATTTAAAGGACAAATGAAAGAGAATATATCGCCAACTCGTTAACTCCGCCAATGTGAATGCATTTCTTCAAGCATCCTTTATTGAAAATACGCTAATCTTACGGCAACAGAGATGTTGTAGCCTTAGCTAGAGTTGTAAAATCTAGGGAATTTTGGACACATTGGAAACTTTGATGGGAAGAAACCAAGATAGCTAGAATAAAGGATAGTTCTTGTTCGTAGGTCGAATGTGGTCGAATCGACCAATAGGAAGAAAGGTGCGGACGGGACTACCTCCTTTATTCTAGCTATCTTGGTTTCTATGTTCAAAGTTTCCAATGTGCCCAAAATTCCCGGGTTTTTTTTTACAACTCTAGCCTTAGCTGATGGAGTTCTTGTGGTAAGCAAACAGTAAGGTGATAAGAAAAAGGTAAATTTCACAAAGGCATTGCTATTAGTTATCGTGTTCAACACTCATCTCCCTTTTAGATGACATTTCTTGGAGTTTTACGGCGTAAGAGCAGCAAAGGTTATGACGCTTCGGCCTGGCATTACTTAATGCGATTTTTGGATGTAGGGTTACCTGAGGGCTAACGTCTATCGTACACATACAGAATTTATTTCTTCTGTACAAATGACTCAAGCAGCGCCTATGCATTTCGTTTTGATATTCATTTTGTTATAAATTAAAGTTGAGCGCCACTACAGCACTAGAGCAAATGAAACAGCCCAAGAACAAGTTGAAACATGCTGGTTCCTTGTCCATTTTTCAGTGGTAAGAAACCACTATCTGTAAGTGGGAGCAGTCAAGTGCTCTCACCACGAGCGACGATAGCACGAGGTGAGTTAATTATTAAAAATCCGCAAAGCACAGTGTCCACTATGCTGCAGGTATTCTACGAGTCCAATTAGACGCAAAACCTGTCCCTTTTGGAATAGATTAGGCACTGAAAGCAGTATCTTGAGGGTTCGATGAGTGATGCTATTGGGTTGTCTTCCAGCTCTCCAAAGAAAGTAAAACATTGGTGGAGCGCTGCGCAGTGAAGAAGTTCGACTTTTAAATCTTTGTGTATGTTTGAGTTTCAAACGAAACAAGGAGCTCCACACATTGTTCGTAAACATTTATTTTGAATTATTTGTAGTGTTCTCATTTTATCTGGACCGAGAAAGGTGAATACAGCACAGCAGTAAAGAAGAATTGACCTAATTGAAGATTTATATACCAGAATTTTTGTTGGAAGGCTCATTTTGGATTTAGGTCCTAAAACTGGTAACAGTGTGGAGAAGGCAGCACGAGCTTTGTTTTCAGTGACTTCAAAATGCCTTTTGAAACTATGTCTTTCGTCTAGTATCATCCCCAAATACTTCGATGCGTTTGTGATTTTTTGTTTTTTACTGTGACTGAGTAAGAGCCAATTTTCCCACCGTTTCTGAAAATAACTAATTGACTTTTCGCTGGATTCACGGTAAGACCCCAAGCCATAAGCCATCTTTCTATAGTCGTTAAGTTGTCTTGAAGGTTATTTACAGCGGTGCTGATATCTTAACTTTTACATAAAATTGCCGTATCGTCAGCATAAAGTGCAAGGATGCCTCTTAACTTCTGGAAGGTCATTAATGAAAAAATTGAATAATAATGGTCCTAAGAGTGATCCTTGAGGTATTCCTGCAGTAATGGGTCTCCTGTTGCTGAATTCTCCATCATTGGCATATACGAATTCCCTATTCTTAAGGTACTACGAAATCACCCTGACCAGGTAATGCGAGATGTTAAGTCTAAGCAGTTTGCATACGAGACCATTTATCTAAACTTTGTCGAACACTTTTTTCGAATCCAAAAGGATTGTGGCAGTACATTCCATTCCATTAAACTCGTCTAGAATAAACTCAGTTACCAGCCAGACTTGCTGTTGGTCAGAATGTTTTTTTCTAAATCCAAACTGGCAGGCATGTAGCAATCAATAAATCAATCAATAAAGCTTTTACCTCTTCGTTCAATTTCATCAGAATGATTTTTTCAAATATTTTGCTTAGACATGAGAGAAAGTTAATTGGTCTATACATAGATGGATTAAGACACCTGCTATCTTTTTTGGGAATAGCGATGATTATTGCAGCTTTCCATACTTTTGGAAGATACCAAAGTCTGATTGATGCATTAAAATATTTGTAAGAAGGACTATTGCTTTCATAAGTAAATAATATGTTTGTGATATTATCTAGTCTACAAGACTTTTTGATATGAATCTCCTTAATTATTTTCATTATTTCAGCCGGTGATGTAAGAAAAACTTTTTGTACAGGTGTTTCTAAAGATACTTTGGATTTGTACGCAATATATGAAACCGGAGAATTAATGAGACTTGGTGTTTTAAGCTGATTTTCAAGAGAATTGGCTAAAATATCGGTAATTTGCTTTTCATCAGTCATAACACGATTTGTATTATCGTCCCGAAGCTTAAGGATCTTGTTATCCTGCTGCTTCAAATTCTTCATGAACTTCCATGCCGTGCCATTTTTATGATCGAGATCTTTGATAAATTTGTCCCATCTCCTTTGCGTAAATCTCCTAATGATATGTTTCGTATTATTTGCACATATCCTCCATTGATTTTTATCTATACGTCTATCGTGGCTGTTTCTTGATCTAAGTTACCTTAAAGCACAACGTATCGCAGAATGTAAGGATTAGTCCTCCGAACTTGTTGCATTTTGTTGTTGAGAATGGTACCTACCTAATATAATCTTGGGTTGCAGCTGACGGACAGCTGAAGATATCTTGAGCTAGGACCTGCAGATTTCCGAATCTTTATCGCCTGGAATTCAAACAAGTTAGATTGACATTGTTTTATTGTAAGTGACAATTTTATATTATTCTCCTCCTTTCCGTGTCCAGATCAAACTTTACAGTTCCAAAAATTTGCCGCCATTGCAGCCCATTAGCCTGAAGCAAGTCGTTCATAGTTTCGGTAACTGCGGACAAATCAGCAAGTTTGCTGGGCTCCACAGTCGCACTTCATGTCTGTATCAATTGGCAGTCCCCACGTGATCGAGTTGGTCTTACATTTCGGTACCCCAACCCTCATCCTATTCAATGTCCTCCAGATTGTATAAGGGACTTCATGTCCGGTAGCCATCTCCTCTCTCGGCTCCATTTCTCTTCTGGCAAGTTCTCTCCATTTAGCCTGTCGACTTACTCTCATAGAGTCCTCAAAGGCTTTAGTTCTTGACATAAAACTGCTACACTAGAACCGACGAGTCTGGGGCATGTATCCACTTAATGGGTGTAATCCACTTAACCCCTTGCCTTACGATTTAATTTCCAATAGCGCGTGCCATAAACGCGCGTGCCTTTTATAATTTCTCGTAAAAAGTAAGTCTGCAGTTCCGAATGCGGTAAAGAAAACTGAGTGAATGTCGCGTGTAGCCCGATCAACTCTACAACGTCTCTTGTAAGCTAAGTGGTTATAAGGTGAAACTCATATGTAAATTTATAATCTGTTCGCGGAAAATTGACTGGTAGAACCATTAGAATTCAAGGGAGCTGACGTCTCAGACGGCTTGTTTCATTGCAGTAGAGGGTCTTTCCTAACTGTTTTTTCGCGATCGAAAAACCAGTTGAATTCTAAAGGTTTTACCTGCCGATTTTCCGCGAAGGGACCTTTAATTTCAGTTTAGTTTTCATTATACGTTTATTTGAAAATTCAGCGCCCCCCCACATTTCATAAATCCGTATTTTTCTTTTTCGGCGGCATTTCGGTCTATAATGTTTCCGTGATATCTTTCTCCCCGTATCTTGATAATATACAATTTGGTAACATTCCGGTAGGGAGATCGAGTTATAGAAGGTTGTGAATTGGGAAAGTTCTATTATGTCCATACTGAACATTACACACTGCATTAAGTTCAAAGTAAATTGTAAAATTAAACACATTAAAATTTATGAGAACGTTATAAAGAATGAATTCAGCATGAGAAACATATTTAATACACGCATTTACAACTTGGCACAGGATATTGATTCATGCTGTTAGTTGACCACAAAATGTGCGTATATTTAAAATCTTGTAATTTCTCACATTACTAAAGAGACATGTCGCACGCCCCGTTTTAGAAGTGACAACTCAAAACTTCTAAATTTCCAGCTGAAAATGTCGTTAAGATAACTAACGTCATATCTATCCTCAGAAAAAATGGCACACCTTCCAATAGTTTATGCGAGAAACGTAAGCATGCAGGTTGTTTCACCATAGTTTATTCAGTGCCACGCAATTTAAAATTATTCAAAACACAAAGCAACAAATTTTGATTTGTGTCACTTCCGAAACGGGGGTGCGATATGGTAAATGTGGACATCGTTATTGAAAACCTAAAACCACGTTTCGATTTTTGATATATGAAAATGTACACAAACAAATAAGACGCATTCAATTACAGAAATTATAATTGAAAAAATTTGAAACCAAAATTAATTTATTATGGTTAATAATAGAATTTTGAAAAGTTTTTGGCTTCCCTGGTAAATTTGCATTTTTCGATTTATGCGGTTTTACACTTCTAACTACTCTATAATGCTATGTAACGAATGATTTTTAAACCTACAATTACAGAAATTTTTCCATTGAAAATAGTTTCCCGCCAAAGGGATGCATAATACGAAAATTGTTTGTTTGTTTGTTTTTTGTTTTTACGGCTCAAAGACTACAGTGGTCATGCTGCGCCGGGACCTACTGTTTTCCGAGGAATCCGAACCTCTTAAGGCCTAATACGAAAATTGTAATTTTTCGAGTTATGCACTGTTGTCTATTGTGGCGTTAGCCCAGATAAGACCATGTTACGTCGAGATATATTTGCCGCTGCCGGAGGAATCCCAAACTCTTGTCTTAGGGCACCAAACCTCTGAATACTGTGTGGAGGATAAATGAAATGAGCAGCACTGGATTCGAACCCGGATTAAAGGCACGGTTGACGAATGTGCCACCTTTACGCCACAGTAGGGCTGTGCCATTTTTGTTGCGGAGATGTGACGTGTATTCTTGAATAAGTAACATTGCAGACGAACACTAATTACAGATTGAACATCGAGAAACACCCAAGTGATTATATTCGTAGTTTCAATATATTTTGTTCTAGGCGTATTTTTGCGTCCTTGTCTACAAGACTGATCAATGGAAATTTTGGGTCACTCGTTCCAAATATTTTTCTAAAGGGCCAGTTTGCTTTCTCATGTCGACTATTTAAAGATTTAAAATAAAAATAATATAGAAGGGTTATTAAAATATCGATCTAGAAGAACACGTCTAATTAATATATTAATAATGCCATGATAATTTTAAATAGAGTCGATTCTTTCAAATACATAGCTACAAGAAAAAGATAATAGCATTCATATACTTACTTTGTATTCCAAGCAAACGGCAAGATGCAAGTTTCTTATTGCTAGATTCTGATTTTGAAAGGAATACTTCTACAAATATAAAACAAAGATAAAGAGGAATAAAGATCGTTTCTTTATAATGTCACACATTTGTACAGATCTTTACGCGTGTTATGACGCAAGAACCGCTATGATAATGGTGAGCCAAGACAACCAGTTTTACGAAGAACTTAAGTTTAGGCAGAGCCGACGAGAGTGGTGGGGGGACGACAAGCAGGGCCTGCATCCCGGGGAAGAGGTCATGGGGGCCGGCCGAAGTGAGCCTGAGGCCCGTTTTGGCTCTCGGCGGCCCTGGGCTTAGGGAAATAAATTCCGGAATAGGGATCGGTAGGAAAACGATAAGCCATATCTCAATCTAGGAGGAATATTTAATCGCTACCTTTTTCTCCTATTTTTTTTTTTTTACCGATACAACTTACTCATTTTATTTCAACAATGCATTACTTTAGCTCTTAAAGTAGGTTCAGCTTGAGTTTCCACGGCGCAAGGACAGCAAGAATCATGTTGCCCCGGGACTTTCAGCTTTCCGGAGAATATCTGAACTATAGCCGCTGAAGGGAATCAATGCCCGGATTGCAGATCAATAAAAGATGGCAAGAGTTTACCACTAATAAAATTCAAACTGCTTTTTGGCTCGGTAGACAACCTTGTTAAAATCGTGAGGCTAATTTTGTAAGAACTAATTTCGTTGGAAGAGATGATTATTCTAATTGGAATCAGTTCATATTGATAAAATTTATGAACTGTACTTATCAGTCGATACCATGTTATATGTAAATGTAAGACTTTTATTTCATTGTTCGGTGGAAAGAAATCGCAAAAACAGGAACATTACTTCGTTGAGGACAATCCAAGGCACGAAGCTCAAGTTCGGATTCAAAGCATTTGTTCGTCTGCCGTTTAGCCGGAGCAATTCTGTCCCTTGATCGCCCTGTGCGCAGTCTTCAATTTTTTTCCAGTCTAGATTTAATCTATTAGCACACTAAAAAATAAGAATTTTTCAATTTAAGGATTAATAAAATGCACAAAGTTACCAAAAATAATTCGAAAAGCAATCTTAATATGAATAACATATACTAAGTTACAGTTGGTGAGAGAACAAGTTGAATGTGTTAACTCCGATATTTCCCGACAGAGAATCTAAAACCTAGCTCGCTAATTCTATATTTCTTATTACGTAATTAAGTTCTTAAATCAGAAAAAACAGTGTCTTTTGAGAATATTTCAATTTCTTTAGACTTGCCTTCACTCCGTTTAGAGATGGTTTTCTATAAGATTCCATGCAATCTATAAATGGCAAGTGCTCACTGGTTTTTGGATACATATAGATGACGCAGCTCTAAAAGTAAAGAAAGAAATTGTATAACATACACACAAAGTGTCTTACACCAGGGTTATAAACATCTAGGAGGGGTAGGGTACACCTAGACGAACAATATTTGTCATAGAACCTAGGGTCGCAAACCACTCACAGCGCTAGTTCTAAAACCGTCCAGCATGCACAAATATTTACAACCAGTGCGTGAAAAGCGCCAGATAAAACTCAGGTCAGCTGCTCAAGTGCATAGATGATTAGGACATCGCATTTTGCGCTTCTCATGCACTGGTTGTCACTATTTGTGCATGCTGGACGGTTTTAGAACTGGCGCTGTGAGTGGTTTGCGACCATAGGTTCTATGACAAATATTGTTCGTCTAGGTGTACCCTACCCCTTCTAGATGTTTGCAACCCTGGTGTTGGGACACCCTGTATATATAAGTAAATTACTACAATGGAATATGCAATGCTAAACGCACTATTTACAGTTCTATATAAGCTATATGTCAAAATCAATCCGCACACAAGGTGCCTTGATTATTACTACTAGGTTTAAATAAAAACAATATAATAATTTTTACTTGAACGGTATTTCCATAGCATTCAGAAGGACCATGATGACAAGCAAATTTTTCTTTTTCATGAGGAGTTTCCTATGCAAAAAAATTTAGTTTAAAAGAGAAATTGCACAATAAAATTATATAATTTCATGGCGTTATGCTTTCTTTAATGTCTTCTTATTTGCAGGAATATTGCATATTTCGTATATATGCACAGACCCCGCTTAATGCGAGGGTTGTGCTCAAGGAAACAGAGCGGGCTGCGAAGTAATTATAACTCTGGAAGAGAGTTCATGAACTACTGTAATGGTGGCCGCGCTGGAGGAGTTTCAAGCAGCATTTATAGTAAAATCTTAATATTTAAAAAACAATTCAATCTATAAATCGCCTTATAACGAATCAACATTGTCCTGAGTGATGTGGGATCCGAGTGAATATAGTGCATAAACAAGTGAACAATGTTTTTACAAGTCAAACACTACGCAGATTAAATTAAGAAACAATTTTTATCAACGATTTATATCAAGGATTTTTATCAATGTTTTTTTAGGCGTAGTAATAGTAACGCCGATGTTATGGCATGGTTAGATGGTGAAACGTTCGTAAAGAAAAGAAATGTTTTTCCGTCTGGTGGGGCACGATTCTACGATCTTCTGCTATCTGAGCAGGTGCTTCCCACGATCTTCTGCTATCCGGGCAGGTGCTCTTTCAAACTGAGCGACAGACGACAAACACTTAACCCCTTAAGAGCGTATTTAAAACGTATTTTCCGAAACCGATTAAACCGGAAAATATGCTTTAAATACGTTCGTAGGGAGATTGAATGTTTGTCGTTTGTAGTTCAGTTGGTAAGAGCACCTGCCGAGATAGCAGACGGCCGTGGGATCATACCTCACCAGACGCAGAAAAATTTCTTTTCTGTATGAACGTTTCACCATCTAACCATGCCATAACATCGGTTTATTATCAGGACGCCCAAAAAAATGTTGATAAAAGTTGTTTCTTAAAGTGAAGACACACAAGAGAAACACACAGTAATTCGAGTATCCAATTTTTTTTACAAATGAGTTTTTCTAGATAATGACGTACAATAACTGCTTTATCGACATACAAAAGCCCTGGTAATACATGGCCCAGCCCATTTTGAATTTGTGGTATTATTACCAAGTTACGTGCAGATCTTTAGTGCAATATCACTTCAACATTTCAACGTTACTCGATAGACTTCATCAGGAAGTAATCGCACGTAAAATGAAATCCTAAGCAGGCGATCAATAAACCCCTTCAGGTGAAAATAGAGCAGCGAGTTCTTCGCTTGTGGTTTCAGTTTGCCTACTTGTTGATACGATAGTAAGTTCAGCTGAACTACTGATGAAGAAAATGCGCCGAGAGTGTGCCTTGTGGCTTGAGAATGTCAGCTTTCTTCAAGAATGGCAAACTCGTCCGATGTCATTATTGCATGAGGTCCTTGGGGCCGGGTCAAGAAAGCAAACGAATACGCAGGCGTTCGTTCAAACTATTAGTGGCAGAACCAATAGGTAATTCCATTAAGCGAAGAAGTGTGTGTGAGGGGGTACTCTTAAAAGGTTAGAACAGTCATAGAAATTTTGTTCGATGGCGTGAGGATAACGAAGAGCATGCTGGGCCATGGTTCATAGTTTTCATGGAGATCCGTACCTGTTGCTCGCGGAATTAACTTCCGGATTACGAATTAATAGAACGATGGAGATTGTTCGTTATCATCGGGATTTAAAACCATTTTTTTTGGTCGGTAGATGAATACATATCAGCATCACTGCTGGGCCTTATGAAGCTGGTACTTGGGTTGATATTGTTCGGAATATTCAAGTAATTCGAATATCGGAAACAAGCCATATTTATTTCATCCATTCAAGGCATTTTATTAATACACCACTTCCTGTGCATCACCCACCAGTCATTTTAATTTTTTATTCGCATAAAGCAAACGAAAATTAACTACCAGCCGAACTTGGCCCTGCGGTGGCGCAGTGTGGTAACGCGTTCTCCTATTGCGCCGTTAATCCGGGTTCGACTCTCAACAGTGTACACAGAACGCTTACTCAGAGATCTTATAAAAAGATCGCACTGCTCACTGTAGTCCGGGGTTTGGTTCCCTAGGCCATAAGAGGTTCGGATTCCTCGGAAAACTGTAGGTCCCGGCGCAGCATGACCACTGTAGTCTTTGAGCCGTAAAACCAAAAAACAAACAAAACCAGCCGAACTTAGAATCTGTTTGCAAATTTATCATCGTACTGGCTACAGTCTTAATTAGATTGATGTTAAACCTAGTATAATGCATCTCATGACAAATTATTCCTACCTCATGTCGCAGAGGTTAAGTAGTTTTGCTACACCACTCATTTTCTCTCTCTCTCGCTCTTTGGGACTAGTCCGAAATTTTATATACTCTGAGCTATCCATAACCATTGTCGTCATACTTTTGTTCATGGGCACTGACTGCATAAAAATATTGGGGGCGGGGGGACAATATACCAGTAGAAGGCATTTTGTTTGAAATTGGAGGGGGACATGGAACCCTAATACCAACATTGGGGGGACGGGTCCCCCTGTCCCCCCCGCTAACGGCGCCCGTGCATTTGTTTGAAAGAAAATCACCAAGTTTGAATCTTTAAAATAGCACATTGAGAACAACACACGCGGAAAATACTTATGCTTCATAGCGTACGTTGCAGAACATTTTCGATTATTGAGAATAAATCAAATTGAGAATTGTTTTATGTTACAGTAAGGGTTTGACTGTGGGGGGGATGGAGAAAACAAGAAGCTAGTACGGGACGTTTCTTCAATATACGTGTAAAGATGCTTGTGTAGGTATTTAGAATTCATAGTTTAGTTACACAATTGGACACGTGAAAGCTATTGAAAATTTTTAAAACGTATTTATGGATTCTGTTTGCTTTCCTTTTCTTTCTTTCTTTTTGGTTTTACGGCTCAAAGACTACAGTGGTCATGCTGCGCCGGGACCTACTGTTTTCCGAGGAATCCGAACCTCTTAAGGCCTAGGGAACCAAACCCCGGACTACAGTGAGCAGTGCGATCTTTATGAGATCTCTGAGTAAGCGTTCTTTTTGCACTGCTGGGAGTCGAACCCGGATTAGCGGCGCACTAGGAGAACGCGTTACCACACTGCGCCACCGCAGGGTTATGGATTCTGTTGATTCTACCGTTAGGAATATGTATGTGTACTTAGTTGAATACTTGCAATGAAATCAGCAATCGGGAATTTTCTGTTTGAATCTTAGGGCAGAAGGGTAGCAAGGGACTTATTGCACCGGGACCTACAGTTTTCCCGAAGAATTGGATCCTTTTAAGGCCTAAAGAACCAACCTGCGGACTACCGTGAGCAGTCAGTCGGCAAGCGTTCTGTTTTTTTCTTTTTTCGAACAGTGGGCAGTCGAACCCGGGAGAGCCGCACGCTAGGAGAACGTGTTACCACTGAAAGGCTTGGGCAATCGAGTTCGGTGAAAAGTTGGAGTCACGATCTAGAATAAAATATTAATCCAAATTGAACTTTTAAATGAAATACTATAAAACCTCTGAATAGTGGACACCTAGGGACAAGTTTCTCTTCGCTATCAGGGAGAGTTAGGGAATAACAAGCATCATGACCGGGAATTGGCAAAATGTCCGTTAAACAGAGGCGTCCGCTATTCGGGAGTATTCTGTTAAGGAGAGTCTACTGTATCAACAATTTAGTTTTTTTTGTGAAAGAACTGTCAGTAACTAGGCCTACATCTTATAAGCTATTGAATTTTGAAGTTCCACGAGCATTTCTTCTGCAGGAAGGGTTGAGATCTCTGATTTTGTTAATAATGTTACGAAGACTTTAAGAAAATGGAATTTTCAAGAGAAGTCAATTTAACTCGGCTACACGACATACACTTGTACAAGTACAGTCGTGACTCTGTGATAATACGGCAAATTCAAATGGGCCTTGTTACCGCTCGTGTCAATAAGACATTTGTTTTCCCCTGTTGAAAACTTTACGTATATTTAATCTTTAGTAGTTCAAACCCCGATGAGGTTATTTTGTGAGTTTTTTTCTATTTATTACATAGACATATCCATCTTGCATTTTTCATATCTTTATTTTAATGTTTTTTGCCATTTTATTAAAAGAATTCTAGACACCAGTGCTATCACTAACTGAAGAAGTTCATGAGTGAAAAAGACAGTTACACCTTTCAGGAAAGTAGTGAACGCTTTTTTTTTTTTTAACATATTAAAAGCTTATGGAAATTATTAAAATAAGGAAATCTAAACTTGCGTTTCTGCGTTGTTTGTTGTAAAGAAAGATGTATGTTATAAAAGGAAAATACATTTTTCTTCTCGACTTTATTTTCATAGATTTGCTCATACAGTATTTCGATATTAAACTCTGAAAAAAAGCAACAGCAGCCATGGGCGCCCATATGAGTATTTCTTGTGGGAGGAAGCTGAGCAAAATTAGTACCTCCTTCTCAAGGCTGTCAAACATTTTAGTGAATATACAAGATACCAAAAGGCTACAAAAATAATTGATACTAATTGACAATTAGTAATGAGCTAAAAAGTACCTTATTTTAAAATGTGACGGTGAATTTTTTTAAAGTAAATGCACATCAGAATCAGGGAAATCAAATTTTTGAACGGCTAAGGGGGGACCCGAGCCCCTCCCCATTTGTATGGGCGCCCATGAAAGAAGCAGTTGTTACGACTTCCTACACCCTCTCTTCTATTCCTGACCTAATTAATTCAATTAATAACAATAAATAATTCAATTTCAAGTGTAACACATATTCACTTCACTATATGCACAATTCAACATGTATATCTCAGGTGGAACTAATCGTTATTATTAACTTACTACGGCTTTTCCAAATGGGATTAAGTTTATGTCCATGATGTCCCCAATTTTTTGATACGTTGGATTCAACTGAAACCTGGTGAAATTCATGCTATCCGGGCAATCTGTCTCATAGTATACATCAACCTTGACGTTTTTAGCAGGACGAGGATCGATCGCAATTGGACTGTAATGGAATTGTGCGGGCACCTGAAAATAAAAAGTGTACTGATCATTATAGGCACAAATACGTACATACGTTTTAAAAGAGTGAATAGGAGTTGGTTAATAGACTCGGTAATGTTAGTTCACTAGCTTTGTCAGTTACATACTCTTTTTCCTTGTACATTCAACATTGGCGGTCATCTTAGCCATGTTGGTTCTTGGCTGTACTTACTTCCAGCTAAGGTACGTTGTCAGTCGCTCTTTCCATAGCAGCACCGTACGGGTGACTGACACCACCCTACGATACATACGGCCGTGTATACTCGGGAGTCGAACCCTATTCCAGAGAGTCAGAAAACTGCGTATATACCTACCAGACCACCAGAGCGCTCGTGTAGTAAATACTAATTTCATTGTAAAAAAGGCTCTGATCATTTTAAACAGCTGGAATTGCTAACAGCGTGCTTATTCATTCCAAACAGTTTACGCTTTTTATTTCTGAAAACAGAGTTTTTATTAAAATTTTTACAATGATATAGTTTATAAACCT
>QLNU02015360.1:211739195-211755953 GCA_006491805.2 Dysdera silvatica | reverse complement strand
ATGAATATGTAGAAGACATACTTGCAAAATTCTTTACCAAATGTCTTAACAGCGGTAACATACCAAACCAATGGGATTCTGCAACAGTAATTCTTTTGCATAAAAAAGGTGATAAAGAGGATTTGAAAAATTACCGACCAATTAGCTTGTTACCTGCTATTTATAAAATCTTCACAAAAGTGCTAACACATCGCCTGCAGAAAAAATTAGATGCAGCTCAACCAAGAGAACAAGCTGGATTTCGAAGTGGATTCAGTACAGTGGACCATATTCAAGTATTAAGAGAATTAATTGAAAGAACACATGAATATGAACTTCCATTGTGTGTTGCATTTATTGACTATGAGAAGGCCTTTGACTCTATTAAAACATCAGCAGTCATCAACTCTTTAAGATCAACAGACATTGAGGATGTGTACATTGACATGGTGAAACGTGTGTATAAAAATGCAAGTGCAAAATTTCGGTTACATAAAGATACCAAAACTATCAAACTTGGCAAAGGGGTGAGGCAGGGAGATACCATTTCTCCAAAACTTTTTACTTCTGCTTTACAGATGATTTTTCAGCTGATAAATTGGAATAACAAGGGAATAAAAATAAATGGTGAATATTTAAATCATCTGCGGTTTGCTGATGACATTGTTATTTTTTCAACGGACCCATTAGAACTCCAAGACATGGTACAAGAGCTCTCAACTAGAAGTGAAGAAGTTGGACTCAAGATGAACCTACAAAAAACTAAGATCATGTTCAATAATTTTGTAGAGGAAACAAAAATACAAGTTGACAACACTGAGCTAGAAATTGCTGATTCATATATTTACCTTGGCCAGCTGATTTCAATGGATGGCAACATTATGAAAGAACTCAACAGACGTATTAAGCACCAGGTGCCATTTCTTATGTCTTCTTTCATGCTTTTGCGCAGAGTTTTACAAAGTTCTATGTACTCAATCCTGGAACTGGTATTTCGATTGTCCACCTTCATATCTCTTCGCCTTTTCATGAGCTGTTTCGTCTTCTCAGATAATTTGCTATTGTGCTTTTTACAGGTTACACCACCAATTTCCCCAGCAGTTTCAACTATTGTCTTAACAATGTTTTCGTTTGCTTATATATATATATATATATATATATATATATATATATATATATATATATATATATATATATATACATACAATATATATATATATATATATATATATATATATATATATATATTTATTTCATTTAATTTTTCATGGATAGTTTTTACCGTGAATTCCCACCAGGAAGGATAAAGTGTATTACAAATGTTACAGCAATTCTTTCTTTAATTTGAAAAGTATTCTTTGGTGTAGATAATTTAGCAATTAAAGTTAAGTTTTACTCGTGGTTAAGAGCTTGTGTGTTACGATGAAAGGACAAATAAGGTCACGCTACCATGGGACCTACGGCTTTCCGAGGAATTTGAACTTCTTTTGACTAGGGAACCAAACTTCTGACTACGGTGACCTGAGGAAACAGCACACTTTCTCCGACGCCATTAAATTTGAACTGGGGTAAATAACACGAAAGACGAAAGCATTACCTCTACACCGCCACAGGGCGAGGTCAAGAGTTTAATGTAAACGCATCCAGTCAAGGGATTTTTTTTTGTCAGTCTCGAAAAGATAAAAAATGCTGCATACAAAGAAATGTAAGTATACAATAATTAGAAGTTATTTACTTCGGGCATGTATTTTAGCTAAATATTTCTGTGTATGCGATTTATGGCATGTTTTGTATACAGTGGTGTGGTTTGTTTGTTTGTTTGTTTGGATTTTTTATGGCGCAAGAGCATCTGGGCTACACTGTGCCAAGTATACAATGGCACCTGGTAAATTGACCATCTGAATAAGGTGACCACTTCTTATACGAGAGAACTGGTAGGGACTTAGTCATGTCTATACCAAATCTTCATTGACCATTGTAGTCCAGTCCTATTGAACAAATTGTAGTCCTGTCCTAAGGGTCGTAGCTTTCGGCAGGTTCTACTGTGGTATATGTATGTATGACCACCGTTTTCAGGCCCAATGGGTTGGGTTCGAGTAAGCTTGGCTGTTTCTTAAATGCAGCGTTCTTCAAAGGTCATGTTAAGCCGTCGGTTGCGTTCCAAATGACCAGCCTTGGGACCTCTCTGAGAACGTATACAACTCATAATTTAAGTCGTGTAAGATATTATTACCCTTCACAGGGATAACACAATTGCCAAATAATGGTCAACACACAAAGCCACCAAGGAAAGTTTTTTGTGAGTTTTCGTGGGGGAATTTATTATACAATAATTTTCGACACTTACGTATGAATTAGCTCAAACTAGTCTTTTTTTTGTTGTTGTTTAAAACGAAAAGAGACGCTGTCCTCATCCTGGATATATGTAATATATCCTATAATAATATCATACATCCTTATATACGGAGAAAGAGCGTTGTTTCCTGTCCTCATTCGTCTAGCGGTCCAAGACACTCCGGGCTAAACGGAGGGACCCTGGTTCGAATCCAGGATCGGGAAAGCGTCTCTTTTTCTCCAAAAATAAATAAGCTCTAGTTTGAGCTAATTAATACGTCGATGTTGAAAATTATTGTATAATTTAAGTCATATTCAGATAACTTTTGATTTGGTTTTATTGAATGCGGTTTTGAATGTTAGTATAAAACTGAGGTCTTCAATCACATTAAAACAGTGTTAATATATGAGAGAAATATGAGCGATACACTGCGCAAAAATAATATTTAAAACAAATTACACACAAACGCAGTTTAATTTGAGCAGGAGAAACATTTTACAATTGTTTCGGTGGAAAATCAAGCGTCCACCATCGTGTGAGAGATCCACCAGTGTCCAAACTGATTTGTTGCCACTAGGCAACAAATCAGTTTGGAAGAATTTTCTGACGATGGTGGACGGCTCGATTTTCCACCGGATAACAATAAAACATATAAACTGCGAATTAACCACAAAATTCTAATATACTTGGAAAGTAAACATTACAGAATTGGCACATATTCTATGGCTCCGAAGATGACGGCTGCAGCTGTCGAAAAACATTAAGTTTTAACTACGCTAGTTGTGTGACGTCTTATTATTTTCCAAGTATGGATCACGCAGTGTTATACTGTGTTTTGTTATCAGTTTCACTATATTTAATATATTAAAAATGTTAAAAAGGAAATACCTCCTGAAAAATTGGTTCCATTTAAAGATAAAAATATTCTGTGGCCATTTTAACATATTTGCGTTGTGATTTGTTTAAATTTTCCCATGCTCTCATATAGACAACAATGAAATCGGACTACAGTAGAAATTCGATTATCTGTACCTCAATCATCCGGATCCTTAATTATCCGGACGGGCGGAGCTTAGATTTTTTTTTCTTTTTTTTTTTTTGAAACAAGCGCCCTCGTGCGGAAGCGGAGAAGAAGAGAGTGGGAGGGGAACGGCTCCCATGGTAATGGAAGCCTCTTCCACATGGTATGTGCCAGCCGGTCGGAAGGTTCTTATGTAGTTTAAAATCTTTGAGGCGTCAAGTTTTTACATACATGCAGTATGTTTAATGTGCATCAATAAAGTTGTTATACCATTTTTAAATTTTTAAAAAATTTTCCTTGTTTTCCGATTATCTATTTTAATTGTATTCGGATATCCGGGTTTTGGTTTATCCGGATGTCTCTGATCCCAATTAGCCCGGATAATCGAGTTTTTACTGTACTTTCAATTTTTAGTTTGTAAGTTTTACGGCGCAACGACAGCAAGTGTCATTCTGCGCCGGGACGTATTTTTCCGAGGAATCCGAACTTTGGAGTCCAGAGAACCAATCTCGAGACTACAATGAGCAGTTTGTTTTTTAGTAATTTTCCTGATTAGAATTACTCACACGAATGTAATTTAAATTAGCAGTTTTATATACAGTTTTCACAAAAATCCTTATAAATTTCCAAACTCGTAATTACATACTAGTTAAATACGCTGCAACATATTGGAAATAAAATGCATTATTATATTCTAGACGGTTAAAAGGTATTTTAAAACAAGTCGTGGCGTACAACTACTAATTTCCAAACATACACTTATTAACTCTAAATGTTATCAGCATTAATAATAAAAGTAAGCATTAGACTAAGTAAAATACACTAAAAATTCCGTATATCATAATTTGGGTGAACCCTGATTTTTAGATCTTTGGTTATTACGTCGAAAAATTGCTTCCAACTTATATGTCGAAGTTTTTCTATATATCTAGATTATTTTACGGAGTCGTGGACTTCAATACATGGAGATATTGCTGTATATGCTGTCGCACTCCCATATTTCAGTACGTTAAATTTTATCTGAATTTGGCAAAGGTTTTCGGCTAAATCAACACTATTATAAAAAAAAACATATTTTGACGATGCATATTATCTTTACGAAAGCTTGCAATAGCAAAATTATAATGTCGCAGCTTTTGATAACGAGAAACGCAGTTTTGTTTTTAATATAGTGGATTGTTAATAGGGGAAAAATAATTTCTTAATTTCTCTGATATCATTATGTCTTTCTAAGAACGTATTTCTGGAAATTCGTGTTTTGCATGTCTTAACCTAGACCTTGCATTTCAAGGTAGCAAGTTGCGAGATGATTTGAATATCGGGGACTGATGGTACAAGGTGTCAATGTCGTTCACGTGAACAGAAGAATGACCAAAAATTATAACCTTCGCCAAATGAGATTTTCTTAAGCTATATAGCTTGAGTCATAATTTTTAATTACGTGAATGCGAGAGTGATCATCTGCGTTTTTGAATTAGCAATTAGCAGCGTATTTTACTTATAAAAAATGTGCTTACAGAATCAGAAAAAGCGAGGTCTTGAGCACAAAATTAGCTTATTCTGATAAAAGATGGAAAATGAACGTTTATAATAATATTTGGAGTGAATTTAAATACGATTAGTTATCATATTTTTCGTTCAATCTTTCATAAAGGTGAATTTTCACTTAGATATGAATAATAATAATGCATTAAAATTTCCGAAGCTCTACTGGTGATTCATATACAAATTCTAAAGTTGGTATCAACAATTTTTTATATTAGTTTTGGTAAATTTCAGTGTCAATAAATCCATAAATTTTTCAGTAAACATGTTTAATTGTATTTCGTTCTAATAGCGAGTATCGTGAGACATTAACGTGAATTTGATTTTTGAATGAACTAAAATTTCATTGGCGAAATCTATGCAAAATACGTGTGTGTATGAAATATACCATCCATATAATAAACAGAGCAGCGGTCGGCTACTGTGCATTAGCGCTCAGTTGACGCGTGATACCGTTAGCAGACGGGTTAGTCCATTGCAGTTTAGGGAAGGCCGTCTTGGAGGAACTGGTTTTTCCCGCGCGAAAAACCAGTTTCGGCAAGACGCCCTTCCCTAAACTGCAATGGACTAACCCGTCTGCTAACGGTATCACACGCCAACTGAGCGCGAACGCACAATACCTATTGGACACGGAGGGACTTGATAGCAAAAATAAAATTTCGAATATGATGATTGTCAAAAATCTACTCGATTTATATTAATAGTTCGATAGTAGAACATTCAGAACTTGGTAGGTGAAAGATGTGCACGCAGTGATACTGCAGTATTACTTTTGCATAACACTATTACAAGGTTACCGACTCCTAACTTTGAATTTGGGACAGAAAGACGACTTGGATGGTTGGAATGCGTGTGTCTGCCACAGTGAAAGGATAGCAGAAGTTATATAGTGCCGAGACCTAGAGTTTTCCGATGAATATAAACTCCTGTCGCTAAGAGAATCAACCCCTGACTACGGCGAGTAGTTAGTTGGTAAGCGCATTTTTCGTTTCCCACCACCGTTAGTCGTCGAATCCATATTAATGGCACATTAAGTGAACGTGTTGTCACGTCAACGCAGGGTTTTGGAACATGTGGAAAGAATGGCAGAGGCAAGGATGGTTAAGATGATTATGAGAACCAGCTTGGAAGAGGAGGAAAAGAGTTGGACGCCCCAGGAGAAGGTGGAAGGACAGAAATCTCATGATAGTAAGACAGCAGTGAAGAAAAGCTTTAGATAGAGAGGTGGGGGGTGACGATGGATAAAGAGGGCCAGGTCTTCCAAGGACCGTAGCCTGAAGAGGAGGATTTACGAAAACATTCGAAATAAAAAGGCCTGCTAATTTTCTTAATTGCTGTATGTACCATCTATATACTACCATCAAATCAGTCGATTTTCTTTATGCGCAAGAATAGCGAAGATCGTTCTGCATCAATACGAATATTAAAATTATATAAGAAGAAAACATTTTTGTGACAGGATCGAAAACATTTTTGTGACAGGATTGAAAACATTTTTGTGATAGGATTGAAAACATTTTTGTGATAGGATTGAAAACATTGGTAATAAGTTTGGCCATAAAGGAGATTGGAAAATAAGACAGTATTTCCTCTTTATAAAAGGAAATACAGTGCTCGCCGGTTAATGAATTCACTAGTTAAGAAAACCAGCCGTTTTATATAATCAAATTTCCAAGAAAACGGATCCAATTCAATGTATTAATATTATATAAAATAAATGGGTGTAAAAACACTGCGTTTTATAAAAAATAATCTTAGTGCTAACGTTTAATAACATAGATACTAAGCAAGAAATCAAGGTAAAAAGAACGTATTCGTTTCCTTTGATTCCTGTTTAACTATTCAGCTGCATATTCCATTGTGAACGACCCGAAATTTGGAGGAGTGGCTGGCATGGGGTTTTGTCTTCGTGTGTCTGCTTTTGTCCACCCGTTTAACTAAAGTAAGGTGGGGGCGAAGATCGTTGTGAAGAAGGTGGAGGAGACTTCTGCAGAAAATTTACGTCATTTTTACTTTAATATGAACACGGTTGAAAGATTTAATTAAAAACTCTATCAAATAAACCGTGATGGGACAGTTGTTTTTAGAAAGATTTATAGTGGTAGGTATCTTTTACGGTTCTAATTAATGCGTTTATAAATCAATTGACAATCTAATGAATTTCAAAATTAGCTAAAAGTTTCGTTTCGTTTCTTTTTGGTTTTACGGCTCAAAGACTACAGTGGTCATGCTGCGCCGGGAATCCGAACCTCTTAAGGCCTAGGGAACCAAACCCCGGACTACAGTGAGCAGTGCGATCTTTATGAGATCTCTGAGTAAGCGTTCTTTGCACTGCTGGGAGTCGAACCCGGATTAGCGGCGCACTAGGAGAACGCGTTACCACACTGCGCCACCGCTGGGCTTAGCTAAAAGAATGGTTACACAGCACATTCGAAAATTAAACACTTTTAATCGGTTTTTTGTGTACTGATTTTATTCTTACTAAATTGCTAATTATTAATTTGTCATTATTAATTAGTCTTATTATATTTAGTTGGGTTTAGTTCATATTTAGTTATACTACGTTTAAAATTAATAATTAAGTTATTACATGTGGTGGTCGCAATGATTTTATAAGAAGTTTAAATCTTAAATCGACAGTTATTGAAGTTTTGAGTCTCCATTTAATAAGACCAAATTTATTAGAACTGAAGTGATTTTATTAGGTGGCGGGTACTATAAACGTTAAAACAATACATTTCTTGCTGTGTTTAACTATATTTCGTTATCTAGTTTAAGCTTTTATGCTCCGAGACTTCTTTGGAAGACTTCGGACTGGATCTCCAAGCTAGATCGTAGCAAGACAGCTTTGGAAAAGATAACAGAATCATAATCTAAACTTTGATATTTAGGTAATTGTAGTCATAATCCTACTGCGGTAATCGTAAGCATATACACCGATTATAATCGGTGTATATGCTTACGATTACCGCAGTAGGATTATGACTACAATTACCTAAATATCAAAGTTTAGATTATGATTCTGTTATACAATATTTTTTTCCCACCCACATATAATTATCTCAAACTAGAGCTTTTTCTCAAAAAAACAAAAAAAGCTCTAGTTTGAGCTAAATATACGTGGGTGGCAAAAATTATTGTATAATAAATTCCCCCACGAAAACTCACAAAAATCTCGCCCCGGAGGCTTTTCTGTGTTGACCATATTTGGCAATTGTGTTATCCCTGCGGAGGGTAATAATACCCTATATTACGATTTTGATTACGATTACAGTCAATTTTCATTTTTCGATTCTGACTAGGATTATGCATACACATAAAAAACATGATTACAATTACAGATTTTAATCACGATTACTTGCAAGCAATCAGAAATAATCAGTTCGATTACGATTATAATCATAGCGATTATGATTACGACTACCTAAGAATTTCAAAAAATGATTATGATTAAATGAAATTTAAAAGTGTGATTATGATTATATTGCAGATTACAGCTACTTCAAAACATTCAATTACAATTACAGATGTGATTACGCGAAAATGTAATTATTACAATCGATTATATTTATTAATAAAATGATTACATAATATTATCATGTGATTATATTATATAATCACTTGATTACGATTACTCGGAGTCCGGTTAAGACAGGTCTGTCTTCATGAATCGAACCCAAAATCATGGTGTAAAGGGTGTAATAAAAAAATAGCAGTGCAATATAGGGGCTAACACTCATAAATTATATTTAATGGCGTGAACATCTGTCGCCGCAATGTTAAATATCAAACGTTCAAAATTAAAATTTCAGGAGCTTTAAAAGGCATTTGGAATTTAGTTAAACTAAGGAACACAATGCAAAGTATCTATTTAGAGCATCAGCACACATCAAATTGTTCACGACACTAATTTAACGATAAGAATATACAAAGACAGATCCTTTTGTTTGTGTATCTTGTTGGCTCAAGGACAACATGATCATTGTTGTCCTTGCACCACTGTCCATCAACAGTTATGCTCCACCGGAATCTACAATTTTCCAAGGAATTCGACCCTTTAGCTCCCAAGAGAACCACACCCGTTAATGTACGCAGAGGAGTGGTAATGGGGTTGTAATATTCACTGCGATGGAATTTTGTATACCTACGAATATATGGAATTGTAGCTTTACAACCCTCCCTTGTAAACTTTCCGCGTACGTCAGTGACTACAACCCAGACTATGGTCAGCAGAAAAACGACAAGCGTTTTAGGATAACACCGGGAGTCGAACCCTGGTTAACGTCACGACAGATAAATGCTTTACCACCACATCAGCGTATTGCAGTGGTCCAACATTTCCCCCAAGAGTTCTAAACCTCGTAAGGCCTGAGAAACCAACTACCCGGACTACAGTGCGTACACACGATACTTCTTTTAAAAAATTATTTTATTTACATTTTTTTTGCACCGTTGGGAGTCGAGTCCAGCTCAACGGCACCCTAGGTAAACGCGTTACCACTGCAGGGCTGGAGATGTTCTCATGATTACGGCAAATATTTTGTGTATCTCTTAATACGAGAGGATTTATTTCTACGCATTCACGCCACTAGGCAAAATTAGAGCCCATTTAACTCACGGGTACAAATACAAAACCATCCAATTGCAAACCATCGTAGCTCAGTTAACGGGGCAAGGTTCCTAAAAATCGTGGGTTCGAGTCCGGCGTATGGCATCGTCTATCATTTAATATTCTCATGAGTCAAGAACTCTTGTTTGAACCAAAAGAATGAGCGTGTGGAGACAATTGTTCTCCACTCTAATATATAAGATCATGATTTGATATCGCTAAATATGCAATTAGGAAGCTTAAACCTTTGCTATACTTGTTGATATTAAATATTTCAACGTATTCCAAGTTAAAAATATTATTACTTTACAATTTTTATAACTAGTAAATCACTAATTCAAAACATTTTAAGAAATTACGAGTAGAATTCTAGTTATAGAAGCAGCACATTAAAAACTTAGTTGTATTACAATCGTGAGAAATGTATTTCAAATTTCAATATTCGTGACCGTATTCAAATGCAATAAATATTTACATCAAGATGGGATAATAATAAATTATACATTAATTTTCGAGTAATTAATTAATTTTGTAATTATTAGAACGTTAAAATATTATGCAATAATTCTGTGCTTAATAAAAAATAAAAAATATTTAATATACCGGAAAAGAAAATACAGTAAAAGTAAAAAAAAATTATCTTACCAGTATTGTAGCATAAAGAAAGATAGTGAGCGCCAGCAAGACAGAAGACGACGACATTTTGATATTGAATGAGTTCATTTGGCGTGACTGTGAACCGGAAAACCGGTAACCAGTACCTCGGGACGCCACAGGGGAAACGAACAAAAAATCGCCACCGAATGAACTTCAATACATTATAAGGAACGCGACCTGTTTGTGCTTTCTTCTTGCGCATGGATGTATTAGATGGCCAATAAGAACTCAGCCAGACGTATAATAAAAAAAGTCCAAGGGTTTGTTATTCAACCACTACGTTCAGTTAAGTGATTGCAAATTTTATATGTTGAAACAGCTGGAAAGGGTGAAAATTCACTTGAATCGTGGTTGTTAGCTAAACTTGCGTAAGATATCGCAAACATATTTTTTTGTGCGGTTGTGCTTAATTTCTAAGTTACAGCACTAGCATTTTATAAAAGCGAAAGGTTCTCAAATTAACGAGAATTATTCTCATGGCGCATTTTTCGAAAGTGTGTCTCCATTTTTTATAAATTTTCTTTGATAGAAATTAAATGAATTTACAACTATAAAAAAACAAACTAAATTAAAGACGTGGGGGTTTATTTAAGACTAATTATTACCAAAATATAAATATCTAAAGCTTTATTCAAAAATATTTATGTAAAATTACTCATTCTAAATTACTTATAATTTTCTCCAGTACAAAATACTCCGCAGATTACCAAAATGCTAAAAGAACATAAAACTTTTTTTTTTTTGGATTGACAATTTCTTGTGTGATATAAATTCACGCCTTCATTTAAAAATATTCGACATGGTAACTACACCCATGTTTTTGTGGCGCAGTTACGTAAAAATCAGCACATGCCTTAAACTGAAAAAGGTGACTTTGCATGCACTGGGACCTTGTGGTCCAAATGGGGGTTAAAGATGGCTGTGTGTGTTCTTTTGCAAAAGGGTGGGTGAATGGTGGCCGCCGAAGGTGGCGGCGCTGTGATCCCAGACAGGACGCTTGAACAGCGCAATCAGCCGCCTCGGCGGCTGAGGGGGGGAGTGGATTGCCGATCAACACGGCATTCATATATGCACGTTCACGTTAAGTCGTCATTCAACAAAGATATGGCGGCTGTAGTGCTGGGAAGTTTCTTAAAAGACGAATGAGAAAAATATTGGCTTAAGAGAGATTGCCATGGGAGGTTCGACACTGGCGTACACAGGGGGTATTTATGGGGTTATAATCTCTCCATTGGGAATACTTTTTTGTATATATACATATAAAAAAATGGAGTTGTAGCTCCATTACCAAGTCTTATAATACTGTAACTCGCCTTATGAATATTCTGTGTTCGGCGGTAGTAATATATATGCTGTAATTTATACATGTGACGTGAAAGACAAAGGATTGAAGTGGGATTGTTTGACTGATTGTTTGGCTTTTTTATGGCGCAAGAGCATCTGGGCTATACTGAGCCAAAATGGATTTGAAACGTTAAGAAGGGCTCTTTTCTTAGTCTCATAGTAGCTTTCCTTCCATTTACAATTCGAGTTAAATAGGTGATGTATTAAATAAATGCTTTGTTTTTTTAGCGTTGACAGATGATAGCTTTTTCCTTTAGAGTTATTAGGGGAGAATTAGTACTTAAATACTGAATTTTAGCTGCTCTTAAAAATTCAAGAAAAAATATTCGCCGTAAAATTGTGAAAAAATATGCATCGCCTTCAAAAGAATACAATCTACTACATCAAATTTACGGCTTATAAAACCGATGAAATTTGAAAACAAAAAGGTGGCTTGTGCATACGAGGGGAACTGAACTCGGAACCTAATGGTGCGAATGGGAATGAAGGTCGCTGAAATGCTATATGTTTCTTAAAAAGATGTGTGAATGAAAAATGAACTGACCTAAGAGAGATTATGGTTGTGTAGGCTTAGAAAAAATGTGTTTTAAACTTAATAACCCAATTAAGTTGTAGTAACACAGATCTGGGTGTTAAGCTTTGTAATCATTGTACGTATTACACTACACGTTCTTTTATGTACCGTTTGTGTATAAGTTTAAGAACGAAATCGAGGACTCAGCATCATGTAAAGTTTTTTGACAGAACTGCATAATGTTATGTTTGTTTGGATTTTTTTTATGGCGCAAGAGCATCTGGGCTATACTGCGCCAAACATAACGTTATTTATGATGTTATGGTCGAACTGGCTTATAACGGAACAAAAGGAAGCCGTGAAAATATTCGATATATCCACGGGGATTGATTACTATTACTAACCATTAGTAAATTACATTAGTTCACTGAAAGTAAGTTTGATAAGAAGGGACGCAATTTTACATGGCAGTGAGAAAACTAAGTTTCAGCTTTGGAAATTTAAGTTCATCCAAGATTTTAATCTAGGCTATATATTTATGAAAAGTTTGAATAAAATCGGACGAACAAGAACTGTAGATGTATTTAAGTACATATAAAGTCTCCCAAACCTTAAAATCCCGTATTAGAAATATATAAAACGCGTTTAGTAAGTACATCAAATTCCAATATCAAAGAGATTAGCAATTTTTATTAAATACAAGTGAAGAAAACTAATACGAGATTCCTCAGAGATAATCAGCAACAAGTTACTGTCGAATGGCTCAACATATGGATGCTTTTTAAATTTTGTTTTAAATATTGACTTATGATCCTTAAACAGGCGACAATAAAGACAAGCCCAGGATTTCTTATGTGAAGAAAATGAATTCAAGATCGGCTCAACTTTTGATGGACAGCCCATGCAAGTGAAGAAGCCTGTGGGGTGCCACAAAGGCAAAAGGCCTGAACGCAAAATTTCAATATTGCACTGGTGAAAGTGAGTGTTAACGGCTTTTAGCGGGCTCTATTTTGTCCCAGGCGCTGGCAACTCACGCTGCGCCATCGGCTCATGCCAAAGTGTGGATCATCCTAAATGTAGTTTTTATTGCTCTCATAGGCGTAGAGTTACATGGGCTCGTGGGACCCAGCCCCAATTTGTTTGTTTGTTTTGTGGTTTTACGGCTCAAAGACTACAATGGTCATGCTGCGCCGGGACCTACTGTTTTCCGAACCTCTTATGGCCTAGGGAACCAAACCCCGGACTACAGCCCCAATTTAAAATTGCAATTTTACATATATTGCATTGTATAAATATTCATAATGTACTTGTGCCCTTCCAATGGTTTTAAAAACTAAGTTGATTGTTCTTGTTTAAATTAGGAGTAATATTTCAAACTCCAACTATCAACGAGTTTCACGTTGAGAAAACTTACTAATTTTTAATTTACGATTTTTAAAGTTATAGCTTTTGAAAATCCCCATCTCGTTTATTTTACAGAGGTCATTTCTTGTGGAAATTCTTCTTAACGATTTGAAACCTGGAAATAATCAGATTCTCTGAACAGCTAATAAAGGAAGAAATATTTTTATTAGACTAATTTAATGCAAAACAATTTTCAGTCAGTGTTTTCTAGTTCGTTCATTAGTTTCATTGGTCAGCGTCTTATAATTATCCGATGGAGGAAGTCAATAAATTAGGAGTCCATAGTACGAATGTAACTTTCAACTGCCTTTATAACTTCTGATGCAGCTTGTCGAGCCATTTTATGTGGCAGAGATAAAAAAACGGCTGCTTGGATATCTTGGCTTGTTAAGACGCCTTTTTTACTCTTTCTGCTTAATCTACTGGCTTTAACAAACACCTTGTCAAAAAAAATGTTTAGGACATCATCAATAATCCTGACTAATTCGACGGAAATTTCGTAGCCAGGATGTCTTTTTTGGAACACTTTATATATGTACGGGCTGAAATGAAAACAAAGCACATTAAGATTGATTTCATAGGACATGGTTATGAACAGTAATATCAAATTTAAGTAGGAAGGAAAACAGATCTGAGCAAAAACTGACAACTATTGCATTGCGATATTCTGTTACATGGAAACATGTTAGAATATCGCTAGTCAGAAAAGGAAAAGTTTGCCTTAATTTTTACCTGCAAAGGATTTAATGAGTTAGTAGCAATTACACTAGCGCCATAAATAGAACGCAAAGGGTTAAATCGTCAAAGCTTCATAATTATTTATGTATGGATTAGGACATGGTATATGAAAACACGTTTTCTTGTTTCAAGGATAATTGAAAAGTTGAATGATAGCTTAACGTGACTTCTAACCCCAACATTGTTTTGAGAGTTTTACGGCGCAAGGATAAAGGTCATGCTGCCACTTTTATGGCGCAAAGATAACAAGGGCTATTCTGTGCCTGCAAGACTAGTTTTACGTTACAAGGCTTAAAAGAACGTTAAAAACTGTCAGAATGAATTTAGAGAGCACGAGATATAGACGGGGTGACCTTATACCAGTACAAGCATTTGCTTATGCATTTCTTTATGTCATTTCTTTTAAATTTAAAAAACATGAAGTCTAAACTTTAGCCCATATATCTCAGATGCATTAATATCTTTAATTGATATACTTTTCCAATCCCCTCTCCAACACTACTACTCAATGGTTCATCCAACATGGGATATTGCTTAATAAAACCTCTGAAACATACCAACTTACTGAAGTTCAAACCCTCAAATAAGGTATTTTTGATTCAGGGAATGACATTTTATGTTTTGTCCTTCAGTAATGATCATTAGTGCTTTCTAAAATGGTTTTAAGGCGCAGGAACAGTGAAGGTCATGTTGCATTGGAATCCACATTTCTCCAAGGAATCTTGCCATCTTCTACCACCGAGACCAAACCCTGGAATACGGGGTGAAGAAAAACGGCATATATTGAACGATACCAATGGGAGTAGAGACAGAGTTAATGACATGATAGGCGGATGAGTAGCCACCACACAACCGTGGGGTAGTGGATCAACATTTTCCAAAGGCCTAGGGTAGCGTTTCTCAACGGTTCAGCTGTGGTCTGGTACTAGGCCTAAAAAATTATACCGGACTGTAAGAGATTCTCTTGGAATTCGTCATTTTAGTTGAAGTACTTTTCCATGAATAAGTATTTTAAGCTGGAAATATTCCAATGAGAACAGTATTCGCCAAAACGTCGAAAAGCTCCGAGCCAAGAAGGCTTAAATAACATTTATGCCGCAAATGCCTGCAACCAAGCCGTGTATTTTGAAATATATAATTATAAACCTTTATAATTATGCCCCAACTTCTCATACCTATTAATATATAAGTGAATTTAAAATAATTGGAAAGGTGTTTACCAATAAATTTGTTGGGATCGGGCCCTCGTCTTGTAAAAAAAGTTTACAGAGTCGCGGCTTCATAAGAGGTTGAGAAACACTAGCAGATGGAACCAATCTCCGATTGCAGTAAGCATTTACTCTTTTTTCTCGGTACCGCTGGGAGTAAATCCAGATCAGCAGCACGCCATTTAAATGCGTTACTACCGCAGGGCTTTTGTGTTTCTCATAATGGTGATTGCAAGTTCCTTATTAAATATATTTTTTCTGAGATTTCCTATGGCTAGAAAATGACCATTTACAGAAAGTAAAAATTTAAAGTGAGCAATGCAATTTCTAAAAGTCATTTTTACACATAAGTAATTTAAAAGTCTATATTGCTATGTAAAAACTAGATACCGGATGCTTTTATTGACGCACAAACAAAATTTAGCTCGGGAGTAGTAGTTTTCAATAGAGCTCGATATTGTATAACCAGAGTTTACAACCACAGTTTCGGAAAATGTATTTTTCTCCTGGGGATAGCCCCAGCCCCTCCCCCCTTCTCGGTTTTTCCTTGATAAGGTAATGCTCGAAGTGGCCCATGTGTAACCAAAATTTGAGGACTACTATAATAGGTGGTATTAAAAATAGGATTAAATATTTAAGTTTCTATAAATGTTGGAGAAATTAAACAGAATAAAACCGGATATTCCTTTCCACTACCACCTCTTCACTTCGAATTTAATAAAAAATTTCACGCTTTTGAGTTTTAGAGTGTCATAGATGACGTAAGAAACAGTAAGTACCTGTAGAATCCCTTTTGTGGATGTCTCCCTCGCTGACTATCACCTTTGTAAATGACAGAACTGTTAGATGTACCCGGTTCGGAAGAAAGGTCAGTCAGTCTCATCAACTCTCTCTCTTCAACTGGCGTAGATTCTCTATCAGATTCAGTAACTACAGGTATATCAGTTACCTCAGTAGGTGTAATAACATCCTTTTCTTGAAACATCTTAACAGTCATGATTTTATCCAGCTCAGAACAATCCGCAGCTACAATCCCAACCACTTCAGAAATTACCATATTAATCACTTTAGTAGTTATATCCCCCACATCAGTTGGTTCAGTGACTTCCTGCACCATCCCAGTAGCTTCAGTGAGTTCCTGCACCATCCCAGTAGCTTCAGCGAGTTCCTGCACCATCCCAGTAGCTTCAGCGAGTTCCTGCACCATCCCAGTAGCTTCAGCGAGTTCCTGCACCATCTTTGTAGGTTCAATGACTTCCTGCATCTGAACCATCCCCGTAGATTCAGTGATTTCCTGCACCATCTTAATAGGTTCAGCGACTTCCTGCACCATCTCTGTAGGTTTAGCGACTTCCTGCACCATCTCTGTAGGTTTAGCGACTTCCTGCACCATCTCTGTAGGTT
>QLNU02015360.1:211725350-211739095 GCA_006491805.2 Dysdera silvatica | reverse complement strand
TATTTGTTAATAAAGCGTTTTTTAAAAGAGGCAGAATCAGAATTTGGCTTCTACATTAGTGTAGAGTTTAAAGGCATGATTTTCCCGAAAGAAGTCTCAAGTTCGTTCCCCGTAACAAAAAGACTCGATTTAAATTCCTCACAAAGCTGGAGGTCACTTCTCTAGACAGGTTTCATCTTAATGCATAAATTTAGCAGAAGTGTAACTAATGCGTTTAAAGCAAATTAATGAGAATATGAGTAAAAAGGCGAAATTGGTTCTTTGATTATTTTCAATCATTGATGAAGTGATTAAAAATTAATTTAATAATTTTTTCTTTATGCAGTGTGATTATTTGGTTAGGCTATAAGTTTACATACACAGTCGATTTACATGTGACCACTAATAATATCGAGAGGAACACCAGCGGGCTTCGTAGTCGACATTCACCTCTCACATTAATAACACCTGGCGCTCCGCAGTCTCTGTATGGGATGTGAATCAGTGGTGCCATTTACTAGACGCTAGCGGGAGATCGTATCTGAACATGCTGGACGAAGGGAAAATCCTTCTGCGCATGTGCGTGGACTTGAGGTACTAGTAATACCGAAACACGCTGTACATTAGCTAGATTTATTAGTATCTAGCGATTAGATAGCGGTCTCGCCAAGTATTCTTATATTAGCAACGTATTTTAAACATAATTAATCGTAACATGTGAGTATCATCATTTTTATTTAAATACACTGTACGTGAAGATACTGAATCAACATATACTGATTCAGACAGCGCACATCGAATGTGATCGAAACGGCACGAGTCACGAAGAGACGAGCGGGGGGGCGGTGTCTGGGGGTCACCCCCAGTTCGGTCTCTGTGATTCAGTTAATACTTTTATAAATAAATCAGTACTTAATTCATAATAAAATTATTATATTAGCGGGGATACAAATACGGAGCTGTACTATTGCTTGGATGGCTATAGAAGTATCCCTCTATTTTATCCCCTTGCCCAGGGTTTTATATCCCCTCCCTTAATGAAATCTAAACATATACAAAATCTAATCCACACCATATCCCAGGCTAATTAGTGTATGATAGAATTTATGATAATATGTATACAGATATTATTGCCCTTACTTCTTTTTCCCATAATCACAACACTCTTCAGAGAAATCATTTACCTTGTCGCTGGCATATATATCTCACCTATAACAATAATATAAATTTAACTGGCCAGAAATTATGGAACAGTCTTCCCTCAGAACTTAAGTCACTATCGCGTACGCCCATTTTCAAGAAAGCTCTTACGTTGTAGTTACTCGATGGCCAGGTTTTTTGATAATTTTGAATCAATTTTTTTTTTCTATTTTTTTGTCGTGAGTATTTGTGTTGTACATAATATGATACAATGTTTTGGTTACCATTTGTGACTGAATATGTCTATAAACTGTTCTATTAATTACTACTGCGACTTGACCTGTAATTTAACGCGTTCACCAGCGGCAGCTCTCGGTTTAGGTGGTAGCGGGCTGGTCAGGCCTTCTCTTGGCCTTTTTCTGCTGTCTCCCTCCGCAGGTGTCGTGTTTTGAAGTCGTGGAGAAATAAATTATTATTATATCCTTTTTGTCAACAAACATATGTCCGAGTCCACTCGCATGCGCAGAAATGTGACAAGCTATTTTCTCCTATTTTCCTAGCCAAGTAAATATTATCGGATGGAAACACTGATAGGAATTTTTGCAAAGTTCACGCATATACGCATCAAGATTGCCCCTTTGCTCAGCATGCTCAGATACGATCTCCCGCTAGCGTCTAGTGTGCCGTTTGTCCAATTACAATACATTTTCGCAACAGCAGCACGCGAATAGTTCAGAAATTACGCTGTTTCAGAATTTCTAAGTCATTGTCCCGAAAGCCGATAATCATCCCTATCGATTCTAAGAAATCACTCCTTTCGTTCACGACCGTAACGAGTGACGTTTTCAGTGCCTAGAACCCACTTTACATACCCATCAAGCCAGATCATACGTGCCTTATTTCATTGACTACGCTCTGCCGACATTAAAATCAGGCGGTGGTTACATTAGTGACTCAACTATGTACAATATAAACCCACACAGCGGAGAATTCGTTTATAACGACCTTTAAGGGACTGCGCAAATTCGGTCGTTATAGCTGATAACCGCTACAAGCGGTATTTTGTTTTAACTCAGAGTACAATAGCATTTTTATTTTTTAGAATTATTTTTAAACATTTATATTTTATTCTAAACGCGTGTACGGAATTGTTTTTGCTGCTGCAAATAATCGCAATTTAAGAATTCTGGCGATAGCGTAAAACAAACTTTAAAAATTTAAGTAAAGCCGTTTTCGATTTGTTTTATGTATTCATTATACATATATTAAAATGTATTAGATTATTTTTATAAAAATAAATGAATATACAAAATTTATTTATATATATATATTATATATATATATATACAAGCTAAAATATGCATAAAATATTTACAAAAAGTTATGCCCCAATCCACACAAAGACCTTACATCCTCAGTACAGACAGGATACTGGGTTTAAACTAGTTTTACGGTACTGTCACCACAATGATGTCAAAATGTGAACCAGACCACAGCCCCGGGTATTATAACCAATAACCAAAACTATAAATCAAATCTTCTATGAGAAAACCATATCTCACAAATGACACAATCCACATGTTGTATATATGACACTAGATCACAACCACAACATCGCCATTTTTGAATAAAATGTTGTTAACTTTTAACTTACCATGGTAAATAAAATGAAAAAAAACACCATTTGTGGCGCCATCTATCAGAAAAATTGTACCCATTTAAATTTGTTCCGATTTTATTAATGGGATACACTAACTTCTTAAGCTCATGAATTAATTCTAAGGTCCATGTCACCTTTCGTAGAACAAAAATTCTTTTTAGGTAACCACATACTATATTATTGAAGACTTCGTATGAAAGCATTGAAGAGTAATGTTGAAAATTGACAGTATTAAAGATAAAATTTTTTGTTTTAGAAAATACATTAGTAATCAAGCTTCTATTGTAAACTTCAACATTCAGGTCTAGAAACTGCATGTGTGTGTCATAATCATTAGTCTGCACAACTTTTAAGCTATTAGGATAAAAATTCAATTTTTGGGGTATTTGATTATCCTCTATTACATGTAATCATCAATATATCTGAATTTCAATAATTCACAACTGTTGGTTTTGTTGTATTGTTTTTCTTATAAATCCAAATACATGTTAGTTATAATTGAAGACCATTTTCCCTCCTTGTGCAATGCCATTAACTTGTATGAAAACCTTATCACCAATTTTAATAAAATTTGCATTAAGAACTAGTTCCAGTAGTCTATCAAATTCAAGTCTTTCGAACTTATTTCTTACATACATTCATGACAATACTTACGTCTTTTACGTCCGAAGTGTTGAGATTTTCAAAATCATATGAAAAAATGCTTTTTACATTCAACCTCTTGATTACATGAACACTGTTATTAACAATCAATGCCTTTACCTGTGTATTCACTGAACATTTTGTTTGGGATTTTAAAACACATTAAATTAGGACGTTTTAACAATGTATTGGTACTACATGTTATAGTTCTAAATTTAACAGGAGTTTTGTGCATTTTTGGTATTAAAAAAAAAGATGCGCCAATTTGCTGAAGTTATTTTTGGTAATTTGCACTTAGCATTTATTCTTTTTCTAATACTTTTTTCGGGTTCATTTGTAGCTTTAAATTCATTTGAATTTTTCAAAGCATCATTTAACTCTTCATAATACAATCTTTTGCAGATCACTGCAAAATTGCCATTAGCTTTGTCTATAGGATATATTATAAAGTCCTTTTTTATGTTAACGAAAGTGTCAGTGAATTTAGGTAACTCTTTTATAGACCCCAAATTTTCTGGTATTTGTCAATAAATCCGTTAGAATCTCTGATCTCCATTATGTAAAGCTTTCAAAAGGAGTTTTTTAATGACCATTTTGTAAATAAAGTCGAGATTTTTTTTATCATCACACTCTTAAAAATTATTTTATTTACTCTCTTAGCTATTCTGAATTTAGTGCCTTTTTTTAGTAATGAGATTTTTTTCAGGTTCATCAATTTAGATGTTCAAAATACTTCAGTGTTCTTGGATTTTCTCTGTATAAACTTCTGAAAAGCTTGTTACACAACACACACATACGGCCTGCAAAAGGGTTGCTGGTATCTAACTGGAAGGAGACCCACACGCTGAACGTATGTGACGATGTGTGGAACCGGCCAGGCCAGTAACCTAGTGTCCTACCCCGCCTTCAAGTGGTGCAGGCTGAGCTTTCTATTTATGTGGCAAATTAATATTTGCTGCACGGATAGAAAGGCGGAAGGGGAGGGCTAATTCACCAACCCGTCTAGCCAGCGTGGTGAAATTATGGCTAATTCCTCCATTATGTTGACACACCAGAAACCATGGCCCCTAGTCTCCAGGTGCTGGAGTGCTCCTGATCAAGGCAGCGGTCAGTGTGGCATGAAAGCAGGGGGTGCTAAGAATCACTGGAATGGTTCAGGAACGGAAACTGGAAGAACAAGTGGTGTTGGCTTCTTAATCAACAAAAGAATTAAAGACTACCTTCTTGAAGTTGAAAGCACGTCAGATCGAGCAGCGAGGCTTGTTGTTCAACTAACCCAGCGATACCAACTTCAAATAGTACAGGTATATGCACCAACATCAAGCCATACCGACGAAGAGGTTGAAGAATTTTATGAAGAAATCAAAGAGTTACACACCAAAGGGAAACAACATATCAAGCTCATCATGGGGGATTTCAATGCAAGAATTGGACAACAGGAACAAGGAGAGACATCGGTTGGTAAATACGGATATGGGGAAAGGAATGAACGTGGCGATCAACTCATCGAATTTGCAGAAGCTGAAAACCTTAGCATCATGAATTCATTTTTTAAGAAGAAACCGCAAAGAAAATGGACATGGAAACACCCAAATGGGGGAACTAGTGAAATTGACTATATCCTGGCAAACAAGAAATCAATTATTGAAGATTGCAGTGTACTGAACAGATTTAATACTGGAAGTGATCATCGAATGGTGAGATGTAAAGTGCACTTAAATACTAAATTAGAACGACAGAAGCTCATTAGGAACGTAAGAAAATTCAATTGTGAGTTAGTAAGGAAGGCCATTGAAAATAACAAGAGCCTTAGGGTTGTTAAAGGGAGTTTGTCTATTGGGAAGAAACACATCATTGCATTAAAAGGAGAGGATGGCACCGTAACAAGAAATAGGGAAGAAATACTTAGAAGAGTTGAAGAATTCTACAGAAAGCTATATGAAGGAAACAGTGGATTAAACGAAGACTCTGAGATAGTCGAAGGAACAGCTCCAAAAATCTTAAAAGAAGAAGTAGCATTTGCAATAAAAAGTATGAAGAAAGGAAGAGCCCCTGGCGATGATGGCATTACATTAGATATCTTAAAAGAAGCTGGAGAACATGTAGAAGACATACTTGCAAAATTCTTTACCAAATGCCTCAACAGTGGTAACATACCAAACCAATGGGATTCTGCAACAGTAATTCTTTTGCATAAAAAAGGTGATAAAGAGGATTTAAAAAATTACCGACCAATTAGCTTATTACCTGCTATTTATAAAATCTTCACAAAAGTACTAACACATCGCCTGCAGAAAAAATTAGATGCAGCTCAACCAAGAGAACAAGCTGGATTTCGAAGTGGATTCAGTACAGTGGACCATATTCAAGTATTAAGAGAATTAATTGAAAGAACACATGAATATGAACTTCCATTGTGTGTGGCATTTATTGACTATGAGAAGGCCTTTAATTCTATTAGAACGTCAGCAGTCATCAACTCTTTAAGATCAGCAGACGTCGAGGATGTGTACATTGACATGGTGAAATGTGTGTATAAAAATGCAAGTGCAAAATTTCGGTTACATAAAGATACCAAAACTATCAAAATTGGTAAAGGTGTGAGGCAGGGAGATACCATTTCTCCAAAACTTTTTACTTCAGCTTTACAGATGATTTTTCAGCAGATAAATTGGAATGACAAGGGAATAAAAATAAATGGTGAATATTTAAATCATTTGCGGTTTGCTGATGACATTGTTATTTTTTCAACGAACCCATCAGAACTCCAAGACATGGTACAGGAGCTCTCAACTAGAAGTAAAGAAGTTGGACTCAAGATGAACCTACAAAAAACTAAGATCATGTTCAATAATTTCGTAGAGGAAACAAAAATACAAGTTGACAACATTGAGCTAGAAATTGCTGATTCATATATTTACCTTGGCCAGCTGATTTCAATGGATGGCAACATTATGAAAGAACTCAACAGACGTATTAAACTTGGCTGGAGTGCATTTGGAAGAAACAGTTTTATCCTGAAGGGGAAATTGCCTTTGTGTCTAAAAAGAAAGGTCTTCAACCAGTGTGTATTGCCAGTCCTCTCTTATGGATCAGAGACATGGAGTCTAACAGTTGGAGCAATACGAAAGTTACAGACAACGCAAAGGAGCATGGAGAGGTGCATGCTTGGAATAACTAGGAGAGATCGAAAAAGAAACACTTGGGTGAGAGAGCAAACTAGAGTAGAGGACATCATTGTTAAAGTAAAAGGGCTGAAATGGCGATGGGCTGGGCATATTGCAAGAAGAACTGATCAACGATGGACAACAGAAATTCTGAACTGGATTCCAAGAGACCACCGAAGACCTAGAAAACGTCCTCAAACTAGATGGGTGGATGAAATAAGAAAACAGGTTGGGGTGACGTGGAAACGAATGGCCCAGGATAGACTTGTGTGGAAAGCATTTGGAGAGACCTTCATCCAGCAGTGGATAGATAATGGTTGAATATGATGATATATATACTTTATATAATTTGTGTATATGTATTATATGATTTATATATTTACGAAGTAATTTTTTTCCAAGAACATTCTCATCTCAATCCACGAATATTTCACGTGTTTGAAGGGAAATTCCATTAGGGCTTCTAATGGGGGGGGGGCCCTGATGTGCTGCAGTAATGACGCGTTTGTTTACCCCAAGTTCGACTCCCTGCTATGCAAAGAAGAAAACGCTTACCGACTACCTGCTCACCGTAGTCTGCTTCCCTGGGTCTTAAGAGATTGATACTTCGGAAAAGTGTAGGTAAGGCGCAGCATGACCCTAGCTGTCCTTGCGCCGTAAAACAAGTGGTTTTAACGGCACGACAGATGGACGCGTCATTTCTAAACTATTGTAAGGTCTTCCTATTTCTGCGCAATATTTGTGAAATGAGATAGTAATTTGCGTATTTTTAAAATCTACCCAACCCATGAGAACAGAAAAAGTATACAATAAAAATATAAAAGTATACAATAAAAATATAAAAGTATATTGTATACATATAAAAGTTTACAATCTTTGAAGCCCACTTGGGAATCAAAAAAGCTATTTAATGTTACAAGACTGCTTTTAAGAATTGTTTCTAAATACAGTGTGTTAGTAGATACTCCGTGTCGAGAAAAATTAAGAGATAAAAATTCTAAAAAAAAAAAAAAGCCTACCTCTTTACTTCTATAATTCATTTTCTTCAAGCATGTGAAAATATTCTATTATGCTTGCGAGTTCAAAAATTTATATGAAAACATTTCTTGAAAATCCCATTTCCAAGTATTGAAACTTCAGTGAACGTGCCACCCATCTATTTTATCTGCTTTCTAAGGCGGGTTGATCGTGGATAGATGTTCGGCTGACGTTAAGTGACACCAGTGCGAGCAGTGCGTCCGTGTACGCCAGCACGGATCGACAATCTCCCCTTCGCCCATTGGCAGTCAAGATCTCTTGACTTTAAAACCTGTCTGGGATTACAGTGCTGTTTTTCGGCGGCCACCCTTCCCCTTAAGATCATGCATAATCGACTCGACCTTCCCTACTTATATGGCAGAAACTTATACTATTCGGTAGCTATATCTTCACGTTTGCATAAATATGTCAGTTTGTTCCAAACTTGTTTGGGTGAATGCAATGAACTAACCTGCCATAGGAACATTGCGCCTGATGTAATTTTTTGTAAGATACGTCAAAATACGAATACAAGTACGCAATTTGTGTGTATCAAAATTTGTGGCGAATTATCACCCACCAGTAAAATGATATTCATGAGTAGTTTGTATTGTAATTATTTAGTTTGTAATTCTCATGTTGGATTACACAACCTGCCATCTTGGACAGGATAAACCGGTTAATCTGACCTTCAAAAACCATACGCAAGTTTCTGAATTGAACTTTAGTAACGCCCCGTGGTGGTAAATTTAATATGCTTTTCATAACGCGAAGTCAACTTAGATTATGCTGTATCGGGATCCGTAGTTTTAAAAGAAATTGAAACCTCAGTTGCTGCAAGAACCAAACCCCCAGACTACGGTGTCATTGAAATCAAACTTGGGTTAACGGTACGCATGGTACACGAATATTTTTACGCCGTCGAAGTGTGAAAAAATTTAAGGCACTTCATATTAGTGTAATAGTCCTATGTAAGCTCTTTAAATCATGACAGTGCTTTATTAATCTGATTTGGTTTTTATTTTTATGGCGCAAGGGTCATTCTTCGCCAAACAAGGAGAGATCGTATATAAAGGGGAAACAAATCAGATTAAGCCGTGACTAAAAATTAAACAGTGGTCGAATTTCCTAATTCGTTATCCACAGAATACCTATACAGAAAAGATTCGTTTTCTAAAACAGCAGTCACCTATAAAATAACCAAGCAACAGATTTATTCAAAACTTAACATTTCGTAACTTCGAAAGATACATTTTTTTTTAGGTCAATTAGAATGCTTCATATTTAACGGAACTCGTGTACTTCGTAACAGCTTTTGTACCCTCGGATACAGCGTGCTTAGCCAATTCGCCCGGCAGAAGAAGTCGAACTGATGTCTGGATTTCCCTGCTGGTCAGGGTGCGTCTTTGGTTGTAGTTTGTCAGTCTGCTAGCTTCCGCAGACAGCCTCTCGAAGATGTCATTGACGAAGGAATTCATTATTGACATAGCTTTACTAGAAATTCCGAGGTCTGGGTGCACTTGCTTCAAAACCTTATATATGTACGAACTAAAATAGAAATTTGCTAATATGAAAACAAAATACCACTCGAAGTAGTGCACAAATAACTGTTTTACGGCACTGACTTAACCCTCCGACTGGTCATTTTTCTTTATAACAATCGCTTCAAAAACTGCATATTTCTTTTTATTCAATATTTCAAATCTACATGTAATTGAGAGTTAAAATATGTAGCACATTTTTGTAACCAAAGATGAGATGAAAGATGGAAAAATTTCATACCCGCGAAAACCGCGGAAGGAAAATTTGGTTACTTTCATGTTGCCCGTGGAAATCACGGGATAAGCAGTCAGAGGGTTAAGGTCATCTTGCGCGGGACTTAGTATTTTGAGGAATTTAAATCTTATGTGGGTTGGTTGTATTTTTATAGGGCAAGGACAACAGGGGTCATTCTGCGCCGAACAAGGAGAGACCGAACATACGGTATCTTGTCTGGGCAACCAAACTACAGTGAACAGAAAACAGTTTTAAGGTACCACTCGAACCTGAGTTAAACGGTATGATAAACGAATGTGCTACCTTTACGTCATGGTTATATTTTTACGGCGCAAGAACAGCAAGGGTTATTCTGCGCCAGTCAAGGTTAGACCATACATACGGTTTAGTTTACGTGACGGTAGAGCCGTATTAGTGAAAATTTTAAATTTCGGGAGACATGATTTGTTTGTGAATTTTACGGCGCAAGGACAGCAAAGGTCATGCGGCGACGGGGCCTATAGTTTTGAGGGGAATCCTAACTTCTTAAGACCCAGGGAACCCCCGCTATCTAGTAACAGGGCAAAATGCCTATTTCTTCGCTAGAAAAGAAAAACTTTGCAAATTCAGAAAACTGGGTGAAAATTTATAAATCCTTTAGTAGCCAAAACTGATGCTGTACTTTTAAAGCTGAATCCGAGAGCTGTAAGTACCGCGCCTGAGCGTTAATCCCAGCGTACGCACACTAGCTTGTAGCGGGAGACCAGAACGCCCGATGTGCAATCTTTCTGTGCATATACGTGGGCTTCGCAAAAATTCCTATCAGTGTTTCTATCCAATAATAGTTATTAGCTAGAAAACTAACATCTGAAGAGAAGAAAAAATAGCACAGAAATATTTTAGGAGATATTTGAGAAAAGGTATTTTAAAGATATTTTATAGGAGGTATTTTGGGGAAGGTAGTTTAGAAGACGTATTTTAGAGAGGGTATTTTAAAAGGAGAGATTTTAGCAGATATAGCTAATTTATAGCATGTTTCGGCATTACTAGTACCTAAACGGTGACGTGCTCGCATTTACAGAATCCACGCATATGCGCAGAAGGATTGCACATCAGGCGTTCGTCTCCAGCTACGGGCTACTGCGGTCATTAACGTCGATAAAAGGAAAACAAGTCATATTTATGCAAAAAAGGGGCTAACTGTCATATTAAACAGCAGATGCCGAAATGTAAAGGTAAGAATTATTCTAAACATTATGAAACTTGTAAACGCTAAACTGTCATGGCAACCGGAAATAAAGCGAACGTGGGTAATAAAAGCACAAGTACCGCGCAACCCAACAAGGAAGTTAGCGTGCTTTTGGCGAAACGGAATTTATTGTAAAGCGAAACCGACAACTATTTTGTCGTAAGCAAATCAATTTCATTACAAGGATAGCTTTCGCAATTAAAAATTAAGTCGTGTGAAAACTTACTGGACTAGATTAAAATATACTACCCAGGTTCTATAATTCATGTATATATAACACTTCAAATGTAAGAACTATCACAAAAATAGTTCTATAAAAAATTCAGTTATCTTTTTGGCCATGGACCATTTAAGGCAGCATTAGAAATGGGACCCACAGCTTTTAACGCGATTTAAGTAAGTTACTGTTTTGAGACATTTGCAGACCTGCGTACATCTAGCTTCGAACCCGTTATCTAATCTCGGTGAGCTAAACCACTTAAAACTGGTATTTTAGATCCACAGTAATTTAAAAAAATTTTTTTGATGGCCACGGTCGAAACAAAACTGCTTAAAAAACGCAGTTTACTCAAAAAATATCTTAGCTCCCTTAATGAGCTTGGTAAAGCGTTTTAGTAGGTTGGAGTTTACTAATACAGTTTTGTTATAATTATAATAAAGCAGAAAAAGCGCTTCCACGTTTTATTATTAGGCTTTGATTAAATGAAATCTTTAGGATTAAATTAGACGGCAAGGGGAGAACCAAAGGTTATTTTGCGATCAAGTCTTTTGAAACAAGATTTAGAAGCTATTTGCTTTACAGCTCAAGGAGCACTAGTAATTGCACAGGGAGATCCACTTTAGCAAGAAATTTAATCTCCAATGCCTAGAGAACCAAACTACGGCACTATTATAATCAAATTACGTTGAGATCGGGATAAAAAAGGACGTGCTACCTCTATACGACCGTGGGGTTAAAAGTGACTCGAGTCGGAGTACACGTTCCAATATTCAGGTGGTTACTTGGAACGGTTTGATTTTATGGCGCAAGAATAGTAGGTCATTCTGCGCCAACCGAGGTGAAATTAAACATGAGGTTGCGAATCATTTGAAACGAAGCCTTTCGACTAAAATACATTAATGACATTTAGGCATATTTGCATTAATTTTGACTCGCCGAGGAGCTTTTAAAGAGAACATCCTCGTATTCTTATAGCTGGTTGAATTTTTATGGTTCAAGGGCAGAAAAGTTCATTCTGCGTCAAATAAGGTGAAGTGTCATGTACTGTCCACATTCTTTTAAATACCGATATAAAGTGGATACAAGTAGTGTTTGTACACCTGCATCGTGTTGCATAAATTCGAATGCAAAGCAAAGTAAATATTTAATCGTTGGATTACTTTCACCACAAGGCATTCACTTATTTAGAACTACAATGCTAAAAAATCAAATATTACCAACATAGCGGCAAGTTTTCCCGTTGCCAACTTCAACACTAGAAAAAGTCAGTAGGTAACGGACTATACAGTTACGCCTAAAATTCTTTTTAATCGTTTCGTTCACTAATTTCAATGAAGAGTATTATAGAAATTACCATTTTTTGATCGCGTTTTTAACTAAAGGAAACGAATTTTTAAGTGTATACCGCAAAAACAAGTTTTGACGGGATCAATGCATATTGAAGTCTTGTCGCCAAGCCGATTCGGGTGTCGCCAAAACTGACGCTATACTCTAAAAATGTAGGGAAGGATTTTTTGAAGCGTGCGCAGAGCAGATGCGCGGTGGGTGTGAAGCGTTTGCGTGATTTTGTTAGTTTCTTCCCGGTAATTTAGTGTTATATTTAATGAGTATCTTACTTGAATCACAGTGAAGGGTAAGTGCAGGAGGATACACTTTGTGGGAATGTAGTTGTATATTTAATTAGTACCTTACCTGAATGTGTGAAGGGTAAGTGGAGGAGAGGGAGACCGTTTCCGGTAATTTTGTTGCATATTAAAATAGTATCATTCGTTATCCAAAGAAAAAAGCCGGGTAAAATAGCAATAATGGCGGTTTAGGCAGCTGATAGAGACGCTATGACGACGTTACATCCGCAACGACTGGGAATTGGAAGAGGAGAGAAAAGACGCATTTATCCCGGAAAAGGTATTAAAGATTTAAATAGGTTAGAAAGATATCGGAAGGAAAAGTAGGTGAAGTTGAAATTATGGCGGTTTAGAGAGTTGATAGAGACGCTTAGGGTTGGCGTAACATGCACAACGACTGGAAATTAGAAGTGAAAGGCAGGCGCATTAATCCAAGGTATTAGAAGAAAAGGTATTAGGAGAAATAGAGGTGAAATAGAAAAAATGGCGGTTTAGGAAGTTGATAGAAACGTTATGGTATGATGCCATACACGCAACGACTGGAAGAGGAGAGAAAAGACGTATTAATTTAAGAAAAGGTATTAGAAGAAGAAAACAGGTAGAAAAGTTATTAGAAGGAAAAATAGGTGAAATGGAGGTTTAGAAAGTTGATCGAGACGCTAAGGTATGACATCACACACCAATAATTGGAAATTTGAAGAGGATAGAAAAGACGCAAAAAAACCTTAACAAAGGTAAGCACTTCTAAAAAATATTGATTAAATAAAGAATGAACGCAAGGAGGGATCCTCATTCGATAAGCAACCCTCTGAATGCTATTCCATCAAGGCAAAACCCGAAAAATCGGCGCGATTGTCGACAGAGGCAAGGCTTTAGTATGCAGTGTGGCCGTTTTGTCATTTTTATTTTATGATACGGTTTCATTCAACACATTTTAAGTAGGGCGAAAACGCATGCCGAAGAATTCTACAGTGCTCTTATACGGTACGGGATTCCGTTTGGCGAGTGTTTCCTTACATGTTTCTCCTACCCTAATCATGATTCTCTCCACTTTTTTCTAAATGTAAATATAATTTCGATTTTTTCTATTACAAAATTCAATTTTCCTCAATTTTTTACGACTTTATTTAGCCTACTTTTTAACTGAGAAACATTAAGTTATGCGAACAAAAAAAAAAAATTGACGGCGTCAGCAACGTTGTTCATGATTAAATGTAGTTTAGGAGTTTTTTAGGCCTTGCACTTTCACGAAGATCGTAGAACGTGTGTCGTGAGCAGAACCCACTTCGCG
>QLNU02015360.1:211704111-211725250 GCA_006491805.2 Dysdera silvatica | reverse complement strand
GATGTATCATCGAGAAAGTGCCTTCGGCAACCCAGTTAAAATAAACTCGTTTTCCCCTTATCAGTATTGTATCTGATCATGTAACCGAAAGAGTGAAGGGCGTCACTACACGGTCCATCAAGGGGAAAGAGCATTGCCAGCGCTCGGCAGCTCTGTTCTTATTAAAATAGTTTTTTCGAAATACCTTTAACTTTGCTCATTTGCCGTCCATGTAAGAAGAGATTTAAACAAAAACAGAAGCTGAATTTAAATTAGTAAAAAGAAACCTGATAGCATTGAAAAAAGTAGGAAAAACAGAATCTAAGAAAATATATGAAGGAAACACTCGCCAAAACGGGAAGCCAAAAATTGCCTTTGTAAAGAGCGCCAATTCTTCGTCCTAATTTTGTCGGGATAGCAGTTGCAAAATATAACCAGTTAATTCGGGATAGTGAAATGCCCGATATACCTATACAGTGAAACCTCGTTAACCCCTTAAGTGTCGCTTATTTTTCAAGAAAGCCATGCAAAAATTAATTTTAAGAAATAAAAATGTCAAATTTGCGAGTTATAAGACAAAAAGTTATTAAATCAATGCTTTCTCACTATTTCATAGTTTCTAAAACGTTTCAGCCTGGTAATGTCACGGAAGAGACATATGGTTCGATACAGCAGCACACATATTTACGGGAGAGAGACCTAAGGGGTTAACGCAGCCACGCTTAATGTGAATTATTTTAACACAAATTGTTTCCTGTACCCCCGTCAAAGTTGTATAGTAAGAGGATCCCATCTTTTTCGGATAAACAGTTTTTAACAAGAAGGAATTTATTATATACGCGCTAACGAGGTTCGACTATATTGGTATGTCCAAGCGTTAACATTTAACAGATATTGATAGTAACGCTTTATGTTGGTTCAGAACTAATGATAAACTGAAAATTTAACCTGTAAGATTCCTTCCGTCTGGGCCTTTTGTGTTTTCTGTTGCTAGTACTTTGAGGGGATATACGAGCACTAGGAGCATCGTCAGTTTTTTTTTTATCCGTTTTAGGCATACCTGATAGACGGATAACAGGTTGAAACACTTTCCACAATTGCCCGAGTTCTGTACGGATTTGACTTTCCGAAAAACTATGTTACGTCATTAAGGCGATGATGCCATTTTCCTTTATAGAAAAAGTGCCCGAATGAATAAATTAGCGTCCTTATTTGACGCATAATTCGCTAGATTTAAAATGCATTTTTGTATAAATCTCTACAGTTTGCGATGAGAACAAATTTTTGCAAGTTTAAAGAAAAAACGAATCTGTTCGATTGTCATATAATGCCGTGATTATTCTATGGTGGAGAAACTATTAGGTTAGTGAAAGCGTCTCCGTCTGTGAAACTGAAAAAAAAAAAGATCTATAGATTTCTGAAGCAAGACCTCACTTCTTGTTTACTCCTTTTTTTTTTCTCGATAACGGTTTCTTCGCAATTTATGGTGAGAAAGGCATTGCGTTAACAATTCACGGATTAAGAAGCGATTCCTTACAATCAAACTTGAGCGATGTAATTAATCTCAATATTTTCTCTAAGGTGGCTAGTAGTTAGATGCTACGCTAAGTTAAAGATTTCGAATCTTGTGCCAAACGATAAATTTATTTTCACATTTAAAATTCCATAAACAGTGAAGATGGGTAGAATATAGTTAAAGATAACGTTTTCGTCTTCAAAACTGAATGTCACGAGTTCAATTTTGTGAAGTTTCTTGCCAGCTTAAAGGTATTTGAGTCCATATGCGTTTGTACATCATTCAGTTGAAATGAATTTTCAAACAAAGGCTTTGACAATGAGCTTTTCAATGGCAGTTTTCATTTTCTTAGTCTGAAATAAGACAATGGATTTTCTATTTAGCGAAATGGAATTGTCGCTAAAAAATCTCGAATGATTCCGAGCCTAGGTTAAAAAAATATTTTTTCCCCTCTCTCTCTCTTGATAAGCGGTGCAGGGTTTTAACTAGGGTAGTTAAACTGGTTCGCTTAGAACAAAAAATAACCGAGCTTTCAGCGCTTCTATCACCTTAATAACGATGAAATAATAAACAATAATAAATGATCAGTTAGAGTGTAAATCTAATTTCTCCTTATGTAGTGCGAGTCACAATCATAAACAAAAGGTACACAGTGCAAAAACAAAGTTATTTTGTGCTGCTTGGCGTTTGAGAAGCCTTTGAATTAATTTATCGCGGCAACTTCTTAAATAACTCCTATCTGGACCACTCTCTTTGTTTGTTTGGTTTTACGGCTCAAAGACTACAGTGGTCATGCTGCGCCGGGACCTACAGTTTTCCGAGGAATCCGAACCTCTTAAGGCCTGGGGAACCAAACCCCGGACTACAGTGAGCAGTGCGATCTTTTATGAGATCTCTGAGTAAGCGTTCTTTTTGCACTGCTGGGAGTCGAACCCGGATTAGCCGCGCAATAGGAGAACGCGTTACCACACTGCGCCACCGCAGGGCTCTTATTGTAGCATTTCATGCGGTAAGAGAATTAGATCTCTATGAAATTTATCTTACATCGATGTTTTTTGTAGTAGTTAGAATTCAATATTGCATGTATTTAAGGAAAACTCAAAAGAATTCTCTCGCCCACATACACACATATATATAATCACGTAAGCGAATAAAATATTTATGTTCAATCATTAAATGGGCTAAGCTTATATGGACTTAGTTTTTCACCATTTGTTTAAACCATTTGCTAAAAATGAGCCACCATTGTATTCAATGAGTTCAAATTTAAGACAATGTGGTTTCGATGATCGCAGATCCAGGAAATCGCAGTATATAAAAAAATTGTTACGCCATACTTTTACTTATATCGTTTAAAAATCCTGATTCAATTTAAATTTACTTTGTGTTTAAAATCTGATATCGGCCAATTTTCCGTTCTAACACCTCTAATTTACTGTGCAATTTATTAACGCTTTACCTACCGCTTGCAACTGAAATGTATACATCGAAAAGACTGAACGATTCGAGTGCAGATTATATGGCTTTTTTTACAAATAACAGCGGTATTTCGCAAAAAGGTATTTTTGCCAATTAATAGGCTTCCGAGCATGGGCGGATTTACCATTTTTCCGCCCCTAGGCTATTTTTGCCACCCTCAACAGTGGTAGGAACATAAAAATTGTTACATTCAATATACGCCAAAAACTTTTATGTTGACAATAAATATGTTGAAAAACAAACTCATAAATTGAAACATAAACATTAAACAATATTAACTTATATTGAAGTATTATTTCTTTTTGGTATATAATAAATCAAATTCAATTTTATTGAAATGAATTTTAGTTTTATCAAAAAATAAAAGCCTATCGAACACTGGTATTTAAATGGAAAGCATGACGTCTAGCTTTCTTCTCGGCAAAACATCTGATTATATCATCGTCTGGTATTGATTTTGTTATATCAGACTTCATACACAAAATTTTGCCGCCCTAGTCTATAGCCTAGTATAGCCTATTAGGAAATACGGTACCGCTTCCGGGCAGCAGACGCTTGCAATCGAAAGACCGATTAATAGACTACCTGTCGTTAAGCGTTGTGGAAAATTTGCCTATTAATAGGCTTCCGTAGGTAAAGTGTTGAAATATCCTAGATCTCTCACTTAATGTGACTTTAGAATTATGCTGGGTTTTAATGAATGGATTGTACCCCACGATGTAACTGACGACTGATTGACTTGGGTGATAAAAGACTTGCTGATTTTTGTAAGTTTCTAATTTGTTTATGAAGCAAGGGAAGCAAAGGTCAAGCTATCAACTTTCCACTGTCAAGATCTTCGCCCTGATTTGCCGATTAAAAAGTTTCTTTCAATTGAACGGCTTTGATCGATTAGTTCACTTGAAGTCATTATATGTACACGTACATTAAGCACTTCGGAAATTGGAATTTGAATCGTTACTTTTAATTCAACGTGTAGTGCGTAGATACGACTTTTTGAACAGTGTGTAAAAAAAGAAAAAAAAAATAGAATCCCGATGACTATTTTTACAGTAATTGGTTTCAGTAAATCATCAGCTCCTCAAATGGTTAGAGGCATTTTTATATGGTCATAAATTCAAATTTCTGTACTGAATCCACATCTAGATCGACAATTCAGAGGATGAAAAGTGCATATTTAAGTTAGACATCTCAACACTTTCTGGTATGGGTGGGGTGGTTTCCTTTACACCCCACAACTTAACAAAAGAACCGTCCGCCCTTGCTTCTGAAACTGGCCAAACTCTTTCCTGTTGCTTTCAAAGTCACAATCTTTGGGGTAGGGTGACAAAGTGGAAATGCCACTTATTGTTCCCTGTAAAATTGGACGTTTTTAATGAAATAATGCTATATAATCCACGCGTCTGCTCGCGGGTTAAAATGGCGCCTTAAACCCTGATCCCACACTGGGGTAAAAATTACCTGGCCATGGTGACCTCCTAAAATTTCTTTTTTGTTTTTCACCTTTAATTTTTGTTTTCAACTTTTATTTTTAATTACCTTTAATAATAAAGTAACTAGTTTGCTGCTCTTTCTAAAAAATTGTAAAAATTATCTGAAACAAAATTAGAATTTAAAGTTTAAACAAACTAAAGAAGTTTATGAAAGGTTGGGTAATTTTTACCCCAATACTACGATACTCTTATAATTACAGTGAAATCTATCTATGACGATACTCAGGGCACTGAGAAAAGATATCGTTATAAGCAGTTTATCACTACAGATAAGGTTTTACTCAGTGCTCTCTATAATTGTCGGGAGCGCAGAGGATACTTATGTTTGTGGTTTTACGGCTCAAAGACTACGGTGGTCATGCTGTGCCGGGATCTACAATTTTCCAAGGAATGCGAACCTCTTAAGGCCTAGGGTACCAAACCCCGGACTACAATGAGCAGTGCAATCTTTACGAGATCTCTGAGTAAGCGTTCTTTGCACTGTTGGGAGTCGAACCCGGATTAACGGCGCACTAGGTGAACGCGTTACCACACTGCGCCACCGCAGGGCCAGAATACACTTATAAACAGTGCCGTTATATACAGATTTTACTGTATAATGAAATGTTATTTCGTTCTATGTACGAGTTTATTATAACATATTGCATTTTCTTTCTGACATGATTTCTTTCCCATGCCAGTATCGAAACATTCTTTTAATATGTAAAATGGTTTTAAAGACAATAATTTTCGCACCAATTCAGGAAAATTTAAGTTGCTTTATGAAACTTCTTTTTATACAGAGGATTAACGGGAATTCATTTAGAGGTCAAAAGAGCTGTGGAGCAATTAATTTAAAATTCGTTAGCAGGCAGCATCCAAAAATAGATAATATGGATTATAATATTGCGTTTGAAGAGCAACATATATAAGAAATAACACAAACTCCCTCGACAAACCTTTTAATACCGTAAACATCAATAATGCATTATCGCCAGTCAACAAGTAAAACAAAATTGAAATGCATAAATAAATAAAAAAATAATAATAAAAAACAAGAGATTCAATATGACATCCCCAAGAAATAACATAAATGCTGACGTCGAGTAATTCTCATTATAGTCGATTATGTCGTTATATTTGATGATCAAATACCTGTAAAGGAAAAAAAATGGTTTTTCTGTGCTTGGTGGGAGGCAAACCCACATTTTCTTGATTGCCGGTCCAGTGCTATACCTTTGTTTGTAGTTTTACGGCCCAAGGACCACAGTGGTCATGACTATGGTGAGCAGTGTGATCTTTATGAGATCTCTGAGTAAGCGTTCTTTGCACCGTTGGGAGTCGAACCCGAGTTAACGGCGCACTAGGCGAACGCGTTACTACACTGCGCCACCCAGGGCTCAGTGCTCTATCCATTAAACTACAGGTGATAGTCATTCTCCTCCCTGAAAGAGTATATAAGGTTTTCACATCGTCGATTGTAGCTTAGTGGGAAGAGCACTTGACCAGCAATTAAGAATATGTGGGTTTGCTTCCCCCTAGGTGCAGAAAAATCATTCTTTTTCTTTGCAAGTATTTGATCTAATAAATGCCAAATCCATAGAATAATATGTCTATTGGAATTAAATCTTTGATTATATCTTTATATTTCGCGCAAGTAAGTAGAACAGCAAAATTCAGTCCATTATACTTACTCCATATATATCCATATAAGCCGTTTTTACAGCTCAAGAAATAACACACAACAAGTTTTCGTGCTATGTCTGTACAAAGTAACCAAACATGCATTCGTTGAAATATTGTCCGTTTCAAGTGGTAAAAGATAATGTTGTATGAATGAGCAATATAGAAACCAAGCTCAGGCTCTACATTACAACAATGCCGGTATGTATATTAAGTTAAAGCAAATTGCAAATCGAGCATCGAGCTACTGTATTGCTGTGACGTGTTTGTTCCCATATAGTTGGGGAATTGGTATGCTCTCTTGTTGAACTTGCCACAGATGACGTATCGCCCTCATCGGCTGTGTCAGCTTCGACTGGACTATCCTAAAAGATAACGCAGTATTACTGAACGGTTAATATTTAATGCCATCACTGATTTAAGCTTATATTTTTTTACATTAGGATTCAGTATAATTATGGGATACAATTATCTCTTCAGTAATCCAATACTTACTTCTGCCTCTTACACTTTACACCGTCTTGACCATTCCCTCAAATTGCTTCCTATCTGTGCCGCCAGACACCTATAAATTCATTGTTTTCCCCAATATTATCCGAGATTAGAATGCCCCGGACCCAGAAATAGCCTGCATCTCATCATTGCCTCTATTCATCCAAAAACTACCACGTGTTTAATATATTTTGTTAAGATTATAATATTGTTTTTACTACTTTCATTCTGCCTGGTCAATTTTGCTCACGTCTGCCTCCAGCTTAGGCTGAGCAGGCCAATGCTGTATTTTAAAATAAATAAATAAATAATTCAGATTCCGTTCTTAGCTGCAGAAAAGTGATATGTATGCAGAGAAGAGAAGTATGCTACAGAGATCATTTCTTTAAATGATATCTTCACAGAGATATTTTAACATGCCATTTATGGAATTCGAAGTATATAAATAACTGTGCCAAGCGATTAACCAATAATTGAGGATTTAAATTTAAGTGATAACTGCATGTTGCATTTTAGTATGATTGCATGAAGGTCCGTCGGGGTTTTGAATATATACTTTATTGTTCAGAAGCATTCGATATAGGAAGGGGGCCTCAGGGGGGAGGGGTTCAGCTTCTCTCGCTGGATATATCAAGGCACATTTCTCTCTTCCACGTCGAATCACATGACGTTATTTAAAGCTTCTTGAGATCTTCATAAATTTTGAATTGACACATCTCTGCCCTGCAGAAATAACGAATGTCATTTAACCTGTTAACCGGGGAATAAAATTTTGTGAAACTCGTTTCACACTGGGGACTTTTTTTCACAGTGATAAGTAATGTCATCACACCATCACGCTAGGATTAAATATATAAGAACTACATAAAACGTAATGCGTTCAACATAATACGGTTAATTTCAATGACGAAAAATGTCGTCATTCGCATTTTGGTAGTCTTCTGGGCATGACGAAAAATGTCGTCATACCCAGTTAACATCATTCCCTTAGCGTTTGTTCTCAATTACAGTAGACTCACGTTTTTACGAATTTCACGTGTATTCGAACCTTTGCTTTGATTCTGAAAAATATCCCATGTAAAAAATATTATTTACCATTTACGAACATTCGATTTTAATAAATTTTTGGGGTCCCTACGAGTTCGTAAAATTGAAAGTCTACAACATTTTTTTTAAAAATTACATTAGTATTATTCTTTACTTATTTTAGCGTAATTAAAAAAATAGCTTCCTAGGAATTGGTTGTAAATAGGAATGACTTCTAAATTTATAGAACTTACGAGAGAACCTTACAAGAATTCCATGGTCCGATATTTTTAAAAACTTACACACATGAAAGTGGTCGTTAAATGAAGAACAATGGCACAAAATTTTTTTCTGACTCATATCTAACAATAGAAGTGTTTTAAGTGCCAATTGCACCCAGATTTGAGACTTAGTAAATTGGAAAGATCTATATTTTTGATAAATAAATCCGTTGGAACCAGCGTGTAAAATCAGCGTTGGAATCAGCGTGCATTTTTTGATTTTTTATACATTATTAAAAATATTTGGATTGGCGCATTTACTGACGTAGACGAATGTTTGGCGCTAATGAATGGGGGTTTTAATCCTTTCGTTTTGGAGGATTAACTTGGCGCTTTCAAGTAAAGATTGATTGATTGATTGTTTGGCTTTTTTATGGCGCAAGAGCATCTGGGCTATACTGCGCCAAGTTTCAAGTAAAGAAGTTACAGCATTAATGTGGATGTCTAATCCGAATGAATAGGAAACTATTCATACGGATTAGGCATCGCATTTAATGAAGGTGTAATTTTTTTTTTCGTACTGGAAAGCAATACTCTTCACATATATTATACCATGATTTGAAAACATTATTTACATATAAGAAAAATCCAAGACGTTATTAATAATTTTCAGTCGCTTTTAAATTTGGCAATAGAGAAATGTTTAACTTAGTCCTGCGACAATTAATGCGAACCGGCACCCAAAAAGTAAAATTTTCATGCCAAAATTTGAGGAAATTATTTTAAATAACTCGGCATTTGAAGAGGAAGTGACAGTGGATTTGGAAAAGGAAAACGACTGTCGTAATATCGACGACGAAATAATTCCTGCGACGGAATTTGACAGAAAATTTTACTTTACCTCAAATGAAGGCTGTAATTAATTTTTATGACTGGTGTAAAAGCAGTAAATTTTAGCAAACATAGCAGCGTCATAAACGTATCCGCGATCAGAAGCAAATTTCTGGTTTCAAAAATGATGTGTCGAAATGTGGTGCTCGCAAAAATAAGTTTAAAATTCTAAAGGAAATGTTACAATCGAAATTTCATCGTATTCAAAGTCATAGTTTACCAGTTCGTGATAGTAATTTAAAAATATGGGCCACTAACATTGCAAAAGATTTAAATATGAAATCTAAAATATCTAGTAACTTTATCAATAAATTAAAATTAGTCAATCGAATAGTTTCACAAAAAATAAGGAAATATACTACTGTCCGATCACTTCATGATGTTGAAACTAATGAAAACAAAGCTATGGAATTTGTTTTATAAACAAGAGATTTAATTTCAGGCTGTAATATACGGAACAAGTGCTTAATGCAGATCGGAGTGGGTTTCAGTACTTCATCCCAAGCGACATAACGCTTTCTATTAAGGGTGAAAAGTGTACAGTGGCAGTTGTTGAATCCAAATTTGCAGCCACATATTCGTATATGATAATGCCATTTCTGTCTATGACCGGCGAGCTGAAAGAAAGATTACTGTTATGTTTGCGTGAACAGTCAGGAAAATGTGATCCAAAGGTTCAAAAACATTACGTCGCCCTAATAAAATTTTTATTACATGCCCCAAATCAGGGAAAAATGGGAAAAGATACTATGAAGGAATTGGTTATCAACAGCCTCAAACCACTTTTAAGTCCCCCCTTTATACGTTCTTTTGGATTCCTGGTCCGGATCGACAGACAGGGCAACATATAGTAAACTTCCGAATAGTTGCGTAAAATTATAAATTCCTCCTGGCACAACAGCTCTCGTGCAGCCCCTAGACGTATATTTTTTTAGAGAGTACAAATTCTTTATTAAAAGGATTGTGAACTTCGTTCTTACAAATGAAATAACAATCAAAGTAACTGATCGTAATGAAATAATTAAGCTACCATTCTTTAGTTCACAACTAGTTGCAATCCAAGAAATGTCAAACAATACTTCGTTATCCATGGTTCAAATGTAACTATAATGACGATAACATTGAAAAACCTGGCAATATATCTTCAATTTCATTTAAAATGGATCACGACGTATGTGATTTTTATTTCATGTGAAAAATTTTCATTTATTAAATGCACTCACTGTAACGTCGATTTCTGTTTCCAACATTTCTATGTAGGTTACCGCCATCACATAAACAAAGTGTAATCAAGTGTAATTTTTCTGTAACATGCCATGTTTATATTCTCGGACGACAACGGTTTATGGCCCTTCGCACGATTATTATATGTATATTTCCCGCTAGCCATAGCAATACAAACCGAAAATCGAACGTTTGATGTACTGCTTTATAAGTTACATTGGTGAAAAAGAAAAGAGTAATTGTACATATGTTCTTCTTTCATAAGCCAAGTTGGTTTGTTTTTGAAAATAATTATGTTGTTATAAACTGTTAACATTAGTCGAACAGTTTTTCAAGTTTCGTTTTTACGAAAACGTTAAATGATTTTTCAAACGTTTGGTTCATTTTTAACTCTCTAAAAAGCAAACGAAATTATGTATGTAGTTATAAATTTCGTGTTATAAAGTCAAAATGTTCTTATTTTTGTTATTAAAAATAATATATGGTAATTATGTTTAACAGAATGCAATATATTACGTGCGTGCAATCCATAATTGACGTAAGTACGAATCGAGATTCAACTCACACTTATATCAAAGGTAATCACATTTTAACACGTTTCTTACAACTGAAAATACGGAGGAGTAAAAAAAAAAGGTGAGGTGATGGCAAAACTTTTTTCCATCGTAACATAAAATGTGATTTTATTGTTTTCGCCAATAAGGAGTAACTTTGAATTGCGGCAACCATGTTCATCATTTTGAGCCAGTTATATAAATGAACTTGGCTGAAAACTGGCAAATGCGCCAATTCAAATATTTTTAATAATGAATAAAAATCGAAAAATGCGCTTTACACGGTTCGGTTGAATTTATTTATCAAAATATCGATCTTTCCAATTGCTAAGTCTATAGGCTCGGTGTAGGCTGGCACTTAAAAACAATTGCAGAGCGACGATGTGGCTTTAAAATTACAAAAATTAAAAAAAATTAAATTCTGCTAAAATTTGCTATATTGTGCCTTATTCAGGCGAAACATGTTCAAGCCATAATCACTGAATGAAACCGCCAGTAAACGCAGGACCGGATTTCGGAGGGGACTGAATTTTGATTTTTTTTTGAGGTCCTGAATACCTTAAGTGATTTTTATTTTTTTGCTTTTTCAATGTCAGCTTTTTCATTTCGGAGGCAGTAGTAGCTCCATCAGCTCCCCGCTCGGTACAATCTTGTTGACAAGAGAACTGTTGAACATTTCAATAGCCAATTTTTTAATTATAACAACAATGCTGTAAAGAGTTTTCCCATAGTCAGGAAGCATGCGTTTTAGAAAATTCTAGGAGATTGGCGCTTTTCGCGGGTCAATATGCCAAAAACATAAAGACACACGTCACTATGACCCGACTTCATGAATAGAATGTTAAATAATACTGACTTCGAACATTTGGATTTGGTTAGAGTTCGGCATGAAATGTCACAGAAGTTATCAGAAGTGGCGACTTTTAATAACCACTTATGCATATTTATACAAGTTGAACATTAGCTGATTAAGAAACAATTTTTATCAACTTTTTTAGGCGTAGTAATAGTAATACCGATGTTATGGCATGGTTAGATGGTGAAACGTTCGTAAAGAAAAGAAATGATTTTTGCCTGTGGAACACGATCTCATATCCTTCTACTATCTGGGTGAGGTGCTCTTACTTACTGAGCTACAGACAACAAACACTCAATCTCTTACGAACGTATTGAAAGCGTTTTTTCCGAAACCGGATATTTCGCCGAATGAGGCAGTACATGGACTGCTTTTTAAACCTAATTGCGAAGAGATCGGTATTAAATTCATCGAAACGCCCTTGCAGCAGATGTATTTATACAAATCGGACACTACGGAGATATACTACGTTAATAAAAATTTTCTTAATTTAATCTGCATTCTTTTTACTGCTCATATGGCAATGATATGTGGAATTTCCGTACAATCTATTGAATTTTTCTAAAATTTGAGGAATTTCAAGGGGCCATATCTTTGCTCTCAGACATGAGTCGAAAAACATTTTTGCGCCATTATTCTTCATTTAATAACATCTTTCATGTATGTAATTTTTAAAAAATCGGACGATGAATTCTTGTAAGGTTCCCCTGTTTGCGGTGTCTCCATACAACGCGATTATTAGTTCAAATATTATTTTACTTTTGTGTATTAATACTTCGTATTTTTACCAATGCACGAACGCGAAGTTTTACAATCAATTACAAATATGGAAGAAAAATATCAGATACTTCGATGAGGTAATGACCATATTTTGCATAGTTTAATCGAAAATATGACAAGCAACGAAGTGTCCAAAGTTTACAAAAAAGTGCTCAAATTAAAGTGACTACACTATTCTAAATTAATTGTTTTTGAATTACATTAGAGTTAAAACGGAAGACTACGAAAATGATGAAAAGCTAATACTGTATATTAAGGAATAGTAGCGAAGATTAACTGCTCTTTAATTCTTCGTTTGTTTCTATTAGAGCTGCGTTTATTTTGGATGAAAAATCCACTATTTTATTCTCACGCGAACAAATCATTTTACGTTATGGAAGTCTTCCAAACTTTAGGGTTCTTGTTCCTTCAAAAACTTATTTCTCGCATTCATTCCGTTTTAATAATAGTTGCACGAAGTTTAAAATACCGAAACGACATAATTCTCTAAGACAAATAATAGGATAGCGATGGTCAAAAATATTGTTTGTAAATAAGCGAACTTTGTATTTGAAAAATAGCTGTAAAGAGAGATCAATAGTATGTTGTTAATTTTCACACACATATTTATTAATAGTATTAAATAATTAATATATAAAATCAATAATAGATTTCATTGCGACCACGTTAATTTCTGGACTGAAAAAATTTAATTTCAAGCAGATTTTTATAATTATAATATGCTTGAAAATAAAAATTTATAATTTATGCAAGGTATATTAAGTACTTCGCAATTTTCGACTTTTCGAATAACAGGTGTGAAGATTTGTTTTATACTGCATTTTGTTTTTTCTATTGCTATCAAATTACCACCTATGTATTTTAGGGGATAAAGCATTTTCCGTCTATAAGGGTAAATTGAACAGTTTAGAAAATACTATGTAATAGTAGACTGATTTCATAAAATGTTTGCTTACACTTTCTGTTTGTCCGGAAGTATTTAAAAAATTATCCACTGTTATGGCAAAATCTCGAGGTGGTGCTATACGTCCACTAGGAGTTGTAGCCACATTCATGGCCAGAAACGAGGGTGATATGAAGTGAGAAATACGCTCAGCAATACTTTGAAATCGACTGTCCCAATCAGCTTGCCTTCCACAGCCGCCGTGGCCACCAATATCTGCCAAAAGTGTAATCATGCGATTAAAGATAATTATAAACTAAACTATTGAGTTTATGACATTTTAAAAAGAAAATTTTAAGAGCTGCACAATAAAAATTTAATGATTGAGCTTTATGGCAGAATAAGTAATATATATATGTATATGTGTGGTGTATACACATACAGTAACATCCTCATTTTATGTTCCCATTTAATACGTTCTTGCCGCTTTAGATGTCTTTTTTCTGAGGTCCTATAAATATGAAATGAATTACTATTTGAGCAGAATGACATTCCCGCTTCGTATGCTTTTCTGTAATATACCTTTTTTTTTTTTACGAAGAAAAACTCAGAAAAGTGCACAAATTAGGATTTTATATAAAGGGTGTCTCAGCATCAGGGTTGCAAATATCTAGGAGGGGTAGGGTACACCTAGATGAACAATATTTGTCATAAAACCTAGGGTCACAAACCACTCACAGCTTCAGTTCCACAATCGTTCATCATGCACAAATAGTGACAACAAGGACATGAGAATCTCAACATGCGATGTCCTAATCATCTATGCATTTGAGCAACTGACCTGAGTTTTATCTGGCGATTTTCATGCACTGGTTTTAAATATTTGTGCATGCTTGACGGTTTTATAACTAGCGCTGTGAGTGGTTTACGACCTATGCTTCTATGACAAATATTGTTTGTCTAGGTGTACCCTACCCCTCCTAGATGTTTGTAACCCTGGTGCTGAGACACCCTGTATATTGCATATACGTATATTCATCCGTTTTAGTACTATTAGCATAGACCGAATCATGCATTTATTTTATAAAGGATCAAATAAATTATGTTTGCGATATGTTGTCATTAGAAGGACTTTGAAATATACCAAATTAGTACTTTTTGTAAGCATATATAATACATAGGGATGATATTCCATTTAGCATTAGCTAAAGATGGATAAAATCTTATTTGGCTTAACGTGTCCTTGTGCCTATGAATGCAAAATACTATGTGCTACGCTATGCTCCTATGTTTACAAAAATACTAACTTGGACTATTTGTAAATAACCTTGGGCACAAGGTTATTTACAAATAGTCCAAGTTAGTATTTGTAAATAACCTTGGGCACAAGGGCATGCTGAGTCAAACAAGACGTTTAGTCATCGCAAGTTAATATTGGATTATACTCATAGCTACGTAATGATGCATTGTTACCTCCAGAGATAGGGAGGGACAGGATGGGGAAAAGGGGCAAATGTTAAGGGGCACCAGAATCCTAAGGGGCCTGACGTGAAACTTTAATAATATAATAAACATAATTTGCGATTACATGTAATAAGTTGTGGGGCGTAAATCATGTCTCCGGCTCTTGCCGCCTCTAGGAGCTATTCCATGTTTTTCTCTCTTTAGTTTTGTATCATTATTAGTTCTAGTTTAATAACGAACGCAACAAAACAGTACTGAAATCTCAGGATGACTTAATCACATCTGTTAACCAAGAAAAAATTATTTAAAGCCGTACACGCGGTCGCCATTTTGACGTTGTGACACATGGTTTGAAGGAGTTCATCACCCCAAAAAATGTGTGTGCTCTGCACGTCACCAACAAGACCTTCCCTACCCTCACAATACTCAAGACGGTCGCCACTACTTCCATTAGGTCTAGATATAAAATGTTACTAATTATTTTTAATTATTTCAATATTTTTTTTTTTTAAATCTTATGTACGGTCTCACCTTGCCTGGCGCAGAATGACACTTGCTACCCTCGCGCCAAAAAAATACAATCAACTAACCGATATTTCCTGTTCAACGTGTAAAGTAAAAACGTGAAACTGCATTTGCAGAGATTTTCCGAATAATGCACTCTTGGATTTACCAAGAAATGTACAATGAAATCCCTCATTAGAGGACCCTCACCAGGCATTATAAAATGTTCGTAAAAGAGAGGTGACCACGTCTAAGGGATGTACGCTAAGAGGGCTTTTATTGTAATTTTTAAAAATCATGTTTTTAAACATGTCAAATTAAGAAGTGGAGTGAAGCTAATTGGCTAAATCAGGGGTCTTCCAACTTTTCCATTCCAAGGGCCAATTTTGCTTATTCTTGTTGGTTCGCGGGCCGCACTACTGTACCAGCAATATAAGAACTGAACGGATTCGGAGGGGGACATAGGGGTGATCCCCCTGGATTCGCTTTTGTTGCCCTTTTTTTTCATATCTCTATAATGTTTGCCCCCCGAAAATATTTTCTGAATCCACCGCTGGAACTGAATATACATATATTACAATGTAACATATGTATGAAAGCAAGAAAACATTGAGCATACTTTAAGACTTAAAGTATAGTAAATGCTTTTTTCCACAACTGCAAACAATTGTCAGTGGAAAGTAACAGCTACACAAATCTCATTAATCATAATTATAACGTTTAATGTCATTACGTGAATGTGTGTCACTTATTTTAAGTTTTTAGGATAAATCCCATGTCATTAATTACATTTAAAATGTTCAATTTCATTATGTATGTCAATTCTTGCGTTTCTTAATTGGTCGTTAAATAAAAACATCTGATTATTATTTTGTATGATTTACTTACACTGTAAATTTTACAATGTAGTCAAAATAAATTATGGTGGGCCGGATATCGGGCATGTCCGGCCCGCGGGCCGTAGTTTGGGGACCCTTGGACTAAATGATTGAATTTAACTTACCACAAAGATCAATATACACAAGGGAGCTCAGAATTAAGGCCATTGGACCGGGAGGGGGCCATGGAGTCGGCTCTAGCATCACAGGAATGATAGGTTTTCTTAATACATCAGCTAAGCTAACTTCTCTTGAGCAAATTGGAGATAAAGCATAGTGAGGAGTTAAACAGCACAGCATAACCTAAAGAAAATAGCATTTGATAGTGTGGTTTCTGAAGCACAATGTTAAATATTTTTTATATAATAAAATCATCACTTCTGAATGATAATGCCAGACCTCATGATGTGCAAATCATGATGAACAATTGCATGCCACCACACGAACAGAGTTATATATTGTTTTTTCTAGAATAGCCATTAAGCCCCATTATTGCTTTAATTTCATAAATCTCGACGAGATTTTTAGAATATTTCAAAATCAATAACAGCAAAATATTTTAAGAAGTCAGTTATTGCAGAAATCCAACATTTCAAAATAAATTCATACATCGTTTCAAAAAACGCATCAGTACGTTATTTTGAAAAAATAAAATTTATTTTGCAATGAATTTTGCTTGTGAATTTGCTTTAATTAGTAAATCAATAAGCTATTAAAGATAGAGATAGAAGATTCATTCAAAAACGATAATTGAATTCTTTTCAATTTAGCGTCATCGACATTATAACTGCGAGGAATGTACTGGCCAAGCGGTCAGTGTAGTGCATAATTGAGCGCTGGGACCTTAGCAGGACATGGAAGGCAACTTTGACCTGATGTAGGCCAACGGTGGTAGCGCGTTCACTTAGCGTTCCGTTAACCCGAGTTTGACTCCCAACGGTGCCAAAATGGAATGTCTGCCGACAAACCGTTCACTGTAGTCCAGGGGCTTGTTCCCTTGGACTTGAGAGGTTCGGATTCCTCGGAAAACTGTTGATCCCGACTCAACATAACCTTTGCTGTCCTTGCGTCGTAAAACAAACACTTAACTTGAAGTGTAGGCATAGTTAGAAATTAGTAGTATATTAGACGTATAGACGCTAGTGTCATAGGGGGGAGCAACTATTCCCGAAGTCCCAAAATGTCGGTAGCAGTGCGAAGGTTAAAAGGCATTAAATACTAAAAATATTTTAGCTCAATCTTAACCACAAGAAATTTACGTTCTTGAAAAATATCTTTGCATAATTTAGCACTAATTGGCATAGACACAACTGTATGAATTTAAAACATTAAATGGCAAAATAATAATTAACCAACACACAAATAATGAAGCACAGTGTGGTCGCCTAACATTTTTATTAAATGACCCCCAGTCAGTGACGGCTCCTCCATAAGTGCTGCAAAACCCCTCGTCATTTATTTAATAAAGTGGAATTTCACTTATCATATTTGGATTTCCGTGCATAATGTCTGCACGGAACGCAGATCGGAATTCTTGAGACCGTAATACAAGTGGAAAGTTCGATTGTTGTTCTCAAAGTATGTGGGAAAAGTTAGTTTTCGGCTGCGAAACGGCCAGCTCGTTGTTTTAGGGGGAAGCCTCAGGCGCATGTGCGGAGTGATGACTAGTGGCTGAGGTGAGTGAAGCGACGTGGATTGCTACCCCAATGGCATGCTACGAGCGAAATAGTCCCTACAAATTACAGCGCATTGCTGGTGTCCAAAGTAACCTGCTAATTTTCAGTTCTTGAAAGTTAGAAGCCGTTTGTTTATATTACTGCTTTTGAATAAGCTATTGTTTAATATCTGTTTACTTGGTAGGGAATTGTATTGACACATTTCTTAGACTTATTTTTAACGGAAAGAAATGACACCAAAAGTAACACTTCTTTCTCATCAGACACATCAGGTTAGTCACTTAAAGTTAAAAAGCGAAAACACAAATTGAAGAACTAACCATTGTGGTCAAAAAGGTCTATGATGCAATTTGTTTTCAGGCAAAGGAACCGTTTAAATTCATTGGGCACCTCTCGATGGAAAAATCGTTTATATCTGAGCAATTTTCCAATTTAAAAAAAAAAAATCATCCAATGGAATGGAATGAAATGAAACACAAGCATATCCTATGTTCAAAAAAAGAGACACTGAAAACGAGAAATTTTCTAATATTTATTGAAAGAAAAGAATTTTCGAATATCCTGAGGATTTAAACCATTATCAATTGATTATGAGCAGCGAAATTCAAAATTAGTTTGGGGAAGTGATCTATTTGATGAAAATCATTCTTACAGACAATAGTAGTATAGGTAGCCAGAACTATGTTTTTCGACGCTTAAGAAAATAAAAGATCTAAATAAACATTAAGAATTATAAATAAAAGACTTAAATGAATATTTCAAAAGACCAATTCAAGAAACATCATATCAGAAGATCATCCATCAGCGCTGGCTATACTGAGTATAGGGAAGATTTTAATAGACCAAATAAAAAACTTCGATGAAAATAAAAAACTTCGATGAAAAGGCTATTAAAATATTTGTCCTTCGATGAGGATGCTCGTCCGACGATGCTTCGTCCGACGATGCTTCCTGTGTGCATATAAATCGACCATTTTATTGTTATGATTTTTTTATATTGGTGATTCTTGTTTTAAAAATCTAATCCACAATTCAAATTGTAATTTGTTAGCAGCAGTACCACATTTTCAACTGACGAATCGCTGCTGCGCTCAGCCCTGTATAACGCGCTCATCTCGTATAATATTTACTCAGTATATAACGCTGTTTTAAAATCATATTCAAATTCTGATTGCAATTAAAAAAACAATAAAAGGTTATTCTAATTCACATTTAAAATTTCTGAAAAATGGCAGCCATTAATATTGGGTGGCTGGTTGAAGATTTATGGTGCAAGGCCATTCTGCGTCAAACAAGGAGAGAGAAGTTCTTAATAAACATTAAATCCATCAACGTAAAGCATTTTACATAGGCTTGTGAATGTTTAAGGAACGGCACACACATTCTTAAATAAACATCCATTAGTTTGCGTCAAACACAGTACTCACTGTAAAATAAATGTATAATACAAATGCATATTTAAAAAAAAAAATTATGACAAGAAATAACTTTCGTAGAATCACCAACATTTCCCATATACCATGGGCGCCCATATGAGTACTTATGGGGGGGTGGGGGGGGCTGAGAAACATTAAAAGTACTTCTAGGGGGCTGAGAAAAATTATTACCTCCTTCTCATAGCTGTCAAGAATTTTAGTGAATGTACAAGATTCCAAAATGCTACAAAAATAATTGATACTGCTTGACAATTAGTAATGAGCTAAAAAGTACCTTATTTTAAAATGCGACTGTAAAACTTTTGAAAGTAAATGCGTAGCAGGTTCGGGCGAATCAAATTTTTAAACGGCTAGGGGGGCAAGGGGGGACTCTGGCCCCCTATCCGTTGAGACCCTCCCTTCCCCCCTATATGGGCGCCTATGCCATATACTGCAGTGGTTTGAATTGGCCAAACGAGGAACTTTAACAGAAAACTTTAAACGAAAACTTTAACAGAAGTTTAAGAAGGGGAAAAAGGGGGCCGAAGAAGTCAAAGCTAGAGAAAGAAGATGCACAGCCGGGTTTTTTTCTTTAAAATACGATTTTGACCCATATCCCTCTGCTACAACGACGGGTTGCTGCTCCACTCACTGCTGTATAGGTTTCGTTGGCGATTTTTGGCGCAAGGGTAGCTAATTTTGTGTTGCGCCAAGATATACAGGTTTCCGAGGAAACCTAACTCTTTTCGTCTTCTTGAGAATCAAATTCCTGGAAATCTGTGTGCGGGTGTGTTTTACACACATACACATGCTTTAATTACTTTCTGACATCAAACCCGAATTATGCGTATGGTAGCCAATCGCTTTACTACTATGCCACTACAGTGACCTGATGTACCGACTAGTTATTGATTGTACTTAGATATTACGCATTAGAGTTTATTATTGTTAATTAGTTTTAGATGGGTTATTGATTAATTTTATTAATTAATTATGATTTATTATTGCTAGTTTGATTCTTATATTTACACAAATCATGATATACATTAAATAATATATTTTTCAGGTTTAACCTTTTTTGTAAGTATGTACATCCGTTAATATGCTGTTTCAATGTGTGTGTGTAATCTCGCATAGCGTTCTACTTTCGTGTAACGCATTCCGCGTTAAGCAAGGGTTGAGTGGATGCATAGCAAATAGAAGCGATGAATGTTAAACTATTCCTATATTTTAATACGAAAAAATAAATGTAAGCACCTTACGATAACGGTCTGCAACAGACGTCGGAATAGAAATATTTTTGATAAATTAAGAGTTGTAGTAATGATGAAAAGTAAATTAGGATCATTCCTAAATACGACGTTAGATCTTGATAGTATGTTTTCGGAGGGACCAGAGGATTAGCCTGACCTCAGAATCACGGTATATTAGCACATAATCAAATATCTGAGGATTGAATGGGCCTGTAAGCCATAACCACTAGAGTACTGTTTGTTCACGAAAAGAAGTCCGATGGAATAGTTAGAAATAACGGGAGGTGACGTTACAAACGGCCTATCCCATTACAGCAGAGGAGGACTCCAATTTCAGAACTCGATTTTTTGGCGCTGACAAACGTTCACCAAAAAGCCAATTCTGAAATCGTAGTCCTCCTCTGCTGTAATGAACTTGTCCGTTTGTGACGTCGCCTCCTGATATTTCTGTTTTCGGGAACGAACAGAACGTAGGGACTGAATAAAAGGAACTTACTGTTCGTTCACGAAAAGAAACCCGATCGAACAATTGGAAATAACGGGAGGTGACGTCACAAACGGGTTAGTTCATTACAACAGAGGAGGACTACAATTTCAGAACTGGCTTTTGGTGAATGTTTGTTGGCGCCAAAATCGAGTTCTGAAATTGGAGCCCTCCTCTGCTGCAATGGGATAGGCCGTTTATGACGTCACCTCCCGTTTGTAACTGTTCCATCGGACTTATTTCCGTGAACGAACAATAGATACTACAACTTAAAGCAATATTCTATGACTGAGATACCACACACCTGTACAAATATTTCGAATTTGAACTTTGTTTTGAGAATTTGTCACCGAGCGTAAGGTTTTTTAATTACGATCGATTATGATCAATAATGATTAATGATTTATAA
>QLNU02015360.1:211692626-211704011 GCA_006491805.2 Dysdera silvatica | reverse complement strand
TCGTTTTCGTTAAAAGATCAAATCTTATAAGGAGGGGATACTTTTATAGCATTATGTAATATTTCCCTGTCAGTTTAATCTTTAACGCTAGAATGGCTGAGAATAATTTGGATTTATTTTTTTGAATATAATTATTTATGAAAAATTCGTATTCATTATAAAACCATAATATTGCAGTTATCTGACTGCTCTATTTACTATGAAATCAAATTTTCAGTTCACGTTTTCTGTAGCTCAAACTAGAGCTTTAGTTTGAATTACAGAACACGGGAGCTGAAAATTTGACTTCATTAATTCTTTCGCGAACATTTCTGCTTTAAAATTGGATGGAATTTAAAGATACTATGTATTGTTTTCTACAACGTATGCGGAAAAATTACGGCATTTTGTTTTAATATATATAATTAGAGTAGATTTTTGACAAAAAAATCTACCCCAATTTTATGTATGAATACACCATTTCACATCGAATGAAAGATTTCGTAGGACATCTATTTTTTCCTCCATGAGGTTGCTAAGTATTCCAACGCGTAATCTATATACTGTTCGTTCACGAAAAGAAGTCCAATGAAACAGTCGAAAATAACAGGAGGTGACGGCACAAACGGGCTATTCCATTACAACAGAAGAGGACTCAATTTTAGAAGCTGAATTTGGCACCGACAAACGTTAACCAAAAACCAGTTCTGAAATTGGAGTCCTCCTCTGCTGTAATGGATTAAGCCGTTTGTGACGTTACCTCCCGTTATTTCTAACTGTTCCATCGGATTCTTTCCGTGAACGGAGAGTATGTAATTTTGTTAATATTATTTGTTATTATTCACAGTCCACTGTTGGTCTCCAGTGGTTCATTGGTCATGATAGCAGCATGCTGAATCGCTGGGTTGAGTTGGACTCCCGGTTAGCGTGGTTGTGTGTAAATCTACAGTGGGTCGTAGATTACTCTAAACCGCGCCCCCGTCCAATATGACCCATAGTACAGTTTTAGGAAGCAAAGTATTCAAACAAGCCCTTCACTATTGGGCTCAGATAGATACAATTTTTTGGAGATGTTTGATCCATTCTGTACGTTATCTCAATCTTCTTGTTTCTTTTGTTCATCGTATTTAAGGGTAATCTCCCATCCTGTGTTGTTCTTTTGAATTTCACTTAAGAATTTCCGAACTTCGATTGTCTATGATTCATCAACTATTCTTTCATCGTGTTTAGCGCATTATCGTTTAAGTTGTGAGGTTTATAGTAAAGGTGTTTTTGATCCTCTTTCTCTCTCTCGTCTGCGTCTCCATATGAGTATTGCTTCTTCGATCTTTTCCAGTTGTTTTAAGTACGCATCTTTCCATACTTTTCCAAGTTATTTCTAGATTTATACAGGGTGACCCAGAAAGCATGGTCGGATTTTTAAATTCAATAAAAATCATACATTGTAGATATTAAAAAAAGCCCAACGTTTTATATGAAATTACAATGAAAACAGTTTTTGCCATTATGTTTTAAACACAACATCTTGAAAGTGATGGCTGTTTTGATCTATACAATGCTAAAGAGGAGTTTTGAAGGCTGTCCTTGCTCTCTGGGCCAGAAAGCATGGACAGATTTCCCAAGACTGCTGCTAGGCATAGGGAAGGGTTAGATGGATGAACGACCACTGTGTAGTGCCAGGCTAACAGTGTGGTGTGCGGTTCCAGTTTTCGCATTGTGCGCCCTTTCTTTTCGAGGAAGGAGGGGTTACAGTTACTGTGAATATCAAATGTTATTCACACATGCTCGAAATTTTTTTGCCGCAATAGATGGATAATATTGGCATAAGAAATGCTTGGTTTCAACAATACGGTGCGATGGTTCACATCGCTCAGAGAACCTTGAAAATTCTGTGAAGGATGTTTTCAGATCACTTCGTCTCCCTGCACAGAGACGTAGGGTGGCCAGCACGGTCACCAGATTTGGCACCGTGCGATTTTTCTTATGGTGTTATTTGAAGTCCAAAATTTACATCAACTGGCCCCAAACCCTTCAGGTACTGAGGGTTGACATTCAAAATGAAATCACCTCTATTCCTCCAGATATGGTCCAGAGAGCAACGAGAACCATAAGAAATTATCTTCAGCATTGCATAGATAAAAACGGCCACCCGTTACAAGATGTTGTGTTTAAAACATAATGGTAAAAAACTGTTTTCATTGTACTTTCATATAAAAAATTGTTTCTATCAATATCTGCCATGTATTATTTTTTATTGACCTTCAAAATCCGACCATGCTTCTTGGTCACCTTGTAAACCCTTAATTATACCGCAGATTACTCTCTATATAGGAAATTGGAAAAAGACTCAATATACAGTATCTGAAGACCTGGTCTCTTAAGGTTGCAAATTTCGGTAGCGTGGTACGCCATCTCCAAAAAATAATATCATTCTATAATGAAGAAAAATATGGCGTGGACGCTCTACCATTTTGGTGGAAAATACTTAGCACAATTTGGGTCTGAAAGATTAATGATACGTAACATAAGTGCAAGTATTGCCTTTTTCTGTACTTACGAAATAATGCCTTCAAATTCCATAATAGTGCTAACATTTTTCCGACATGCTGAATGATCTAAAAATAAATCTCCATTGAAAATTTCATTGCAATTCCTTACTTACAATGTGAGTCCTGTATAGTTTTACGCACCATCCTTGCACTTTTTGAGCACTAGTGTGCAGACAATGACGCTTTTTCTGAGCTTTTCTTTTCTTTCTAAGTAAATATTAGAATTATTGAGATGGTTTCAATATTTACAAACTCAGTCGTGCAGAACTGTTGATTTTCCCTCACTACTTCACATGTAATATGTGTTAATTTTTCATCCATCTATCTATCACTTATTAAATCATATTAATCTATATAAACTCATACATGTATCTATATTAGAAATCGATATGGAAATGCAAATAAAAGATCATATTTATGCTTCGAAAATACGAAATGTGTCGATTATTTTTTAAAGATGGATTTTTTTATTGCATGGTGGTATTTTACCGTTTTAGATGTGGTACCTACCCAGTCTCTTCGCTAAGGCAATCCAATCTCGTCCGGTATTGCTTAAAGTGAGCATTTTTCCAGCAACTCTTAACCACACAGGCTCTTCTCTGATGACGTCATGATCTTCCCAAAAAGATTTCACCGATGATGGTACAGCGAAAGTAAAATCTTCAGACAATCGAGAACTAGTATTATAACTAGAACCATCTAAGAAAAGGAACATAAAAATTTCAAAACCCACAAATATAAAATATTGACGAAAAAGTGCGACCGTGTTATACAAATTATTCGAGATAAATAAAAAAACATTGAATAATATTTAAGTAATCTTTATATAATATGCGGTCTAATATATATTCAGGAATTATTATCCATAAATATTTTAAAATCTCAGTTAATGAATATATTTAGAATTAAGTAAATAATTTGCGACTTAAAACTAAATTACTTACCATCCAAATTACGATCGAAAAACTTTTGGACAAAATCCGTTTTCACAACTCTAAAGTCGCATTCAATTACCTAAAATATTTAAATGCTTGCTTGAAAAATAACTATTTTTTATATGAAGTAAATGTATTTTAATTCCTTTTAGTCCTTTAAATAGAAATTTATATAGAGTTAGGCGATAAGGGGTCCAGTTTATTTTACAAAACTTGTAAAATGTAGAAAGTTATAAGTACATCAAGTAATGTAAATGCTACGAAACCATAAATGTATGATCCTAAAACACAAATCCTGTATTATGTGACAATGTTAGCTATCATTATAAAAATATGTGATATTTTTCAAATCAACTGATAGAAAAAGTAACACATGGGACAAAATTGAAATTCTTAGATTTTTGGCTGTAAGAAATTTCTCAGATCCTTAAAATTCTAGAACAATGCACTTCTACCTGATATAATTTAAAAATAAAAGCATGACACTTTTCAAGATTCCCAATGTTAATCTTTGCTACAATTTTCTGAATGGGCCAATGTTAACTATGCAAATTTATAAGGAAATTATCCGTAGGATAATTATTAAGGAAATTTATAAGGAAATATATTATCTGTATCAACGGGTTAGCTTAAGTGCATTGTGTTAAAATTGTAAAGTTTAAAATTTTAGTTTTATCTTTCGCTTTATTTCACGACAGGTGACAGATCGCATGCGATAGAATAAGAGGAAGGGTCAATTGCCTTACCAGTCTTATGTTGAACAAAATCTAGTTTTGAAATACAGGATTAATAATTATCTTTGATAAGAATCCCAAATTAAACTTTAACTGAACTAATTTCCAACTAAATTTTGATTATTTGGGAGTTCAGTTAGCAACATTTTATATGTCAAAGTTCTTATTTTTGTTAATGTTGAAAAAGCTTGATACTTAAACGACTTCGTTAAAAAATCTTTTTGAGAAGGAGAGCTATCTGCCTCCTACGAACGACTTTCATTCATTGCATACGAGCGGCAACAGAATTCTAAAATAAATTCACAAAATTTGACTGTATTACCTCTTTATAAAAGTCGATTACTGTTATCAAATTAAATGTATACACGTACAGACACGTCATTCATGATTTTCAACATGTACAACACAGGAATTAATTTAAGATTTTAACACCTATAAATACGCTTTTCAATTTTTTCTTTTAACTGTATGATATGTAAAACCATCGACACATGAGGAATAAAAGCCCTGAAAGAAATTAAGAATTCTTACATGCTTGATTGATTTCCCGCAAACAAACAAACGAAAGTAGTAAAACTAATTAACTAGATTTCATCATCCATTATTTTTGCTTTAAATTATTGTCCCACAGTTTCCGTTCAGGGACTCTTATAGCAGCAATTTCAGTAGTTTAGATATAAAAGACAGAAATGGTCAAGGTGTACATACATTAGTTAAAAGAAAGAATTAGTCAAGATGTAGATACATTGATGATAAAGGATTGTAGTAAATAATCTAAAATGTCGGAGCTGTTAGAATGTATTTAGGTAAATTAATTACTTTTTTAGACAGACATTCGTTTAAATTCAACAAATGACTGCATTTTGTATCAAGGCATGCAGGTTTAGAATGGACTTCACAGACTTTGTTGCAAGGGCAGGGAACGCATAAAGAAAACCTTAATCTCTTGTATAAACGATCTTGCAAATGTCCCGCTTCTTTCTCAAGCAAGTAACGAACCTATTGCAAAAGAAGACAAAAAAGAAACATGGTATTTTTAAATTGAAGAAATCTAAAAATTTTCTGTCATTCTTAATACCGTTCAAATTTTTATTAACCTCATAAAAGTAGATAGATACCTTCGTACAACAATGTACCGTCGGAGATAGCTTCGTTGATTCATCCTGTGGATCAAGATTTTTCCTTTGCGACAAACAAACCTGAAATAATCATTGCTTTAAACCATGGTAGTTCAGAAAAAAATAAAGTAAAAACAATATCCTTAAAGATAATTGTTCAAGGTATTTGACTTCCTGGTCAAGACATTTAGAGATTTTTTCTGTTAGTCATTTTCTTACTTTTATAATTTCTTTTACCATTTAAATATTAAATAGAACATCATAAAATTTAATAGACCAATATAAATGAATAATATTTTTAAATGTGTTTGGTCTCTTCTAGAATTTCGTCGTTTCCATGTGAACGCACATATATGTATAGATGTACAGATCTCAACGCACATTGTATGCAACACATGATGAAATACAAATGCGTTATCCATTTAGGATACAAAGATAAAAAAAATTGTGAAATACCGCTTCTGCTTATAGACAAATCTAAAACTAATCATGTATAAGTGTGAACAAACATTTACTGGAATATTGGGAAAGTCTATCGGCGGAAATCTTATAATATTTTACCTTTTCATTTTATTTGAAGAAGTTCTTGAAAAGGAAATCTTGTAATAGTTTACTTTTATTTTATTTGAAGAAGTTCTTGAAAGGAAAATCTTGTAATAGTTTACCTTTATTCTATTTGGAGAAGTCCTTGAAAGGAAAATCTCATGATTATAATCGATTGCCATTATTCCTTGATTGAATGACTCTTCACCTTTCCTTGGAGAAGAAAACTGTCTTGATGACCGGTACAGTCGTATAAAAAATCTCAACAAAAAGCAAACTGGAAGCAAAAAATGAAAAGATAAAATAATTGCTTTTGTCAATTTGTTGAACAGATTAATTATTATATGTTTGTCACTTGAAAATGGGATGGGCGTATAATGTAAGCCTTTTCAATGTATTCTTATCAAGATGCACAGTTTCTAGTATATGTCAGTATTTGATGAAGATTATCAAAATCATCCACGCACCTAACAAGAATAATTTGATGTCGTGTGGAAAATACTTTGGGTAATTATGTATAAATAATCCAAAGCATCAATTATTAGGAGGTTAATACACAAACTGCAATTCTTCCTTTAAAGAGCAAAAGACAAATCAAAGCACACTAATAACATAGTCTGAGGAGATCGGCACTTGGTGTGCCAATAATCCCAGGGCAGGCTTGCAAATAAAATTAGGCGTCAATGAAGGCTTAAATAGATTCTAGGGCGTATGGAGTAAATTGCATATCTAGGCGTATATAAGGAGTGTCGCTCATTCGCATTGACAATTCTGATTATTGCTCTGATTATGTAGATTGTAGCAATCGGCTAAGGGCGTCGCTAAGGCAAATTCCAGGGGGGGGCATTTTTTTTGGGAACGTTAACTCGAAGCAAATAACTACCTTAACCTTCTATAATATATTAAATATATTGCTTATATTAACGAATAAAACCATTATTAAAATATCAAATCATTGATTGATTGTTTGGCTTTTTTATGGCGCAAGAGCATCTGGGCTATACTGCGCCATAAAAAAAAAATCTCAAATCAGAGAGAACTATTTTTTCAAGGAGAGTACCCGTTTGTTTATTTTAAATTTCAGTGATTTCTGTAACAGAGTATGTATAAATTTTATTAAGGACCTCCAGTTCAGATATTTAGAATAGTTTAAATCTTTAAATCTAGAATAGTTTTTCATCAACAATCTAAATTTTAAATTTAAAATTCAGTTTTTAGCCCAAATAATAAAAAAGCTTTCAATTCCAGAGGGGCAACTGACCCCATGCTCCCCCCCCACAAAAAAAAACCCCGACGCCTATGTAGTAGGCGAAGATGCCTCGATGATGTGCTCGATGATCGTGAAACCAACTTACCGAGTCCTAGAGAGGAGTGCATGAGAAGCGCAAAATGCGATGTCCTAATCATCTATGCACTTGGACAGCTGACCTGTGTTTTATCTGGCGCTTTTCACGCATTGGTAGTAAATGTTTGTTCATGCTGGACGATTTTAGAACTAGAACCTGTGAGTGGTTTGCGACAGTAGGTTCTATGACATATATTTTTCGTATTAGTCTACCCTACCCCTCCTAGATATTTGTAACCCTGGTGCTGACACCCTGTATATATATGTAAAATAATTTCCAATTGGTTTGATGTTTATTACTCGTATAACAGGTATTTATTTGTTTGGTTTGAAATCTAAACGTTGTTGCTCTCTACGTATATAACTATATGGTTGTTGTGTATAAACTGTTTTAATTTCTTTATAATTTCGTAATTTAAATAAACTATTAACGTAACGGGTTGATGGGAGATTGGATGGTCACATTGGCAAATGCCGACTATCCGTCAGAAACAACCCATAATTCAGACCTTTAGCGAATATCTCCCTTGATGAAGAGTTTGCTAAGGTGTTGTATATTTCGTTAATGTAGTAGTGTGTGTGGTATTTTGGTAAGTTATTTTATGTATTACTGTGCGGGATTTATCTAATTTATTGTATTTATGTTTGGGAATTTTTGTTTTGATTTTGCTCAGTTTTTAATCGTCATTTCTTGGGACATTGGTATATAATATATTTATACACTGTTTTGCATTAATATAACCAATTTATATCAGCAAAATAATAATGTATTTCTTACTTGCAATAGTTTATAATATAATACTTGCTTTGAACATATAATCAATTTGTTTCCTCATTTACATTTTTCATATATTTCCTTATTGTACTCACATATATATGCAGTACATTATGATAATAAGGACAACAAAGATAGTAAAAGTGAAATTCAATTTTTAAGAAAAACATCAGCAAACCTGGGAGAGTACTTGAAAATTCCAAAACTAAATCCAATTTGTCATCGGGTATGCTATAGTCTACTTGATATACTTTTGATGTTAATAGCCACGGTAAAAAATATAATCTTGCAGGATCTTCAGTTGAGGCCTGTCAAACAAAATTAACGCGTTTATTTTCTAAATGGAAGTTATTTCTGAAGATGCTCAAAGTTCTTTTTATAATGGAAATCTACCTTAGATTTAGGAATCTCACATATGATATCCGCAATATCCAAAATTCCTAAAAGTACATTGATTTGGTGATATGCCGTAGGCCAAAGTTTTTCAAAGAAATCTGTGTTAATATCAACGCCCGGTATCATCAGTTTTTGATTTTGGTCAGCATCATCACTTTCTGACATAGGAACCTGAATGAATGAATGAATGCATTAATTAATTAATCAATGAATGAATTAGTATATACGGGTTTATTACAATTGGTCAGCATCATCACTTTCTGGCATAGGAACCTGAATGAATGAATGCATTAATTAATCAATGAATGAATTAGTATATACGTATTTGTTACAATATTTTGGAGAAAACGCTTTATATTTTACGGGTGGGAAAATACAAGCACCTAATTCGTTATTATGAATGTATTATCAAGCATTTCCTTTACTAATTTAAGTAATTTAAAATGGAACATTTTAACATTGTTTATCAGATATTTATTTAAAAACAATAATAATGTTTTTCCTAAATGCGTTCTGTTGAGTAAAGAGAATAGAGGATCTAATTCGCAAAATGCTTTTAAATATAGAGTATAAGAATATAAATACCGAATTTAGAATTTCTTCTCAACAGCCATAAAATTTGACTGCGTATCCAGTGGCGGTTTTAGCTATTGAGAGGCCCCAAGAGCAATCCAATTTTGAACCCCCTCCTTCTTAATATCTTCTTTGCGGCCTTTCCTGTCACTTACCTATCTTATAACCATTGACATAAGTAGGAGGGAGGAGCTAGGAGGCGTATCCTCCCTTGTAGCAGGAAATTGTAAAATATATGTAGTAACACGTGAAAATTTAAAACGATATAGTAACTTTATTTATTTTTTTTGTGGCCCTTGAGATTTTGAGGTCACAGGCGCGCGCCTCGTGCGCCTGCGCGAAAATCCGTTGCTGTGCGTATCAAAAAAAAAATAAAAAAGCATAAATATACATGTTACAGCACAAAATATATTAATAATTTATATTAATAACTATACAATTTACGTTAATATTAATCTTTCAAGTTATTTATTTAATTTAAATAATTACACAATTCGCGTTAATATAATAATTTACGTTGATAATTTATATTAGACAGTATAAATCTACGGTTTTCACCTCTTTTAAACCCTAGCTGTATACTGACTCAAGGACTGTTAAAATACACCATCGGCTTACGCAGAAGGTTCTTAAGGGGGGTCAATGGGTGGGTAGGGGGGTTACAGAGCTACAACTCACATATTCCTATGTTAAATATACAAAATTTCATTGCAATGGGGGTTACAACCCCCATCAACACCCCTCTGTGTGTGCGTTAATGAAATATACCGATTTCACTGTTTTATTAACAGCACAAATTGTACAGCTCAGGGATTTTCAAACTATTCGTCGAGGGCTTCGGGCAAGGGCATTGCAATGTGGACTAACATTTTATATGATTTGTAAATTTAGGAGCCATTACGACAATTTATGAAAGGTAAAGAAAGCCATGAGTCATAGAAGATTGAAAACCCCTTGTATGTCTTATACAAGACGGCATGGGCGCCCCGAGGGGGTGCAAGGGGTGCACGTGCACCCCTTGGCTTATGAAAAAAGGGGGAAAGGACTGAATCCACAAGAAACTGTAGTCCAACAACATTATTCAATTGGAATTTTTCCTGGATGCACCCCTTTGCATATAATTCTGGGGGCGTCCATACAAGACGGACCACCTCATATCGAATACCGATATATCGGAAGTTTTTCCGCGCAATTACATTGAACTTCGCAATATTCATCAGCCGATATGATGGCGCAGTATAGCCCAGATGCTCTTGCGCCATAAAACATCCAAACAAACAAACAAATCAGGCGATATGGATATATCGAAGAGTTTACGTATATCGAATATTTTCACGGTTCCCTTTACCTTTTTTATAAGTGGGACGGACTGTATTAGTCTAAAATATGCTTAATAGAACATACTACACTTTAGTAAGGATATTTCGCCAACTGATGGCAGGGTATCGCCAAATCTAGGACATAGCCATAGGTTTGTTTGTAATGTGAGCAAGTTTGCTCATATGTGGTTGTTAAGAATTGAATAAAATCGCTAAAACACGAAATTGTGTTCATTCAAATACGATATTACAAGAAGGGCTGTGTGGCGGTCCCAAGCCTAACTGTTCCCGACCCCCACAAATGGAAAATAACTATTCTAATATACGTGTACAGCCTGCACAAAAGTTTAGACACAGAGGCAAATTATAAATAAAAGCGAGAATTTGCATTGAACTTCGCCGATATTGTATCTAAATAATCCTAGAACCAATAATAAATTGTGCAACTTAAAAGATTACCAAAAGTACTGAAACAAAATATCCCAACACCGTAATATTGGAATCTGCATGCCACAAATGTTTAGGCACATATGTCAGATTTATGCAAATTAACGGCGCGAAGTTCCCAAGTGATCGAAGGGGCGTTTCCCAGAGTTGTTATATAAGGCCTGAAATAATTTAGAATGCTTAGAACGATGCCGAAGTCAAAGCAATTTACGAATGACGAGATTTTGAAGATTTGGAGGCTGAAAACTAAAGGTAAATCTGTTACTCAAATTTCTGTTGCATTGAACCGTTCAAAGCGAGGCATTTATCGAGTGTTATCCCGGGGTGATCAGTATCAACCAAAATCACGATCTGGGAGGCCTCGAGTGACCAGCATTCGGGATGATAGACAAATACGAAGATTGGCTTCAAATGAAAGCCTGTCTGCAAATCAAATAAAAAACACGTTAGCAATGCGAGTGTCAAGAGAAACCATACGTAGAAGGATTGTAGAATGCAGGCATTTGAGATATGCAAAAATGCGCCGCAAGCCCTGCTTGCAATTACATCATAAACAAGCACGACTACAATGGGCAAGGCAGCACATATCATACAGTGACGAATGGCTGCAGGTGTTATTTAGTGATGAAAAAAAGTGGAACTTAGATGGTCCCGATGGCCTTTCGCACTACT
>QLNU02015360.1:211667798-211680180 GCA_006491805.2 Dysdera silvatica | reverse complement strand
AAAAAATAGCTAAATAACAATGTTTAAGATATCGCGATGTGCATAGGAACATCCCGTTGCAGGAAATTCTAGCTAGAAAAGAACACACAAGGAAATTGTGTTAGAACCTGTTCTGTATCTCTTCGAACCCCGTCTTGGAGGTGGGGGAAAACCAGTTCTGCATCTCTTCGAATCCCGTCTCGGAGGTGAGGGACCCTATTGATTTGCTAACAAAATGTCTGGAACCAAACGTAACGTGAAAATTCACACTAGACTTGGTTGGAAAACGCTGATAATTGTTAGGAACAAGAGTGAGAGCTGAGGTTGAAATGAAATCACCAATCATAGAGTAGACTTTAAAATAAGAATTTGAATGTGATTGAAATTATCTAATTACAAACTTGTAATTATTTAAAAATCATAATAAGACAATAACGTTTAGCCGCTTTTGCCTTATAATTAATCTCAAAATCTTAAAATTAATCTGGCGGATTTAATTCTATGTTAAATTTAATTATATTAGACAACGTGTAATCATGAATTTAACACTCGTGAACTTTAAGAAAAAAATAATTTAAATAAAATTAAAAATTTAAACGAATATTGAAAAAAGGGTAAAAATTTGCAATTAATTTGAAAAAAAAACCAAAACAAAACAACTCGCGATTGAAAAAAATAAAAATTAAAAACTTTCGATTAAAAAAAAACAACAACCCGTGATTGAAAAAAAATTGTGAAGTTAAAAAAAACGCCAAATAAAAAAAAACCGCGCCAACGGGGTTGCAGGTAGACTGCGATCCCCACCCCTACCCATAACCCCATGGCCCCACCCCACGCCACACCCGCCAGTGGGGCAGAAAGCATACTTTCCCCTACTAACAAGTCTGCACTACTGTTAATAAATAAGTAAATAAATAAATAATTGAAAACATTGTTTTTACTATCTACACCGATCTTCCTTAGTCTAAATATCACTTTCCTTCTGCTTAAGAGAAAAAAAATTACTTTCATAGTTTTTTTAGGTACATTTGTGAACATTCCTAAAGCAGGACGGGATAAAATATATTTAATCATTTTACTTTATATAATTTTAATGCATTACTTTATATAATTTTAATGCATCACTTTATACAATTTCATACATTTATTATGTATACTTTAAATAATTTCATACATTTATTACATATACTTTATATAATTTCATACGTTTGCTACATACTTTTTATATAATTTCATACATCAAGCTTAGGAATTTGTACTCAGTTTTTTATTCTATTACGAAACTAAATTCAAAATGCGGATTATAGATGCTTGCGGCTGTTGGTTATAGCCAGAGACAAGATTTATGTTACGGAACCCAATGGCGTAGGAAATGGAGAGGTCCAGGGGGCTTGATCCCACCCCCCCATTGTTTAACAATTGACATTGTTCTCTTTAATGCCGAATCACGTAATCTTCTTTAAAGTTGCTTGAGCCCTTCCCCATCATTTTTGAATTGGTACGCCCCTGATGGGATCCTGGACAGTTTAGCAAATTAGCCTCCCCTCCACTAACCAATTATGTTTAATAACCAATTACGTCTGTTAAATTATTAAAGTCCCACGTGTTGCTCTTGAAGATCCCAGATTCTCTAAAGCATTTTCTCCCTTTAACCTCTCCCCTTCTCCCTATGCCCTGGTTATAGCCAGATGGTAACATTATGATTAAAACCCTTGTTTTGATTTTAAGTTCCATGTGATATTATGCACTGATAAAATTTATGATTTTAAACAGGTCGATCATCAGTTCAATAAGTTAAAAGAAAGCCTTCAAGATAAGATATATTTTAAGCACATTTTGCCAAAATTCTTTGCTATTAGTTTCGAAAATTCTGAAGACTCGATTCAGGAGCTGAGAAAAAAAATTGAAGAGTTAACAATTCAATTATCCTACGTTGGAATAGAGATACCTCTGAAATGGCTGATGTTTGAACAAGCGATAGACAGATTATTGGAACGGGATGTTTACTTTGCTGATATAAACAAGGTAAAATTTTTATAATTAAACTTTTCACAAAACACTTGCTAACGCGACTGATTCCCGAAGTCTGATAAAAATTCCGCAATAAAGCAAAAAGTCGAATAGGTCTGTCTACGACGAGAACTTCTCCCGCCACTGAGTATGTAAACCTGCTGCTGTGAAAACGAACCGAAACCCATTTTCAATAGAGGATGCTTGAAAAAATGCATTCATATTGACGCACTTAACGATAAATTGGCGATATACTATATTCATACTCATTATGAAGGCTAGGATTTTGATGATTTGTTTGTTGTTTTTTTTTGTACCAAAATGTTGCCTAAGTATATAGCAATGTGTTTCATGAAAACTAAGCAGATTGAAATACCTTCGTTAGGGCTTTTTTTGCGTCACTTTTAAGGGATAGAGTATTTTTTTTCATGTTTTGAGTCATTTTAAGGGAATCTTTTGGATATTTTGGGTCATCAATTTGCATTTTTTGGTATTTTCAATAAAAAGGGTATTTTTCCATGAATTTCCCAGAAATGGTTTTTTTTTTTTTCAAAAGTGTAGATTTGGCTATTTTAATTTTTTTAATTTTTTTTATTTTCATTTTTTGACAGAATTAAAAATTCCAAAAAAATCGTACCTCTGCAATTTATTACACTTTTATTTATTTATTTACCTTTTTTTTTAGTTTAGAAATTCATGTAGGGAATACACCCCAACCCGCTTAAATAGTTTCTGAAATAGCGTGCTTTATTGTAAGCCGGAAGCAAAGAAAGGGAAAAATGGAGCATGTTCTAAAAAAATACAGGATATAAAAACCTGTGCTCAATTTCAGATGTGTTGTCAGGGAAGAATTTTTCCCTCGGTGAAATTTCTCATGACTTTGATCGAAGTGATGTGGTTTATTTTAAATATGCTCAAATGATATCGGTGGAAGTTGAGATAAGTTTTTGTATGTTTAAGTCGTTATTAGCTGATAATCGCAAATCGTTTTGTTTTTAAAAATCTGAACATGCTTATTGTCAATGCATTGCAATTCTACAAAACTGAAATAATATTTTTCAGTTTTACTATGACCAATTTGAAATACTGTTGTTGTTGGTTTTTTAAGTTTTTATTTTTTATTATTATTATTTATTTTTTTGTTTATAAGGCATTTTCTTTTTGGTTTTTAGGTTATAAATGCATTTTTATAGGTCATTTTCTGACATATTTTAGGTCATCAAAATCCTAGTCCTACTCATTATAATGTCGCTGTTAGTACATTTAATTTAAGTGTGTCTTTCCGCCGCCAACATTCGCCAGAAACAAGATTTCTACTCAACTTATTGATGCTCAAAATGGACGAGACCTGTTTTTATAGCGACCGTCGCCAATTAGCCTCAATGGCAGGAGGAGTTTTCCTAATAGACAGACACTACTGCATTCCTCTTTATAATAAATTAACAGTTATGAGCACACAAGCAATTTACATAAATTGTTCAATTTACCCGTGCACATATTGATAAAAGCGTAATAATGTACATATATGTATATAATAAGTAATATATTAACAAAAAATACACTAATATATATGATTGTTGATTTATTATTAGTATGTGGTTTATGTACATATATAATGACCGTACTTAAATAAATGACGCCAGCTTCAATTATTTTTTTTTATGTAATTAAGTTAAGTATCTATTTGAGCACACGCATACATCTCTATGCTGAACCTGCCAATAGTTTTATCAGAGATATATTTGGGTGCTTATATTATTTATGATAAATTACCTTTCTTCATAACTGAAAAGTTAAATTGAATGATGTACCCATGACTAACTATACAAAGAAATACAGTAAGTTCTGTTAAAACGCGACCATTGTATTACTGAAGAAGTCAACGATGTGGAAATTGGCTCTCTAAAAGCAATAGCACTTATATGGAAAATAGGGTTAAGGGTAAGTCACGAAGAATACTATTTGTAGCTAAGCTATTTATTTTACTTGAGAAAAGAGTTAAGTTAGTGTATTTAATAACAGAAAAACAGACTTGCAGAGCGTCGCCATGTCCCATGTCAACCTAAATCTCTATAATGATGTCGATGTCGTTCTTCCAAACATCGATAACACTTATCCGATCATGTTCTGTGACTGCAGAAAACTGCAAATCCACGCCTCAGTGAACAAATCCAAGTATTTCGTCCTCTCCCACTGAATTTATAACGCCCGCCTCAAGTGCTAAGTAAAAAACTGTCGACTTTAAAAAGGTTTGTGTTCTACGAATGAAGTCCGCAAATAATTGCATTATTGAGAATTCACATTTTATCATAGACCTTATTGTACTTGTATTACTATACCGGCCTCATTAATATTTCTATTATAAAGTGCATGTGTGGATCCTGGTGTGAGCTCGTTACGTCTCACATATCACTATGGTTTTCGTTACATGATTGTTTCCCTCTTACTGTACGTGCAGCGTACGAAAAACGGAAGCCCTGAATGAACGCTACAGCTGTCATGTGATTGTAGCAGGCTGGATATTTCTCCCCTGATGACTTTTCTTTCTGCATTGTGCTAACTTTAGACTCTCGTATTCAATGCCTTTAAATTATCAGCTAGCGGAGAGTGTACTACTCTACACTGTAACTTACCTCCCCACTTACGTAATGTACTTAAGCTTCTAAGTTACAGCCAAATCAGCATTTCGTTTTTTGAAACTTTCAAAATGCTTTGAGATGTTTTGATAATTTGTGGTTTTTTTTAACTGACCTAGTACTTCACATGCATTTTTAAATCTATTTGAATATTATTTGCTATGAATTTAGATTGTCACTAACACATTATCCTCCATAGCTCTCAGAGGTCGCTCGTCTGGAAAACATCGAATCCGAAGAAGAATTTCATTCTATGATTCAATTTTTTCATCACAAAGGGAAAATATGGCATTTTGGCTCGGATTTATCCGGCTGTAACGGAATTGTTATACTAAAACCTCAGTGGTTTATAAACCACATTTACCAACTTCTCGATTTGAAGGATGCATCGAAACTGAAGGTAAATATACAGAAAGTAATATGTTATATTGATATCCGGTATTTCAATGGATACACATTACATCATACACGTTACACAATCAAATTAAATTCTTTGGGTTAAAAAATTTGTGTGCCGTTCGAAACTAGTTCCCTGGGGCGTTTAATTTTTCTCACCAAAAATGGTCCCTTAAGGTTGCCATTATTTCGCCAAAATAGCGATAAAAGTGTTAAAATTTCACTTTTAGTAACTCTGTATATAGTCTACTTAGAAATGTGAATTTCCTTTTATTTGACTATAGGTATAGGGCAAAATTTTTCAAATTGGAAATTTTTTGGTATAGGACTTGCATGAAAAGTTAAATTTCGTGTGTATATATATATATATATATATATACCAGCCCCTGTAAAATAAATAATATATTCAACATCCTTACATAATTTGAATACTTTTTTTTTCACGGGGTTTTTTTCCTACAGCTAACGGTTAAAAAGGTAATTGCGGTACATATATTCTAAATCACCCCGTATGCTACTAATAAGTACGGTAATGGATTGTACCTGGATATAATGGGCATATGTTGTCCAGTCGGTAATTGCGAAATGTGTAGAAATGAGTCCGTATGACGTCACGTTCATACTTACGCCGTGTTTTCCCGAAAATACGACTGTAAAATAAATTACAGGACCGAAAATACGACAAGGTCTTATATTAAGTTCTGCTTCAAAAAACCCATTAGGGCTTATTTTCAAGAAATATCTTATTTTTTCCATGAAAAATAATCTACATTTTTCATTTATTCATGTACAAAATAGCTGCCCTTTATTTGCACTTTTAGTTGCTAATAGTTGATAATATTGGCGATACCGTTATTTCTTACATTTATTTTATGTACTAAAGTTTTTCCCAGATATACAGGTTGGTTATAAATAAAGTCTCTCTGTTTAAAGCTATCTGTATCCCGAACTAATAAGAGGAATTTTACCAAATTAAGAAAAACGTTTAAAAAAACAGAAAAGGGAATGAATACGGCAAATCTAAAAATATGTTTTCATTTCCTAAGCTAACTTGTTGCAGAAACTAAGAGAAACTTACATAAATTGCCCCAAAATTTTTATTTTAAAATAAAATGAAAATAAAACACCTACATAAGTGCAGAAATTTGCATAAAACACTGTTCCGGTTGAAACCCTTTCCCATGACAATTTATGTAAATTTCTTTTAGTTTCTGCAACGAGTTAATTTAAAAAATAAAAATATAATTTTGAGTTGTCCTCTCTTTTTTGGGGGTTACGTTTTTTCTCTTTTGGGCGTCACATTTTTTCCCTGTCGGCATTAGTATTAAGTGAGTAAAATGTTTTATGCTTAATCGCTTCTCCCCATTTCATGAATAGTATGTGTACAAATTTGGTGTCATTTCTTATTAGTTCCGGGCTATGAAAGCTCTAAATGAGGAGACTTCCTATAACCACCCTGTATACATGCAACCATCCCAAATATATATTTGTAGTTAAAACTATATCAAAATACAATTTTATGCAAGTCGGAAAATTTCTTACATCACACCCGATGATGTGGTAATATTAAATGATAAATTGACGCAAAGAAAAGGATAATTTCACGATGTTTGGTGGGAACCGAACCCACGACCCCTTAGTATCCGGTCAAGGGCTCTTCCAACTGAACTACAGAGGACCGATCATCCACCCCCTCCCTCCGCGAGCGCATATAAAGCTTCACTATAAACGAGCTTTGAAATTGGGCAGCGTTTAGCCTGCTTTTTAAACCAAATCGACGCCAAAGAAGCGAATGTATGAAAAGTGAGACTAGCGTGATATTAAAGTCGGGAAAATGTTCTCATTGCAACTGATGATGTGGTAATATTAAGTGATAAATTGCTCCCAAAGAAAAGAATGATTTCACGGTGCCTGGTAGGAATCGGACCCACGACCTCTCGGTATCCGACCAAGGGCTCTTCCACTGAGCTGCAAACGACCGATCATCCTTTTCTCTGCACGAGCGTATATGAAACTTCACTATGGACGAGTTTTGAAATCATCATTTTATTATCATCTAATATTACCACATCATCGGCTCTGATGATAAAATTTTCCCAACTTTAATATCACTCTAGTCTCTCTTTTCGAATGTTCGCTTCATTGGCGTCGATTTGTTTTAAAAAACAGTCCAGGCACTGCTCCATTTCAAAACTTGCTTGTAGTTCAGCTTTATACGCGCTCGCAGACGGGAGGATGATCGGTCGTCTTTAGCTTAGTACACGTCTTTGGCGCAGCCTTGCAGGCCTGCACAAAAGTTTAGACACAACACAAATTTGAGTATAACAAAATACTATTAAAACTGAAGAAGTAGGAACTTTAATATTACGAAGTATGAACACATGTAATATGCAAATTAAAAATTTGAGAACAGAAATCACATCAGTAGCGAACTTGCTGCAATATATAACTTAAAATAAGTAAAATATGTGGCACAAAAGTTTAGGCACAAACATAAATTTTAGCACTTGCATAAGGAAATGAACAATTTTAATAATCAATGTAGCCACCATTACTTCGTATTAGATTAAATACGCGGTCGTTCATTGAAAGCACAAGATTTTGAAAGGTTTCTGGTTCAAAATTAAACCACGCTTCTTCTATAGCCTTTTTAAGTTCTAAAACGGACGGATATTGCTTTCCATTGGCATACACAACATTCGTTAGTATGCCCCATACATTTTCGATGGGATTACAGTCAGGACTAAGAGCAGGCCAATCGAGAACTGTAATATTTTTAGCGCTCATCCATTCTTTTGTTGACCTGGATGTGTGGATGGACGCATTATCTTGTTGGAAAACCCAGTTTCGTCCACATAAAAGTTCGCCAAAAGGTAATAGGTGACTTTCAAGAGTTGCCTGGTATGCCTTGGAATCTTGTTTTCCATTCAAAAACGCCAAAGAAGTCTGTCCATTGAAGCTAAAGGCTCCCCAAACCATGACTGAACCTCCTCCTTGACGTCTGCTGAACCGACTTAAGGGGCGTTTTCGAAGATCGTGCCAGTAGTGCGAAAGGCCATCGGGACCATCTAAGTTCCACTTTTTTTCATCACTAAATAACACCTGCAGCCATTCGTCACTGTATGATATGTGCTGCCTTGCCCATTGTAGTCGTGCTTGTTTATGATGTAATTGCAAGCAGGGCTTGCGGCGCATTTTTGCATATCTCAAATGCCTGCATTCTACAATCCTTCTACGTATGGTTTCTCTTGACACTCGCATTGCTAACGTGTTTTTTATTTGATTTGCAGACAGGCTTTCATTTGAAGCCAATCTTCGTATTTGTCTATCATCCCGAATGCTGGTCACTCGAGGCCTCCCAGATCGTGATTTTGGTTGATACTGATCACCCCGGGATAACACTCGATAAATGCCTCGCTTTGAACGGTTCAATGCAACAGAAATTTGAGTAACAGATTTACCTTTAGTTTTCAGCCTCCAAATCTTCAAAATCTCGTCATTCGTAAATTGCTTTGACTTCGGCATCGTTCTAAGCATTCTAAATTATTTCAGGCCTTATATAACAACTCTGGGAAACGCCCCTTCGATCACTTGGGAACTTCGCGCCGTTAATTTGCATAAATCTGACATATGTGCCTAAACATTTGTGGCATGCAGATTCCAATATTACGGTGTTGGGATATTTTGTTTCAGTACTTTTGGTAATCTTTTAAGTTGCACAATTTATTATTGGTTCTAGGATTATTTAGATACAATATCGGCGAAGTTCAATGCAAATTCTCGCTTTTATTTATAATTTGCCTCTGTGTCTAAACTTTTGTGCAGGCCTGTATTTGTAATATAGCCTGCCTCCATGAAAATCGGAGGGGGGGCCCATATTTCAATTTTAAGAACTGGTAAATAAACTTTGTTAGAAAGGATTGCATCAGTTTGAAAACTAAATAAAATTGCGAATAAACCTAATGATAAGAGTTGATCTAGAGCAGAGGTCGCCAACCGGTGGTCCGCAAGAAAATTTTGGTCCTCAAAAAATAAATAAATAAATAAATAAAAAAAATCTGGACATTATTTGCATTTTTAATGATTTATTAATAATAAAACAAAAATAATATTCTAAGAAATTCTCATATTCTGAATGACAATTTCCACCTTTATATTGCACTAAATTCACGAAATGTGGTCCGCGGGATTTAAAATTATGAATTTAGTGGTCTGTGAGGTCTGAAAGGTTGGCGACCGCTAATCTAGTGTCTGTGTATGCATGAAACTTACGACTAATCATTTCCAGTGGGTAGCATGGACTTACCATAATACAGACCCGCAAGTTTTCACACACTCTTGCTCAGCCAAATAAAACTTAGATTCATACACTGCATACATAAACAAAACATATTTCTTATGACACAAGAGTTAAATCATATCGTATTTTGCACATCGCACATTCAGCTTCGATTACAAAACGATAAATGCAGCAGCATTTATCGTTACAAAATAAACGATAAATGTCGCAGCATTTGGCAAAAAATGCCATTGACAGGTAAGTAGAATAAATGTGGTAACATACCCATATCTCCGACGTCTTCTTGCTCGTGGGGGACAGTCTTCGCATCGTATATCATAGCCGTAGGCCTCGATGAGTTCATTCTTAGATTTGGGGGTTTGTTCATCTTCCTTATATCGGTCGTGTCCCCATTTATCATCATCCAACCACAATTTTTTCTTTTTCTTGTCCCTGACGTGATAAAAAAAAAAAATAAAAAAATACTGTAAATCTCAACGGGAGTAAAACCATGCCATTATAACATGATTTAGAGATAAACATGACAGAAACATCCTCGTAATACAAAATCAGGTAACGTTCACGAGTGTATTAAATTAGTTGCTTATACATGCACATATTTAAAAAAACGTGCACTTATTAAAAAAATAGCATGTGGTACAGTACAATTCTAATTATACAGAGTAAATGGAATAGAAGCAGAATACAACCCATTAAATTAATAACATTATGAAGGGGAAGTATAAGCAACAACTTTGTTCGCAAAATTGGGTGATTTTTCCGATGACGAATTGAAACACTCATTTAATGCTCAGGAGGACCTAACTGAATGATTCAGTTAACCTGTGTTGACAAATTGTTTAACAAGAGGAATTTTCCATTAAAAAAAAAACACCTTTTAAAAATAACATTGATGCAAATTTTATTGGTTTGTTTGTTACAAATCATGTTTTACCAAGTCATGATTCACGAATCATGTTTAATAACTATCATAAAACTAAGGCATAATGTAATTTTTATAATATAAAATACCCATATGTGTGAAATCCTGGTAGGAAAATTGTATTTAAAAAAAAAAGTTTTTTTTGGGGGGGGGACCACAAGAGCGGTCTATGCAAAAATATATGATAGAATGTATGTGTGCATGTGTGTGTACACACACACACAATACACGCATTCACAATTTTTTTTAAATCAATGCATGCAATACGAAAAGTCACTTCCAGTGCTGAATTTACATATAGTAGCAAGTTATAGTAGCAGTTATATATATATAGTAGAAGTTATACAAGTAGCCCCCCCACCACAAAGGGCTATGAAGGGACCTGGTGTTATTTGTATTTAAACATCATTTTTATTCTGATTATTTACAAACTGAGAAATTTTGACTATTGAAAAACCAGAAAATTTAAAATAAATAAATGTATTTATTTTAAAATAAATGTATCTCAAAGAAAAAAAAGCCAACAATTTATTAACTGTATATCGAAATAACTACATTCATTACAGGGGAGGGGAGGCATTCTACCTTTCCAGCAGGGGGGGGGGGGCATAAAAGCTTCAATCCAGGACTGTTCACCTCCGCCCACTAATTCTACTTTTTTAGGAGCCCTACAGTGATTTGATATGTGACAAAATCTGCAATGGTATTTTTCGACAAATTTGTCCTTCTGGGATAACATCTCACATCGCTTCACATCTAACTTCAAAATGTGGGTGGGAAGCTTTTCCAATCTCAAACTTCTAACTTCTGAAACTTTAAAATGAATTTTTCTTCTTAAAATAAGCCAGTAATTCTAAAAAATAAAAATATATTAGACACATTAAAAATTATTTTCACTGGTCATTGATAACATAATCATAATTCTTTCCTTTCCCGACACTGCATAATATGGAATCTCAACATCAGTTTTTCTTTTCCCATCCTATTAAAATATATCTTACATTTTCACTAAATCATTTTAAATTTCATCAAATATTTAAAGTTACCAAACATTTTTGGCTCAGACCCTGTTACTGCTTGGAAATAATGCTGGTAGATAGGTATAGGAATCTAAAAAAAGCTTATTTTTACACGCAAAAAAGTTATGTACAAAACGTAACTAAATAGCCTACATACAAATAAAATTTAATATATATATATAAAAAACCACTACTGAAGAAAAAAAAAAAGATTCATTATATCATGTTATGATTTATTTTTTCATAATTTTAGGAATTCACATTTTTTAGTTTTGAGTTTCATTTACACATTTAGTAAACTATGATGTTTCCGTATTTGTTAAACTAATATTTTTAAGAAGTGCTAAATATACGTTATCGGTATCATTATGATATCAACTACCAACTCTGATCAAACTTATGTAGTAACAGGTTGAAGTAATAGTTATAAAGAAGTAACAATAATGAGTTCAACCAATATTATTATTCGAAATGATTTTCTAAGGACAGGTATCTCTTTCAAGGTAAAAGGGGGATATGGGGCCAGGGACAACAATTAGGCAGTGGTGGCATATAAAACAAATGTTAATAAATATTACATTACACTTACACTAGATATTTAGTAATTGTAGCAATGGAGAATTCTCTAGAAAACCCACATGACTACATCTCGCACACTGGGGTATAAAAAGGAGTGACTCTACTTATTATTACAAAAAGTTCTCAAAAGGGAGCAAGTAGGTGAATTATAACCAAATTAATTCTATGTAGAATGTTATTATATAAGTATCGATGCCTGGTCATAGATCTGAAGTAGGCAACTCCCTAACCTTCTCGTATCGATGATGCTACGACCAATTAGATGTAGAAATGAAACAAGTTTCATATACCTCGTTAAGTCTACTTCAGTTTCCTTAGGCGTTTCAGCAGTATTCCTATCGTCATGCTCATAAAAAATGCCCTTTTTAGGAATATATTGTGGATTCCTTCGGTCTTCATCAAAATCAAGTTCCTTGTCAGCGGCACCCGGAGAACATTCCTAATAATGTAAAATCCCGTGAAAATATACAACTTATTATGCAAAACACTTGCAATGAAAAACAGAACTTATCACACAAAACATGACATTAGAATAATCGTA
>QLNU02015360.1:211638450-211667698 GCA_006491805.2 Dysdera silvatica | reverse complement strand
CTTTGACTCTATTAAAACATCAGCAGTCATCAACTCTTTAAGATCAACAGACATTGAGGATGTGTACATTGACATGGTGAAACGTGTGTATAAAAATGCAAGTGCAAAATTTCGGTTACATAAAGATACCAAAACTATCAAACTTGGCAAAGGGGTGAGGCAGGGAGATACCATTTCTCCAAAACTTTTTACTTCAGCTTTACAGATGATTTTTCAGCAGATAAATTGGAATAACAAGGGAATAAAAATAAATGGTGAATATTTAAATCATTTGCGGTTTGCTGATGACATTGTTATTTTTTCAACGAACCCATCAGAACTCCAAGACATGGTACAGGAGCTCTCAACTAGAAGTAAAGAAGTTGGACTCAAGATGAACCTACAAAAAACTAAGATCATGTTCAATAATTTTGTAGAGGAAACAAAAATACAAGTTGACAACATTGAGCTAGAAATTGCTGATTCATATATTTACCTTGGCCAGCTGATTTCAATGGATGGCAACATTATGAAAGAACTCAACAGACGTATTAAACTTGGCTGGAGTGCATTTGGAAGAAACAGTTTTATCCTGAAGGGGAAATTGCCTTTGTGTCTAAAAAGAAAGGTCTTCAACCAGTGTGTATTGCCAGTCCTCTCTTATGGATCAGAGACATGGAGTCTAACAGTTGGAGCAATACGAAAGTTACAGACAACGCAAAGGAGCATGGAGAGGTGCATGCTTGGAATAACTAGGAGAGATCGAAAAAGAAACACTTGGGTGAGAGAGCAAACTAGAGTAGAGGACATCATTGTTAAAGTAAAAGGGCTGAAATGGCGATGGGCTGGGCATATTGCAAGAAGAACTGATCAACGATGGACAACAGAAATTCTGAACTGGATTCCAAGAGACCACCGAAGACCTAGAAAACGTCCTCAAACTAGATGGGTGGATGAAATAAGAAAACAGGTTGGGGTGACGTGGAAGCGAATTGCTCAGGATAGACTTGTGTGGAAAGCATTTGGAGAGACCTTCATCCAGCAGTGGATAGATAATGGTTGAATATGATGATGATGATATATATATATTTGTTTTTGTACAAGGGAAGCACATTTTTTGTTTACAAACGTAAGTAATTTTGTTAAAAATAAATTAATGTGCAATGCACTGCCAAACGATATATTTAAATCTGAATTAACATATGTGCAGTTGTGTTGGCCAGTATTTCGTTTATAATTGTTTAGATCATAGGCGTAGAGTTTTCAAAATTATTGGGGTCCAAACACATAATATGGATATTTAAACATTACAATATATGTAAAACTCACAATTATTGGGGGGGCCTGGGTTCCGCGGACCCATATAACTCTACGCCTATGGTCATGGGCGATTCTTCAACTGTAGTCCAGACTCCTGGGTCAGCGAGATCCTCCCGGTCAGGGATTTATACACACCCAACACCCCTCCAGAGTTTTTGATACACCCTCTAAAATTCTTGAACACACAATGTGTTTAATGAAAATAGCAATGAAATCTAGTCCACACACACCCTAAAAATCTTGAACACCCCCAGTTTATGAATCCTGGGTAAGCCCTTGCTCCCGGTGTTTCACAAAGTTCGGAAAATTACTAAGACAAGAGTCTCATGTACTGGCTGTCACTATTTGGGCATGCTGGACGCTTTTAGAGCTAGCGCTGCGAGTGGTTTGCGACCCTAGGTTTTATGACAAATATTGTTCGTCTAGATGTACCCTACCCCTCCTAGATATTTGTAACCCTGGTACTGAGACACCCTGTATATAAAGTGAAGAACGTTTTATCCTTCTCAGAACCCATTTCTGTCAGGGCGATTTATCGCCCGCTAAGAATTATATTAAATTACCTTTACCAAATTAGGCTTACATTATGTAACTAATTATTAATTCAAAAATTCGGGCTCAAAGCTAAATTACATGGGCGTCTTTCGCTATAACAGATGGAAACTATCATGTGAGTTGGTCAACATGTAACAAATACTGTTTCGCTGTTTCTCCCCCTGTTCCTTTGTATTTAAAAAAAACAACCCATCCATTGTCCGGTTCAATTGGCAATGATGATGCAGAGCGAAGAGGCGCCTTCTCGAAGAAATATAAAACATGAACTTAACGATTAATTGATCATCGGACACGAAAGAACAGGAGGGAATAATATATGTTCAACGTTATTTATCTTCAGCTTGAATGAACAGTTTATTTATCATTTTAATGAGGATTTTAATTATTGTATGTAATTTAGTTATTTATGTAGTGCATTTAGTTAGCTATATGGCTCATATTACGGAATCTGTAAATTGGAGCTTGTCCTTTATTGCTTATCCTTCCCCCCTCTCATATTTTTAAAAGAACTGAGCAAAGGGCAAGACAGTGGACTCGAGCAGAAATACGTGCTTAACGGGGGGGAAGGGGTCTAAAAAATTCTTTCACAATATAGCAGTTTTCCACCACCCGTTGAAAATAGAAGGTCTTATCAGCAAGCGTTGATTAACGTCAACAGAAAGACGGCCTGGACGCCGGTCAATCACGTGGGCGTCAACCAATGACCTGTGAACCCTGCTTGACGTGGAGGGGAAAGTTTGGTTCAGCCAATGAAAAGAAGAAAACAAAGCTCTCGCGAGACCGAGGTAAACAACTAAAATAAAACGGAGTGGAGTGCTGGTGTTTTGGTGGAGGAGAGTGTAATGCTTTGCAAAGACAGTTGGTTCCTGAATTTTGTTTACCAAGGACTGAAGCAGTTTACCATGTAAAAATTAGTTTTTACAATTTTCGTGCCGGGACATGAGTCGCTGGTACTGATAGCGCCGTCATCGATCTACGTCGCAACCTGAAAATTTCTATTAGATTCCAAGCTGAAACAGGAGAATTGAATCCTCCAGATGGTCAGTCGTAAGGATCAATTTGCAAGGAGGATTTGTGTGTTTATATGGAATCGTTCGTGACCAATTGTAGCCAAGATCTTGCCAGGCACCTAGCAGATATCCTGGCCATCCGTGGTTTGAAGAAGGAGCCGACGATATCTTCATTTGTCTTCCTGGGACGCTATTCGAAGACGACTTCGGAAAGTAGATGCCTTTATCGCCGATGGTGTTCAGCGCCGGACAATTAATGCCTCACTCCGCAAGTCCTTCCTTTACCTTCCCTTCTATTAATTCCTCGTGCCTTGCCACAGTGCATTATAAATAATTGTATGCTATTTTAGTGTCAGGTTTTACCATGTTTGTACAAATCCCCTAGTTAATTATTAAATGTTTGTGTTATGTTTAAAAAAAAAGGGTTCCTGTTTTTCTTGTTCTTTTGTCCTTACCTGAGTTTGCTCAGTTACAGTTAGTAAATTTATATGCGGCACAACGTAAATTAAACGGTAAAATTAACTATATGTGTTAAAATCATTTTGGTCTAAGTTTAAATTATTATTCAATGGTCCAAGTTCTTAAAAATTAATTCATGGCTCATTAATATTCTAACCAATTCTTGAATATTAAAAAAAAGCTAACAAGTGGTGTCGTGACCAGGACATACATTCACATAATTTTGAAAGATTGATAAAATAAAGTTTACTTACGCTTCTTTCACTAGAACTTTCTTTAATGCACTTTTGCCTACATTGGGTGGACCTATTAAAGCTAATCTTGTGTAATGGTATGATGTACTGCCATCATTTACAGCATTTTGATAAGCTAGAACAGCTTCTGGACCTCTTGCAACAACTTCAATCGGTGCACTTCCAGCTACATAAAAATCAGGATTACTAAATCAATCAGAAATAGCGTAAGAAACATATAATTAAGGTAATGAAAAACCTCATTAAATAATTAAAACGAGTGCAATGAAAAGGAAAGAAAAAATTTCTTGTTGAAAATAAACATATCAACTGAGGAAAGAGGGCAAGAACAGTAAAGATAACCTGATTAATGGACCTGAACCTTGGGGCAATCATTATTTACGCCACTTATAACCAGCTGAGGGGAGGGAACAGGTACATGGGAAAAGTAAACACATATTTTGCGCCTCTTGTCGACAACAATGTATCTTATAAACACTCTTCGAGTTAACCAATGTGATAAAATTATTAAATAATATATTATTAACTTCGTATATATATTATATAATATATATTATATTATTAATATATATTATAATATTAATATAACCAGCCATTGTTTGGCCAAAACCCGGAATTTCGTAAACTTAACGGCCGCAACTTACGGTGTACCAATGGGTGTTATTTGCGATGCATCAATTGCTTATTAGCTGGTTATATTTTGGCCAAATCGAATCGTCGTTCCAACTATCGGGAATTTCATGGGATGAGACTAAAGGGTGGTCTCCGAGAGAAAAAAGATTGACAGCCAGCCGCAGGTTTAAATAATTATATATTTAACTGTGATTACGTGTATTTTATATCTTCTACTCACGCTGTGTCGTGCATCTCACAAGTGTCAGTCACACCTTGAATCGGGACATATGTCGCATGAAAGGTTTATATGAGTAATGACAGAAATCGAAAGAATCAATCTGCAAAACTAAATTTTCAAATTTTTATAAATTTTTAAGATTTCGATAATTGAACTGAAATGTAACTTTCTTGCGTTACTTCCAAGCTATGCGACAAGTAGTAAAATAGGGGATTTCGTTTTTAATATGGTGTTTTTTGGCGCAATGAGCAAGGTTTTCGGAAACCAGTGAAATTTTGCGGTGAACGTTAACGCAAAAATAATTAATGGCAATGCACATCTTACATTTAGCGAAGTTCTAACAAAGCCTAAATTAACGCATTATAGCATCTAATGAAGTTATTGACTAATAAATTTTATTTCACATAATAATTCGTTTGGACAAAAAAAAAACATTGATATCGGTCAGTGGCATAAATACAGAGTATGCAATGAATCCCCTCCTCTACTTTGTGAGCCAAAATAAACAAATCAACGTTTAAAATCTAAAAACTTTTCAAAATAATTGGCGGTATAGAACTTAAAACTAAAATACAAAGAAAATACTCCTTCCTCTCATTTTTCCCCATAAAAAATTTCTACTCTAACCTACAAATTGCAACATCCCTAATCTATGGAACGTAAATTACAATTGTAACATACATCTTACTACTTTCAAGAAGAAAAAAGCCGCAAATATCAAACAATAGAGTGTTTGACTATGTTTACGAAAGAAAGATTGAGGTAAGAAAAGTATTTGAAAGATTGAGGGAAATAAATAATTTCATAATGTTCAAATACCATATATCATGACAACTCATGTAAATGGTAGAAAACGTAAAAATGTATGAAAGAATTTTAATCGCAATGAGTATATTCTAGAAAAGAAAAATCTCTGCATTCGCTTTCACACACACACTCTCTCTCTCTCTAAAACTACGTTCTTCACGATCAATTTAAAATGATGTAGCTAAAATATTATGAAATTACGCAACAGCAACGTTAGTATAATTGCAAGCTGACTAGGAGTATATTTACATAGGTTTATATTTCTCGGAATGAATATGATTATAAACCAATGAATGCATTTTTATTATTTCATTACGTTCCATTAACTTTATTGCGACATCATTTAGAACGGCATAGTTTTAAAAAAAATTACGAAAAGTTTGTACCTTCGGAAAAAATAAACGTCTAAAAGTCGAATTATTGCTGTTGTGGCTGGAGGAATTTGAAGTTTCATGCAATTGTTCTGAAAGTCACTATATGTAGATGAGTCAGTGGATCTAATCCAAGAATCCAATATGACACAAGGTGGTAGTGTGTGGGGGGTCTTAAAGTAGAAAGAAGCAATTTAAAAACCCTTCATTCATGATTTCTGTACCTACTTTACCAGATTTTGTAAATGTGGTGTAATCATTAGTGGTACGCAGGGCTGTCCCCAAAGGGTACGCACTGTATGCGCCGCGTACTCTCAAGAAATTTTGAAAAATACCGAATATGTGCCCCATACTCTCAAGAAAGTTTTTGTATTTTATGGTTTTCGGGCAACTTTTAACAAAGTTCAGCCTTCTTTTTCTTTTCTAGTCATTTACAAACTTGAATGTAAACAAATGAGGAAAACTCCTGTGAATCCCCCAGGTCTCAAAATAATATCCTGCGTACGAACAGAAGAGGAATGAAAAACTGATGGAAGCTGCCTCTTTAGGCTTGGATAGACGACCAGTCAATGCGGCGCTGTGACGTCACCAATTCCAGTAACCCCGCAATTACAATACTCTTTAATTAAGACAGCACCGCATACTCTCAATAATTTTCTTCAGGACAGCCCTGGTGGTACGAAACATATGTGACAGCTTACTTGATACCCAAAGGATTCGGGTGATTCACGCAAACATAACAATTCACCTTTTAAAATTCTCCAGCCATTGATCAGCACGTGCATTTAACAGTATATGTGTGAGTCACAGATTACGCGGATGAAACTAAATTTTTTTTTCATCTTTGTGAGATAATATTCTCTTATTTGGTATGAAATATGCAAAACCACTCTGATCAGCATTAAATATTTGGCTCTTCGAGCAATGTGCAAATGCGTTACGTGATGTTAACACGAATTTAGTTGCTGTGTTTTCTACGGCTTCTTTATTTTAATTTTGTTTAACGTCATATATGTTTCGTAACTTTACGAGAATATATACTCATATTTTTATTCTGTATATAAAACTCTTTGAAATCATACAGTTCCTAATGTTTAAACCCTTTTCTTTATGATAAACCCACCTCTGCATCATGTGCGAATACATACTTAACACCTAGTGTGTTTGAATTTTTCTAACAGTGTGCATTGAATTAATTTATATTTCTTTCTATTTGTCCCAAATTCGGTAATATATATATATATATATATATATATATATATATATATTTAAATAACGCGTTGTTTCATAATCCACTTATTTCGACAATGTCTTTGAGTCTGTTGAAGTTTCTTTCTTTTACAAGAATTGCAATAGCTCACAATGTTTCTCATTTCTTTCAAAGTACAATTTTCCCCGCAAAAATCATTATCAGATGTATAATCTGTAAGGTTTTATTTAGCAAAAGTGTGATTTACAGAACTGTTATTGTCATCAGAAATATAATCTACATTGCTTTCGTTATCTAAGGTTACTTCATTCTCAAAAATTATTCTATTTGATATCATTTCTTCAAATGTAGTTTCTAATAAAAATGCTGCTTTATATTAAGAAATATACATTTCTATAGTTTTGTGTTTTTATTTTTTTAACAGCCTAGGAGATGAAGAAAATGCAAGAATTCAAATACTAGTCGTTCTGAGAATTATTGCAGTCCTAAAATCCAAAACGAAATTATAGCTACCACGGCTCAACTTACTCGTCGGGAAATAGTGCAAAAAGTGCGTGCATGTGGGTTCTTTTCATTAATGGTAGATAAAGCCAGATGCTACAAAGAAAAGCAATTATCACTGACCATAAGATACGCAAAGGACTTAGAAGTTGAAGAAAGATTTCTTGTTTTTTTAAATTGCTCCACTTTTAGAGATGCCCAGGGACTTGAAAAACTTTCATTAGAGTTTTTAGATCAGAGCAATTTGACAGGCATACCGATAATTGCACAATCATATGATGGGGCCAGTGTCACGTTAGAAAAGAATCAAGGCCTCCAAGCAAAAATAAAAGAAACACACCCACAAGCAATCTACATCCATTGTTTAGCGCATAGGCTCAATTTGGTGGTTGTTGAGTCTTGTGCGAAGGTCTCATCAGCTGTTGCCTTTTTCAATACTCTCGAAGCCTTGTATGTTCACTTCTCGCAGCCAGGAAACCATGCTCATCTCAAGCAAGTTTATGACACTTTGGGAATTAAGGCCGGTTTTGAATTGGGAAGTCTAAGTAGCACTAGGTGGAGTTGTCGTTATGAAAACTGTAAAGCCATATTGGGTAATTATGATCTGATCAAAGAAGTTCTGGAAGAGGAAATCAGCCAAGTTAAGAACTCGGTGGAGGCACTTGGAATACTGCTTTCCATTAGAAAACCAGATTTTGTTGTCAGTTTGTTTATGTTCCATTCAGTGCTGGCAATGACGAACGTGCTTACCAAATACTTTCAAATCAGGGATACAACTCTTGATCGAGCTAGTGAAATAATAACTTGTACTATTGCTAGTTTTGAGGAGAGCAGAAACCAATTCGACGACCTCTGGAGCGAAATCAAGAACTTCGCAGAGAAACATGAAATATGAAATTTCTCTTGACCTCTTCAAGTCTTCAAAAACTAAAACAACCTGAAAGCGTGAATAATTATTTTATAAACTCTTGGTAAAGGTTCTTTGATGGAGTTGTCGTCAGATAAAAAGCCTTCCGATAATTGGGCAATAAACGTTTATTACCAAGTGATGGATAACATTATTGGTAATTTTAAAAAGAGATTCGAAAATCTTCCTTTGGCTAAAGCAGTTGATTCCTTTTTGCAATTGGATTTAAAACATGGAGAGGCTTTTGTAAAAAATTACAAAAATGGTTTGAAAATCAATACTACCATCCTAAAAGCAGAAACCTGGGACATTCAAAATGTTTTGAAGAACAAAAACATGGAGTTTAGTTTAGAGAAACTTTAAGCAGAAATCAAAGAACCCTTCACTTCCAACTTATACAAGCTACTGCAGGTTGTGCCCGTGAGCTCAGCTGGATGTGAAAGGAGTTTTTAGACCACGTGGCGCATAAAGACTTAGTTAAGGACTACAATGACCCAGGACAGGTTTTCAAATTTGGCCCTGTTGAACATCGAGAGCTAAATGAGCAAGCAGAATATGACAGCAAAACAAGTTCTTGATGTCTTTGCAGAAAAAAACCGAAAATTAAAGCTAATTTAGGTACAATTTTATGTTATCTTTTCATAAATTACGTAACTTATATCATTCATTCATTTATTGTATGTATTATTATTTTCCCTAATATCAGTTCAATAAAAAAAAACTATGAACTACTGGACTATTGGAAATATGGGTCAATCCAGGATTTGTATTAGGGGACAAGACACTATTATAGGGATTACAAACTTCTAGGAGGGGTAGGGTACACCTAGAAGAACAATATGTGTCATAGAACCTAGGGTCGCAAACCACTCACAGAGCTAGTTCTAAAACCGTCCAGCATGCACAAATAGTGACAACCAGTGCGTGAAAAGCGCCAGATAAAACTCAGCTTAGCTGCTCACGTGCATAGATGATTAGGACATCGCATTTTGCGCTTCTCATGCACTGGTTGTCACTATTTGTGCATGCTGGACGGTTTTAGAACTGGCGCTGTGAGTGGTTTGCGACCCTAGGTTCTATGACAAATATTGTTCGTCTAAGTGTACCCTACCCCTTCTAGATGTTTGCAACCCTGTTGAATGACGACTTTACGTGAACGTGCATCTATGAATGCCGTGTTGATCGGCAATCCATCTCCCCCTCAGCCGCCTCGGCGGCTGATTACGCTGTTCAAGCGTCCTGTCTGGGATTACAGACAAACAAAAACAAAATGAAGGCAGAAATAGAGGGTAATTAAAAGTCATGTATTACTTGTTGCAATGAATTTTGCAGAAACTGTTACTCCATATAAATCGAGCAAGACCCATAACTGTTCCTTCACTGGAAGCCCAGTCAAAATTGCTCCTTTGTGCTCGCTATTCACAAATAAATGAAGATGTCCACACGAATTCACATAAAATGTTATTCTAGAAACAAAGTATTTTATAGCACATTAGAAAAAAAATCATATACATCAAACTTTAATACTATTTACAAATTATTTTGTAAGGTTTACCTTTGAATTGCTATCTTTAATATACGATTCTCAATTTTTTTTTATGTCATAGATAGATGGTATCTTTCAACCCTCGAAAGAAAACTACATAGCCGTATTCATTAGAGAATTTTGATATAACATAGTGACAAGTCAATAATTTTTGAGCTAATTACAATCAAAAGTTAGTCTATCACAACAAAAATTGGAGGAAACCCATTTCCTGGCAAACCTTCCTTATAAATTAAAGCATCAAGTCCTCTCCTTACAACAGAAATACAAGTTTTCCATTGACTTTCAGAAAGTGACCTTTTAAAATCCAGCCTAACTTTACTGAGAAAATTAGAATCGTGACGTTACGCATGCTACGTCTTTTACGCAAATTAAATAAAGGCTATTGAATTTTGATAATTTTTTTCTACAATAACCATATTTAACAACCACGTGTCTCGTAATTTATCTCTAGTGCAGGTTGCAATGACTGCTATATGCATGAGCTTGTTTTATATTAGGTGTACAATTTTTTTGTTTAATTTTAAAAATTGAATTTTTAAAAATTTTGCTTCGCAGTATGATCGGTATTGTTACAGTCTCAAATCTACCAATTTGAGTCCTAAATCCCCCTTCCACTCCCGAACTCCTGGTGTAGGCAATTCACTATTAACCGATTTATATAACACCACATAAGTAATTCACTTCATGTATTTTAAAAAAAAATGGAATCGCAAGTACTATACCTTGTACCATTAGATGCCCAGTTTTCGGGTAAAGGCCTTGCCCAAAACCCCGCTTTTGAAGTCAAATCGGGGCAAGCATAACGAGGCAATTTAGTATTGAACAATGTTGATGGATCTTGAGTAGTAATACCGAGACGTAAAGCACCAGTCCATTCGTCATTTCCTCCGAGAAGAAGAGACAATCGAGAGTTGATGGCAAGTGGCTTGTGACTGAAGGCGATGCCGTCACAAAAGGAGTTGCAACGAGTGGCTCTAGTAGCACCGTCATCTATGACTATATTTCCACCGTGCACACTGTGGAATTTCATGGTTTAATACGATTGTAATGTTGATCATGATTGTTTTGGGTTTTCTAAGCGATCTTGATCTAAAAGGAACAAACGTAAACAAGTTCAGGTCTATGAATGTATTCTGTACACAAAGTTAAATAATAGAACTTTTTAAACAACGTTATATTTGCATATAAAACGGAAATTTAAATCACACAATGCACATTTCCACCAAGTTCGCTGGCCTTCTTCAGGAAGTTGTAAACAAAGCCGCCTTGACTTGAACTTGATTTTTAGAAGCTTTCCACATAAAAGCTTTGAAATTTAACATTGTGAATGACCAAAATAGTATGCCGTTTTTCAGCCTGGCCTGGTCCACCCTACTACTCTCACTATGGCCACCCTTCACGCATCGACGTCAGCAGACGCTCCGGCCAGGTAACACCGCTTCCAAGAAGTGGCAACAGGGCTTTGTTGACAATTTCCTGAAGAAGACCAGCGAAGCCTGGTGGAAATGGGCATTGTGTAATTAAATTTTCGTTTTATGCCCAAATATAACTTTGTTTAAAATATTTGGTGACACCGACGACACGTTACCCACTTCTCTTTGTGTCCTCTAGAAATCGTTGGAAATTGTACTAGATGGGATTGTGAGGTGACATACTCTGACGTCATATACGTCTGTATGATGCAGTGACCAGCCGCCATGTTGTTTAAGGAATTTTTTATAATTTCGTGAATCAGTGAAGGGGATGTATTAATGGAGGGGTTGTGGGGGAGACCCAACACCCTCCCTCTTCGGGCTGAGCCCTTGCTGTCCGTTCATATAGAATTCGAGTACCCGTGAATCAGTATAATGTTGAATTACAAAAATCCTGCGAAGTCCGGAAAGCCAAAAGCGAGTACCCACCTACTTCGTGGGGCGGATGTTTGTGGTGAGAAAATATATGCCATAAAAAAATATGTCAGTAAACAGCCGTAAAAACGCAGTAAACAACATGGCGGCTAGTCACTTCGTGCCGATTAGTAGTTTTGGAAACACTGGCTAGAATCCAGTGGGTAATGTATCATGCCGTAGCGCCAAAAGTTCTATAATTAAAGTTCAGATCTGTTTTGCCTAAATTTTCAAGTACAAATACACGCATTCCTTCCTGGAAAGAATTAATGTTCTAGTTATGAATATGTTAAAAATATTTTTGCTAAATATTTTAATAATCAGTAATCTATATTTCGCATTAGATTACTAAATTGTTGTTATTATCGAATATGATAATATTATCAATGCACATAAATTTAAAATAATAATGTTGTTTTATATAGCCCACGTGAAGAGGCAGTTACTGTAGTAAATTCACTATAAAATAAAATAATATAATTTTGTAATTACAGCAACTGATTGCATTAAATGTACGGTGTTATTTTACCTGTCGAAGTAAATAAATGCTATGAATAAGTTGCAGCATTAAGGAGCTTACAAACTATTGAATATTTAATAAGCTAACATTAATATTACATAAACTAACATTAGTATAACATTAACATTACACAATTCTTTATAACCACAGAAGAGGAACGAACCGTACATGTTACCAATAAATCAAAGAACGTTGACATTTAGTTACCAGCTTATTGTGTTTTCTGAGGAAAATCATATACTCATTTATTATTAATTGTATTTTTAATTATACAATCAAAATTGTTATCGTATTAAACAAAAGTGGACCCAAAATTGAGCCTTGGGGTACTCCATAATTGTCAAAATTTCAGAAATGGACACATTTAATTTGACATATTGTTGTTTACGATTTGTGATCAAATTTTTGAGAAGGACATGTGAGATTCCTCTAAAACCAAGATTAAATGATTTATTAAGTAAAATTTCATGGTCAATAGTGTCAAATGTCTTAGAAAGATCACAAAATATTCCTAGAACAGATGCGCGCCTATCCAAATTATTATACAAAATGTTGAGTATTGTCAATAAAGCATTTTCTGTAGATTTACCTTTTTGAAAACCAAATTGATTATCATTTATAAGTTTATGTTGTAATATAAAGGAATAAAGACGTGAATAGAGTAATTTTTCAAAAATTTTAGCAAAAATATTAAGCACTATGATTGGACGTTAATTAGCAAAATCCTCCCTGTCGCCCTTTTTATATATCGTAGTAACCTTCCCAATCTTAAATGGACTAGGAATATTACCAGTGCTAAAAATGTTATTATATATGTGTGTTAGTGGGACAACAAGAACATTTGCAGATGCAAGAACAACACGAGGATGGATCTCTTCATCACCTGGACCTTTATTTATATCAATATTTAGAAGTAAAGAAATTGTTTGATCATTAGAAATTCGTGTGAGAAAAAAAGATTCAGTAAGGGTTGTAATGGGAACACACTGTGAGTGCGGAGCATTGACTTGCGCTTTCAGATAAGCTAGAGTTTCTATCAAAAATTCATTAAATGCTGTGGCAGTGGTTCTATAGTCCCAAAGTTCAGATTGGTTTGACATTTGTTGATGGTTGACAATGAAAAGCGTATATTGCATCTGCTTATATATTTTCAGAAGTAATTTTTTAATCAAAGCTGAATTACTTCTACAGTCATATTGATTACAATTTTCAGGAAATAACGTCAATTTCTATTTTTCATTGAACAATAATTTATTTTACTTTATAAGGTGATCTTCCAGTGTAGACGGGCGTTAAAATATCCATTATGAAGCTTAATCCGTGCCGTTAATTCCAACGTTCCAATTTTTTTGGGAAAGACGCCATTGATTTTTGGGGCGTCCCCTGCACCTCTACCAGTTTTTTCTCTTTTATTTTTATATGCTTGATAGCATCGACCAGCAGTTTTCCAAGAGGTGAATGTTCGCAAAGTATCAAGCCAGCAGTATGTTCCCCATTTTTTGATACAACAGATAACCTTTATTTATATGACGTAATCCATATATTACATATATATGACATAGTTCATATCCATTCAGGCAGGGGGTGGGGTTATCTTCATAGTCTCAGATGTTTTTGAATTTAGTGTATGTCAAAATTCAGGAAAAAGTAAGAAATGCATATTTTTTTGTTTTGTTCAAAAAAAAAAAAAAAATCCTGGCCCGAGATACAGGCCGCTAAAGGTATCAGGCTCAGGTTCCATTTCTCACTTGCGATTTTCGGCAAAATTGTAAAGTGTCTTGTTGTGTCGCAAAAGTATGAAAAAAATACTTTTAATATTTTAAATAATGGTTGGTCATCTACATCATTACATCTTTTCATTTAAGACATTTTTCACATACACTAAACCGGAGGACACAACAAATTGTAAAAATGTAAACTGTGGTCAGATTCTGCCTTCGTCTTTCATTGTTTAAGGGAAAGAAACCAAACCAGGAAAGAGTACCCGTGGAACTATTTAATACAGAAGTGGCCCGAATTAAAACTTGGACAGCCGACTACAGCTCCACATAGAATAGGACCTTGATACCTATGGCCATTAATGTTAATCGAAACACCCAGAAGAAATGGCCTCATGCATATTGACTATTCACAGTTCAAGAAGTGACTGGACTCCTTGTATGAACACTAGAGACTTCATTTTACAAACTCAATATGTCAAGCTTTTCCAATCCAGTGGACATCTTCAAACAAGAACTTAGTTTTATTAATAAAATATGCATCAAACTAATTCTACCTTTTTTCAGAGACAACAGGCACAGTGGACATAGCTCTAATTTGTAAAATTCTTGTTTTGATAAAAATGTTCAGTTCATTTTATTTATGTGTAATAATTCATGATATCGGAATTACATAGCTGCCAACTATTACGGATTGTCCATAATGATTATGGAAAATGACAAGTTTTCAGTCATTACGGAAACTGTGTCGAAAGTTATGGTAAATGTAGGAATTTTCAGTCATTATTACTTTTACGATCTGTTTCGCAATTTTTGCACGGCCCCTGAACTGTAACTTCACGGCAATGTCTTCCCCGTCAGCATCATAACATTCCGCCCATGATTTCGGCACCAGCGTGGAAAAAATCGTAACTGTTTTCATAAATCATCGTAAATTCGCCATGTTTGATTTATGACGTCAAATTCATGGTATGTGGGGTGGGCGCGTTACTAGAAGCGCTTTTTTTCCCCTTCAGCTAATATCAAATATCAGCAATAATCAACTTTTAGAAAACAGAAGGCAAGTTTGATCAACATCAATTTTTTTTAAATTGCCAATTTTAAATACATAACAAATCATTAACGTGCCAACGTTTTGGAGAGGAGAACGAGATTTTTACGGCCACAAAATGGTGGCGCCATCTATTGTCATAAATCTTCAACGGTTATTATAAAATGTTAATTAGATAAATTAATTGTTAAGTAGTTAACTAAATAATTAAAATAAAATGGATCGCTGAACAACAAATATTTGAACTATTTACAATTTTAATGACTTCGCAGAGCAGCACGCTTTAACATCGATGATTCTACAAAGACTGAATGAAAATGTATTGGTAAAAAGAAACCAATTTTTTTGCAGGGGAGGAACCCCACTGCCCCCTCTTGGCACGTGCCTGTAACGAAGTTTTTCCATTATGAAAGTTTTCCATGGTTTATGAAAGATTTCAAAGACATATTAATAAGTTCAATACCAATAAAAAAAATAAATCAGAGGAGTATCTATAATAAAACTAATACTGCCTTAACTTATGCAATGGCTGTATACGTATATTTCGTTTTCAAATATTAAAAGTAGTGGTAAATTAAGAAAGATGATTACAGTTGAGGTTTAAGATCTACCTAATTCTTTTAAATATGGAAAATCTGAAAATGACAGCTGCTTCTGAGTAAATGTGATGAATTTGACATGCATGATTGATTATGGATTATGCCACATTGATTTCAATGATTTTAAAATCCTAAATCGGAATGTTAAAGTATAAAATTAGGTACACATGCGTGCTACATGAGCGTAACAAATGGTATACGCTGCTCGAATCATTTACGATGATTTACAAATGTACCAGAAAACTTACGATTTTTTCACGCTGGTGCCGAAATCATGGACGGAATGTTATGATGCTGGTGGTATTACTACAAATATATTAAATAATTAACCAAACAAATGGCGTAATATCTAACTAGCAATTTAGGTTAATTACAGCAATATTAGACCATAACAATAACCTGCACTTGGTATCCAGCAGCTGACGTCTCGGGCTCTTCTACACAGGTCCTTCTAAGCACATGGACTCAATACCGGTTTAACCAACAAGTCCTTTTAAACCAATAAATAGTCTTTATAACTGATGGCTTCTCTCAAGTTACTCTCGTTCCTTATTAACAAGTCCCGAAATGTCCTAACTGGCTAACTAAAGTCTACGTTAAATAAATTATTAAGTACATTTTCACACCGGTTAGCCTTAACTAAAAATATAACAAAAGCAATATCGCCCTTTGGCAGTCCGTTGAATCAGTCTCTTCCTTCCGATATAACAGCCTACATCCCTTGCGGCGCAAGGTCTGCAGTTGTCGAACACGTTTCTTTAATCCGCAGACTAGTAACATTAATCACACTGCTTCCACTAGGCATTTTTACACCAGCAATGACTCGGCAACTAGAATTTAGCGAATAACTTCCGACTCCAGTCCTTGCCCCGCAAGCACAAGACCGTTCTCCTCAACGTACCAGAGTTCAGCAAGCAAACGAATAACTTAATTAAAAGAGGTAAGCCTACGCTTACCAAGCGAAAAGCCAGAATTACAACGCATACATTGCGTCCTATTGAAAGCCCACACAACATCTCCACAGTGGATGTTAAATACCTTAGTCTCATTTACAAATCACACACGAAAAGTAAGGCTGGACTGACCTCATCCCGTTCTGATGCTCCTTTATGGCAACTGTAACAACCCAGTTTGTTTTGATTCTGACTTTACAAATATACTAGTATCTCCAGGCCGTTACACAAGTAAACGATCTAACGGCTTAAAATTAATTATAAATTACTTGGATTAATCGAAATATTATTAAACATTCCGAGTTTCAGTGTTGAAAAAGTTTCTATTGAGTTTGCTTTTTTCTTTTCTTTTCTTTCCTTTCTTTTTCCAACGAATTTTCGGTTACGTTTTTTTCGCGAAATTTTCAATTTTCCCCTTGAGCTTTTATGTTAAATTTCTCGCCAAATTTGACAAACGTGAAAAATAAAATATCGTTTTCAACGTTAATATATTTTTAATTTAATTAAACATTTAACTTCTTTCTGTAATTCAACAATATTTTCCCAATCCTTTTGTTCAAATATACCACTAATAGTTACTAGGATAATCATTTGGGTTTTTCATTTTAAGACCTACAGTTAAAAAGAAGTCAGCAGTTCAACGTAATTTTTGATAGATTTATAAATTTTTTGGCTTAATTGGCGACAAATTGGTATTAAGTGGCAGATACAGACACAAACAGAATCACATCAAGGCAGTTTAAAGGCGTACACTTTGGTCTCGAGTAGTAGTTTTTATAATATTTTTGACTATGTTCGGAAGTCTCTGCCTTTTCAATATAATTCTATTGATATATTAGGTATTTATTAATTTAAATACTCCCCTAATAAATATTTGCTTTCTTTAAAATAAAAATTTATTTCAAATTTTTCGAATTTTTTTTTCGTACATAGGTATTTGCAAATTGTTTGTTTAAACTTAATTGTCCCCTTTCCTAATGTTAATAGCGATAGCCTAGGCGTACGTAGGGGGGATTGATGGGGTCATAGACCCTCAGTATGATAGAATTTTGTATATACATATATGTATACGTGAAGTTTTAACTTTGTAACCCTTCCCCTATCATAACACTGGAACTCCCTATTATGAACTGTCTAAGTATGCCAGTGAGCGTCTGTTTTCCTTCCCTATTGCTTTTTCACCATCGAGCAATTTTTGAGTATTTGTGTGACAAGGTGGTAAAAAAAAATAACGCATTGTAAACAAAGCTTTTTTTTACATTTTTCGTGTTAAAAACAATCTATAGGAATTGATTTTGCATCTTTATTAAAGTACGACAAAACTCTGAAATACGTGAACTTCCTAGATACGTATGTTAATGCAGATAATATATATGAGAGATAAATATGCTGATTTTTTTACTGCATTAAAATACGAGAGGATTCAAAATTGGTAAAAATATGTGGAAAGGTGAAATTATATTTCCGAGCTTTACGTATTAGCCTTGAGAAAACGCATTTCTTTGAATTGCAACAATGAACCAATCACCAGAAATAAACGATGTATTTAAGTTCTTGACGTTTTGATGATGACATTACTATTTTTTTAAATAATTTCTAGCTTCCAGTTCATGAAATAAGAATTAATATTTAAAAATACAGAAACCGAACTTAGAACACAATTTAACAGAAAACCAAATAATGATCAACAAGCTCAAAGAGAATTTGACAAAACGGAATCGAATGTTACAAATTTACACCTCTAACTTGGCAAAAAATATATCTCTGTGAAAAGTAATATCATGAAAGAAACCAATATATTGATTGTTTTGAATCTGTTCCTTAGTCTGTATGACAAATTATAATTATACAATTTAATTAATTATACTTTCAATCAAAATTTTGCAAGTTTTTACCTACAAATCTGAGAGTCATGAAGTGAAAACCAAAAAACCTGTACAAAGAATTGAAACAATTTAAGGAGGTATGAAATTGGTTGTGCTGGTGAAATAATTAGTTAAAAAATCTGGATGAGATATAAAGCAAAGGTTTTAAGAATATCATTGCTAAAGTCAAACACCTAAATAACGATAGTGAACATTAGGAAGATTGGCGAATATCTAGAAACTCCTACGAACACGAGACATGGTTCAAATAAAAATTAGATTGGAATAATATGGAACATTACTCATCTATATATAGAGGAGAAGACATTCATCACTAAGTTGATAATAAATAAATACGATGATATAGGAAATCTGCATATTTTAATCGAAATAAATATTTGTGACGCGTATAGCAGCAAATTTTAATAAACGCCCATTGAAATCTATTTCACATTTATATAAATTTTTATATCTCTTTTATATGTTTTACTATGTTACTTGATGCGTAATGACAGTTATATCATTCTAATAACTTCTTTCCTCAGCTACGAATCTGATGCTATTAACTAATGGTCAAAATAATATATTAGGTTTTTTGAGGGTCGATAAAGCTTTTAACGTTTAACTTGCACGAAGTTACGATATTGAAAGAGTCTTGCAAAACATGAAGGTACCCACCCTTAAGCTAACAATATGTTGTTTGAAAGGACAAAGTACAAAACAAATATTGTAGACCTGGATGTCGAAGAAGAGAAACAATCAATATCGTATGATGATAGGTAGTTACATTTGCGCATGTAGTTCATGTTGGGCAAGCTTTATGTTGCACATGTATGTCTAATGACGGATTAGATTTGGACTCATGATAAAGATATACGAGTATTTGGTAACTCGTAGTTTCCCTTTGCGAATATATGCACAAATGGTTTCCATCGCTACTAATGCCCTTCGTTATTTCTGATACTTCGTTTTTCTGGTAAAATTTCTTTATGCCAGGAAAAAAGTTGATTGACTTCAGAAAAGTTATGAAGAATGATAAAAACTATCTAGTTTTCGGTTCAATTGTTTTCTGTTTAATAGCTACGGTTCAATGGTTTCCGGTTCAGTGGCTACGGTTCAATGTTTGGGGAAGAAAGGGGCATGATATTCTAAAGCAAAATTACCATATCTCATTTATTGGAAAACATATTTATAATGTATGTTTGCTCCTGTTTGAAACAATGCAAGAATACGCAACAGATTTTTTTTCACTTTTGTATGTGCTTAAAAATTAGGTGCCTCCATAATTAATTTTCTGATGTACAAGCCACCACTGAAATTTTCAATTATTATGAAGTTATTGTTAGTTAAAAGAAACTTCACGCTTTTTTCCCGTATTGTCTATTTTTTTAAAGTTGATTTCTTAGTTTAGGGGATCTTTTACTGAGTTGCAAGCTAAAGTTTCGTTTTTCCATTGCTGATCAGTTCTAGTAATGTATTTGGGTTTGGCTTGGAGCAGTCATTTTTATAATGGTCTATTTGTGATTTTTGCAGAAACGTGGAATTTCGCAGCAAACTCTAATTCAGAAACTGCTTACAAGAAACTAACGTGGAAGTTGTTTGAACTTTCGAATGGATGAAGATTGCAGAATTAATTGCCCCAACTAAATCACAATATATTCAATTATGAACATATTAACTATAAGCATGAATGACTATGTATATGTTAAGTATGTGTCTGAATAACGATGTATATATTAATTGTGTATGAATAACAACGTGTATATTAATTATGTATGAATAACAACGTGTATATTATTTGTATGAATAACAACGAGTATGTTAATTGTGTAAGAATAACAACGTGTATATTAATGTGTATGAATAACAACGTGTATATTAGTTATTTGTATGAATAACAACGAGTATATTAATTTTGTATGAATAACAACGGGTATGTTAATTGTGTATAAATAACAACGTATATATTAATTATGTGTATGAATAAAAACGAGTATATTAAATATGTGTATATTAACTATCTTCATATTGATTATGTACATATTAAATACCTTCATATTGATTATGTGTATATTAAATATGTGTATGATGTCAAAATAAAAAAAAGTTCTGTTTGTATTTCACGGCGTCAGGGCAGCTTGGTCCATGCTCAGCCGGTACCTACAGCTTTCCCAGAAATCCGAAAACTTAAGGCTTAGGGAAAGCACTCTCGTACTATAGTGAGAACTTGGATGGCAAGTGTTCGTTTTTGGTATTGCTGGGAGTCGAACCTGGATTTACGACACGCTAAGCGAACGCGTAACCAATGCACCACCGCAGAGCCTATCTCATTTTTATTTGCCTATATTAGTTACAGGAATTGTTGTCTCCGTTTTTAAGTTAAGCTTGTTGCTAACAATTAATCATATGTAAATCGATGTGTTTTGTGGGCCGTTTCAAGATAACCTACTCGTATTTAGTTGGCTAAATTAGAAGCCTTCTATAGGTCTAAAATAAATTCATGGATTAAAAATAAAGCCTTCTTCGCACAATATAAAATAATGAAATCATTTTGCTGCTAATGCAGTATAGGGTGAGGGATTAATTCCTTCAGCAATTTGCTAAAAATAATAGTTCCATTTCGAGGTTGTTTTTCGTCTAGTAACGTATCCTAAATAGTGTGACCAGCAAACTCTCACAATGAATTACAGTGGACTCGCATTTTTCTCGTGGACTCCCATTTTTCTCGTGAACTCCCATTTTTCACAGTGGACTCGCAAAAATCGCGTTTTTACGAACCTCCAATTTACGAATTGCACGCTAGTTACTACAGCTTCAAATTCGGAAGCGTCAAATTTTGCAGTTGCTACAAGTATTTACTTTACTTCGGGCGATAAACAGGGTCTCGAAAAAGCATATATGGAACTTCAAACCGCAAAATTGTATAATTTCAATCTAAAATCCAAATAAATGGAAACTCTAAGACGTTAAAGTGAGTTGATTTGCATATTTGTACTAACCACGTTGATTTGCATGATATTTAAAAGGAGAGTGGTGTTAAATTTATTTATTTTTATGATAAATATTTTAGAAAATCTCAGGTTTTCATTTTGTTCTTTAATAGTTAGTGGGTAGTGTTAATTTTTTTTAGGGGAATATATCAGGAAACTTACTTTTAAAGGATTTAACAATTTTTCAACATAACCCTTAAAACGCAAAACATACGATTGATGCGGAAATTGATTCTATTCATTATACATTTCAGAATAACATATTGATGGATGAACTGAAAAGCAATATGAAATAAATTTAAATAATAAATTGACAACAAACGATGAATAAGGATGCAATTATGATTTTTTTTTCATGAAAAACGGGAACTTCACAGGATATGTAGAAAATACAAAATTTTAGGCGCTCAACAATGAATTGAGCACATTTGTTTAATAGATTCTTCACCGTGCCATCAAAAACATTCAATGCAATATTTGGATTCATGTTTTCGCTCTGAATTTAATACAGTCAGTCCTAAATGATTGTAGTTATATGAGAAATACGATAGGAAATCGATTTCTTTTGTAGGAATTCCATATGTACGTCACACACGTATTTTTTTCTCGTGCAATTTTCGATATTACCCGGGTCCATTATAACTGCAGTCGATATGTTTTTCGTTTCGGTTATGCAACACAATTGAAGGGTTGAACACGATCGATGGAAGAAAAGGACACTTTTTGCGCGTGCCGTGACATGGATAACACTTTTACAGGCTATAATTATTTAACAGAACCGTGTAGTTCCTGAAGCTGGGTTGAGAAGCTGATGAATCTAGGTTATGTCATTTATCGTGTTTCTTAAAGCCCACCTACACTGCCTGACCAAAAGAAAAGTCGGGGTGTAAATTTAAACATGCAAGTACTGAGGAGAGGATACTTGGTTAAGCTTTTCGAAAATGTACATAAACTCGCTGAAATAATGCCACGACAAACACATGCTGTCATTCGTGTTAAAGGTGATCCAATAAAATGTTAAGCTGTGCGACGTTTTTTACTTTGCTCAGGCAATATAGATACGCTTTTGGAAAACAATGCAACGGGTGAAATATTACTGAAATAAATTTTAAAAAATTACAATATTTTTAAATTTAAGCTATGCTAACTTTCAAGGGAAGGGCCTGAGCTGGACGACGCCGATTTTAATAAGAGTGGTCTCGTTTGAAAGCTCTCAAAAAAATTGTTAGACATATATTCGAGCGTTTTTCAGCTTGGGCCTTACTATAGATGCCAGGGGCAAAAGAAGGGCAAAATTAGGGTCATTTTGGAAGATTTCAAACGGCTATATCTCGGTTAAAATTTAGAGCTAAAGATTAAGTTTTGATGCATTGTATGAATCTTTTAAATATATCGAATACATGTTTCAGGATTTTTCGGATAAAACATTATTAAATGTAATTTTGCAATTCTAAACATCGCCTCTATTATTGATATCTATGAAAAGACTTTTTAGAAATTTGGCGAAATCATTGGCGATATTTCCAGAAAGATGTTGAAAACGGGTTTGCTCTTATCGTTATCTTACCTGAACCTGTGAGAGTAGCGAGAGTTATATTTTGCAGCAAACGCAGTAACTAATAATTGCATTTTTTCTGCATATTGTTGTAGTTAAATTTAACGTGTATTACTTGATAAAAATAAAAAATTATCTGAATTTTTTTTATATTTTTGAGAAACCTGTTTTTCTTTTTGTAAGTAACAAATATTCAATTTCGCTAACGTTCTTTGCAATTAAAGTCATAAAAATTGTCAAGACGTTATAATTTCCTAAACAATTTTTCTGTAATTTAATATAGATCTGAATAAAACGAAAAACGTAGTTCATATCGTTCAAACACACATATACATTACTCATACACAACATGCTCATCCTATAATATAACACGAAAAAGAAATGAAAATTATTTCTGTAGAATAATGCAATCCTTCTTTTACTATTCCAAAAAAACCCCGAGCGATACATGATGAAGAAAGTAGTACACTCTAACGCAGTGACGCACCCACGGGGGGGGGAGGAGCGATGGTGCCCAGAATCTAAGGGCCAGGGCTTGGGTTGACCAAACAGAAAAATTATTTTGATATTGCTCTTGAAAAAGAAAAAAAAAAAAAATGCACAGAATACAACCACCCTACTAATTAATATGACAGTTGAAAAAAATTTTCGGTGTTAAACTCCCCCCACACACACATACATACACCTTTGAAAAAATTCTGTGTGCCACTGCCCTCCTCCCTCCCTCCCTCTTCGGAGAATTCTGAGTGGTCCGCTGTTCTGATGCAAGGTAGTTTTTGGGGTATTACGAATGCAAATTATTGAACGAAGATTTTACTCTTCGTATGAAAAGATATTAAATGATCATAAACAATAAATGCACGATATCTCCCACGAAGAGTAAGGTCTTCGATCATTAATTTGTATCCTTAATGTGTGAATTTATATTTCAACCTCCTTTTATATGTTTTATGCGTATTCAATAATACAAACGCAAACAGCCAGCTTTCTAGAAAGATCGCCATTGATTTCACCAAACTGCCAAGAAGTCTTTCGATAAATAGCAGTAATAGAGGCGATATCCAAAATTACAAAATAACATTTAATAATATTTTATCCGAAAAATCCTGAAACAAGTATTCGATATATTTGAAAGATGCATATAATGCGTCGAAACTTAATTTTTAGCTCTAAATTTTAACCGAGATAAAGCCGTTTGAAATCTTTGAAAATGCCTCTAATTTTGCACTTTTTTGACTCCTGGCATCTATATTGAGGTTCACTATGAAAAACGCTCGAATATGTGTTTAACAATTTTTTAAGAGCTTTCAAGTGAGATCACTCTCATTAAAATCGGCGTCATCCAGTTTGCGCCCTCTTCCCTCGTTAGAAGAACTGGCGGCATATCCAGACTGTATACAGGAGGAACTATATATATATATATATATAAAAGTTTTCCTCGCCCATTCTTGGCGGAAACAGGCTTTGGGACGGGCAGAGCGCCATGTTCCCAAGCCTCTTTTTACATCACTTCTTAATGTGCCATGTCTAGAAACTTCCTGACAATGTGACACGTGTTTAGGATTGTGGCTTTTTGTATTTCAATGTAGGTGTTTGGGTCAATGTTGAGTATCTCCAAATTCGTCGCAAGCGTTTTTGGTACTATCCCTGTTGCTGAGATGACTAACGGGATGATGAAGATCTTTTCCATACCCCATATATCTCGTACTTCATGTCTGAGATCTTGGTACTTGGTGATTTTCGTTGTGTAGGTTGTCTGTATGTTATTGGTGTTGGGTACTGCTATGTCGATTAAGTACGTGGTCTTATTCGATTTATCGACGAGGGTTATGTCAGGACGGTTATGTGGGACTGTCTTGTCTGTTATGATTGCTCTATCCCAGTAAAGCTTGTGTGTTTCGTTCTCATGCACGGTCTCTGGCTCATATTTGTAGTACGGGCATTTTTCTGTCAGAAAGCCAGCATTCGCTGCCAATTTCTGGTGGACTATTTTCGCTACTTGATCGTGTCTATGTTTGTAGTCTGACTGCGCAAGGATCTTGCATCCTGCCATCACGTGTTGGATTGTCTCCGATGCCGCATGACAGTGTCTGCATTTGTCGCTTTCTATGTCTTTTCTCTGGATGAATTTCTGATTGTTCCTTGTTGCGATCACTTGGTCTTGGATGGCTAGCATGAATCCTTCTGTCTCTGGCTGGAGAGTGCCTTTGGCCAGCCAAGAATTTGATGCCTTTTTGTCAACGTGTGGTTGTTGCAGGTCATTGTAGTGCCTGCCATGTAATGGTTTTCCGGCCCAAGTTCTCAGTTTCTGTTCGTTGGCTGTTTCGAGGACACGCTCTTCGGTACTACACAGGTTTAGTGGCGTGTAATTTGCATCTGCTTGTATTATGGCTTGGATGAGTGGCGATCGGGGACTCTTCAACTGGAAGTATTGCCTCATGCTCTGGATCTGCTTGTCATGTAAGTCTTTGAGGTCCGCTTGTCCGCGTCCTCCTTCTTCCCGGGGTAGTGTTTGCCGTTCAATTGCCGTTGCAGGGTGTAGTTGTCCGGCTCTTCTCTGGATGGTTCTCATTTTCCGCTGGAGTTGTTCTAGTTCAGTGTTGGACCATTTGATGATCCCGAAGGAGTAGGTGAGCACTGGTACCGCATATGCGTTAATTGCTTGCGTGGTGTTCTTCCCGCTCAGTTTCGTCTTCACAATGCTTCTAAGTCTTTCTTGGAATGCTTGCGTGAGCTGGACTTTGACTTTCTTGTGCTCCTGCTGCCGTTTTTGCATTATCCCTAGGTATTTGTAGGTTTCGCCCTCGTCCAAGGTCTTCAGTAGTCTCCCGTCTTCGAGTTCGATGCCTGGTAAATCTTCTTTGCTATTCTTCTGTATTTTGCACTTATCGAGGCCGAATTCCATTCCTATGTCCTTGGAGAATGTCTCTGTTATACTGATGAGTTGTCGGAGTTGGGTGATTGTTGGCGCGTATAGCTTGATGTCATCTACGTACATGAGGTGGGAGACTTTATGTAGGTTTCTCTTGTCTTTCTTCAGCATGTATCCGTATTTACTTGTGTTCAGCATCCTTGACAAGGGGTTTAACGCCAAGCAGAACCACTGGGGGCTTAGTGCGTCTCCTTGAAAGATTCCGCGGCGGATGGGGATCTCGGCCGTTTCTATTTTACTGTCTGGCGTGTTTAGCTGTAACCGGGTTCTCCATTGTTTCATGCTGCTCTGTAGGAATCGGATGATTGAGGGATGCACTTTGTATATGCTGAGTATTTCAAGGAGCCACGAGTGCGGAACAGAGTCGAAAGCCTTCTTGTAGTCTATGTATGCGGTGTTGAGTTTTCGCTTTTGTTTTCTTGCTTGTTCCAGGATAACTGAGTCGATGGTAAGCTGCTCTTTACATCCCAGAGTCCCTTTCTGGCATCCCTTTTGTTCTTCCGTCATTAAGTTGTTGCTTTCGCTGTGCCGGCTTATTTTTCAGAGATGCACCCGTGATGTGGTTCGTAATATATATATATATATCATCATCATCATCATCATATTCAACCATTATCTATCCACTGCTGGATGAAGGTCTCTCCAAATGCTTTCCACACAAGTCTATCCTGGGCCATTCGTTTCCACGTCACCCCAACCTCTTTTCTTATTTCATCCACCCATCTAGTTTGAGGACGTTTTCTAGGTCTTCGGTGGTCTCTTGGAATCCAGTTCAGAATTTCTGTTGTCCATCGTTGATCAGTTCTTGCAATATGCCCAGCCCATCGCCATTTCAGCCCTTTTACTTTAACAATGATGTCCTCTACTCTAGTTTGCTCTCTCACCCAAGTGTTTCTTTTTCGATCTCTCCTAGTTATTCCAAGCATGCACCTCTCCATGCTCCTTTGCGTTCAATCTTAATGACTATATATATATATATATATATATATATATAGTCCATAGCCAAATCAGAATACTGGCATTCAACCGATCGCCGCTGAAAAACGTTATCGGTAGCGGTCACTCCTTAATAGGGGTGAGACACAACGAGCCCAGTCTTAACTACTGCTTCTTAAATTTAGATGGTAAATTTAGGAGGCAGTGTCTTAGCGCAGAACTTTGGCTGTGGTGACCGAAGTTCGGATTCTTCGTTAAGCTGTAGGTTCAGCTCGCCAATCCGTCTGGCCAACTTCCTCTGTATTTCTTTCACCGTACTACATGTATGTGTGATAACAGAGAGACCTCCATCCTGCAATGGATTGAAAATAGTTGTCGATGATGATGATATATAGTACATAAAAGATGCTAAGGACCAGGGACCAAGTAAAGAGAGAGCAGAAAAACTATGCAACTGGTCAAAATTTAAGACTTCATTCCCAATATTGGGAATAAAGTCTCAAATTTTGACAAGTTGCACTGTTTTTCTGCTAGATTTTTACAGTTGGCAAGTAAGAAATCATCTTTCCTTACTAGGTTTTCTGAGTGAAGCGGGCTAGTAGCGTTCTTTTTCGGCGAAAACAGTTCTCTGCAATTTGTCGAGTCCTGTATACATATATATAGTACTGGGTAGCTAAATTATCATAAGAGCACCAGGCGATGATGCAAAGCAGCTATAAAACAGATAATGCTGAATTGAAATGTCTGAATCTATATAAAAATAGAAAAGCTAAGGTATGTAGAAACTAATCAAGTAACCATTCATGAAATAATGAACAAGCGACGCGATCTAGAAGACTTTGAACGTGGCCGCTTTGTGCAATGCTGTGAGCGACATGATAATTATTAGCAATCAAGCATTAACTAAGCGGCTGTAGTAGTGAATTGTTCGAAGGAAGTTCATAAAGTGTATAAAGAGTGGACTAGCGCACAAAAAACTGGGTGTGACCGCAAGGCCTGTCGGAATAAATAGCTGCTGGATGTAGTGGCATCCACTTCTATTCCAGTTTTGCTAAAACAGAAAAAAAAATTGTTGGAAAATCACCCGATATACTGATAGACCAAATAGTTTCCACTTCATAATCTGTTGAATCATAGGTCCAGTGCACAATAGCTAAATAAGAAACGAAAAATGTCAAAGTTAATAAATATTTTAATTAAAAAAGTGATTCGTGACATCTAGTTAATAGTGTTAGCTCATCACTAACCAGGTGTAGTTTTGCTATTCAAAATATTGAGGCGGATAACATACAAATTAAAGGTATTGGATCCAAAAATTTTCAAATAAACAAAAAAGCTAGCATTAACCTTCAACTCAAAAATGATAACTTTCTAACTGATTTTTATATCATGGACAAGGATTTTTCAGCAAATCATGATGTGATAGTAAACATTTAATTCCTACAAAAATTCTATTTTGTCATTGATTTTCAAAAAGGCAAAATGTTTAACGAAAAAATTCGGATTCAACTTCAAAACTACCGCAGATAACCTTCCACAAAACGAAAACTTGCCCCCAGATTAACACTTATTATGATTATTTACATACCAAAACTGTCATAAATCCATGTTGTGAACAGTGTATTCTAGTGAAAACTAGCAAAAACATGGAAGTACAAATCTCAACCCCAAATATGCTAATACAGCCATGCAGTAGCAAAATTAAAAACAAACTGTTAATAAGCACTTCAGTAGACAAATGAACTACCCCAAACAACAAAATTGTGGTAAAAGTAGTCAATGCAACCAAACAACCAATTCACCTAAACAAAGGAATGGAATTAATATCTATTGAGCCAATCGTCGTTACTCAAACAAAAACCAAGCAGGTAAATACCCTAAATGAGTTTCATAACCAGCAAATTATTGATGAGAATATGTCCTTTGGAGGAGAATTTGACCTAAGCCACTTAAATGAAACAGATAGAAATAAATCAAACAATTAATTGTCTTCATATCGACATGTTTTTGCAAAACAACTGTCAGATCTAACTGGTTGTGACACGATAGAGAATAGAGTGATTCTAAACCATGACATCCCAGTTAGGCAAAAACCACATGAGGTGCCATATAATCTTCGTGGGGAAATGAAGCAGCAGATAAACCAATTTCTAGAATCAGGAATTATACAGCATAGCAATTCACCCTACTCAGCGCCCATTCTGTTGGTCAAGAAAAGAGACAAGTTCAGGCTTGTTACAAACTTTCGCAAACGAAATGAAGTTATTTTACCAGAAAGTTTCCCTCTTCCAAATATCAACGAAGCTATTGACAATTTAGCTAATGCTAAACTTTTCTCCGGTTTGGATTTAACATCTGGATTTTTACAGATGAAAGTGGCTCAACAGAACACACACACACAAACTGGCATTTTCTACAGATGGAGGTCATTACGAATGGTGCGGAGTACCTTTCGGCCTCAAATCTTC
>QLNU02015360.1:211620992-211635230 GCA_006491805.2 Dysdera silvatica | reverse complement strand
GATCTATGAAGGTTCGGAAAAGTACTAAGACACGAGCATTTGCTCTTTAATGCTAAGAATAAATTACGAGGGAAGGAAAAATTCCTCCCTTAAATGGTGAAAATTAGTGATGAAACACTAGAAATAAATATGTATGATGCAAATTCTGGGTTTTAAACTTTGAGTTAATTCTTGGGGGTCCGCGAGGGCGAGTGATCTCTGAAGGGGGTCCGCGGTCTAGGAAAGTTAAAGAACCGCTGCTATATATAGTATAACTTTTCACTGAAAGCTCGGGAGAATAATAAACGGATGCTTAAAAACAGATTTGCTAAAAACGTATTTCTTCTATGCAATCGAACCTCTTAACACCAACCGTTTCCTGAATTCCCGCTAAATTGTATAGGGATTCCTGTGATTTAATTTTTTAACAAGAACACAATTCACACGAAATACCGGTTAACAAGAACTGATAATCAGTGGCTACATAATATAGATTTAAAAAGGAACGTATATACTCTTCTATTCTCATTACAAAATATATATATGGTATATAATATATATATATATATATATATATATATATATATATATATAATAAATATATACCATATACTTGCTAATTTTAAGTATTCAGAGGCCTTTGGTGATCTGAGGACTACAAATTTTGAAATTTTGCGCTCTACGTATAAAAATTGAAATTGCGAATGTATTTTACTTTCCGTAAGTACACTCACAAGGGAAGGGCCCGAGCTGGACGACGCCAATTTTAATGGGAGTGGTCTCATTTGAAAGCTCTCAAAAAATTGTTAGGCATATATTGGAGCGTTTTTCAGCATACGCCTTAATATAGATGTCAGGTGCCAAAGAAGGGCAAAATTTGGGGCATTTTTGAAGATTTCAAACGGCTGTATCTCGGTTAAAATTTAGAGCTAAAGATTAATTTTTGATGCATTGTGTTTATCTTTCAAATATATCGAATACATGTTTCAGGATTTTTCGGATAAAACATTATTGAATCTAATTTTTCAATTCTGAACATCGCCTCTATTATTGATATCCATTAAAAGACTTATTAGCAATTCGGCGAAATCATTGGCGATATTTCCAGAAAGATGTTGAAACCGGCTTGCTCTTATCATTATCTCATCTGAACCTGTAAGAGTAGAGTTACATTTTACGGAAAACTCAGTGACTAACATTTGCATTTTTTCTGCATATTCTTGCAGTAAAATTTAACATGTATTACTTGATCAGAATAAAAAATTATCCGATTTTTTTTTATATTTTTGAGAAATCTGTTTTTGTTTTTGTAAGTAACAAATATTCACTTTCGCTAACGTTCTTTGCAACTAAAGTCATAATAATTGTCAAGACGTTATAATTTCCTACACAAGTTTTCTGTAACTTAATATCAATCTGAATAAAACGTATAAACGTAGTTCATATCGTTCAAACACACATATACATTAATTACTCATATACAGCATGATTTTCCTATAATATAACAACATAAAAAAAATGAAAATTATTTTTGGAGAACAATGCAATCCTTCTTGTACTATTCGAAAGAAACGAGCTATCCAAGATGGAGAAAGTAGTACATTCTAACGCAGTGAAGCGCCCCCCCTGGGGGGGAAGAGGGATGGGGCCCAGGATCCAAAGGCCAGGCCTTGGGCTGACCAAACGAAAAAATTATTTTGATATTGCTCTTGAAAAAAAAAAAAAAAATGAACAGAATACAAACGCCTTCCTAATTAATATGACAGTTGAAAAAATTTCTCAGTGTTAACCCCCTCCCCCCACACACACACCTTTGAAAAAATTCTGTGTGCCACTGCCCTTCCCCTCTTCGGAAAATTCTGGGTGGCCCACTGTTCTGACGCAAGGTAGTTTTTGGGGTATTACGAATGCAAGTTATTGAACGAAGATTTTAATCTTCGTATGAAAAGATATTAAATGATTACAAACAATAAATTCACGATATTTCCCATGAGCAGTAAGATCTTCCATTATTAATTTGTATCCTTAATGCATAAATTTATATTTCAACCTCCTTTTATATGTTTCATGCATATTCAATAATACAAACACAAACAGCCATCTTTCTAGAAAGATCGCCAATGACTTCGCCAAATTGCGAAGAAGTCAAAGTGCCAAGAATAGATAGCAGTAATAAAGACGATATTCAGAATTGCAAAATTACATGTAATAGTGTTTTATCCGAAAAATCCTGAAACAAGTATTCGATATATTTGAAAGATGCATACAATACATCAAAACTTAATTTTTAGCTAGATACAGCCGTTTGAAATCTTTGAAAATGCTCCTAATTTTGCCCTCCTTTGGCCACTGGTGTCTATATTAAGGCCCACGCTGAAAAACGCTCGAATACGCGTCCGACAATTTTTTGAGAGCTTTCAAATTGAAGCACTCTCATTAAAATTGGCGTCGTCCAGCTCGGGCCCTTCCTTCGTTAGAAGGACTATGCATATCCAGACCGTATACACGGAGGAAACCATAAATATATATATATATATATAGTCCCACAGCTGTCAAGAATACTGGCATTCAACCGATCGCCGCTGAAAAACGTTATCGGTAGCGGTCACTCCTTAATAGGGGTGAGACACAACGAGCCCAGTCTTAACTACTGCTTCTTAAATTTAGAGGGTAAATTTAGGAGGCAATGTCTTAGTGCAGAACTTTGGCTGTGGTGACCGAAGTTCGGATTCTTCATTATGCTGTAGGTCCAGCTTGCCAATCCGTTTGGCCAACTTCCTCTGTATTTCTTTCACCGTACTACATTTATGTGTGATAACAGAGAGACCTCCATCTTACAGTGGATTGAAAATGGTCGTCGATGATGATGATATATAGTACATAAAAGATGCTAAGGACCAGGGACCAAGTAAAGAGAGAGCAGAAAAACTATGCAACTGGTCAAAATTTAAGACTTCATTCCCAATATTGGGAATAAAGTCTCAAATTTTGACAAGTTGCACTGTTTTTCTGCTAGATTTTTACAGTTGGCAAGTAAGAAATCATCTTTCCTTACTAGGTTTTCTGAGTGAAGCGGGCTAGTAGCGTTCTTTTTCGGCGAAAACAGTTCTCTGCAATTTGTCGAGTCCTGTATACATATATATAGTACTGGGTAGCTAAATTATCATAAGAGCACCAGGCGATGATGCAAAGCAGCTATAAAACAGATAATGCTGAATTGAAATGTCTGAATCTATATAAAAATAGAAAAGCTAAGGTATGTAGAAACTAATCAAGTAACCATTCATGAAATAATGAACAAGCGACGCGATCTAGAAGACTTTGAACGTGGCCGCTTTGTGCAATGCTGTGAGCGACATGATAATTATTAGCAATCAAGCATTAACTAAGCGGCTGTAGTAGTGAATTGTTCGAAGGAAGTTCATAAAGTGTATAAAGAGTGGACTAGCGCACAAAAAACTGGGTGTGACCGCAAGGCCTGTCGGAATAAATAGCTGCTGGATGTAGTGGCATCCACTTCTATTCCAGTTTTGCTAAAACAGAAAAAAAAATTGTTGGAAAATCACCCGATATACTGATAGACCAAATAGTTTCCACTTCATAATCTGTTGAATCATAGGTCCAGTGCACAATAGCTAAATAAGAAACGAAAAATGTCAAAGTTAATAAATATTTTAATTAAAAAAGTGATTCGTGACATCTAGTTAATAGTGTTAGCTCATCACTAACCAGGTGTAGTTTTGCTATTCAAAATATTGAGGCGGATAACATACAAATTAAAGGTATTGGATCCAAAAATTTTCAAATAAACAAAAAAGCTAGCATTAACCTTCAACTCAAAAATGATAACTTTCTAACTGATTTTTATATCATGGACAAGGATTTTTCAGCAAATCATGATGTGATAGTAAACATTTAATTCCTACAAAAATTCTATTTTGTCATTGATTTTCAAAAAGGCAAAATGTTTAACGAAAAAATTCGGATTCAACTTCAAAACTACCGCAGATAACCTTCCACAAAACGAAAACTTGCCCCCAGATTAACACTTATTATGATTATTTACATACCAAAACTGTCATAAATCCATGTTGTGAACAGTGTATTCTAGTGAAAACTAGCAAAAACATGGAAGTACAAATCTCAACCCCAAATATGCTAATACAGCCATGCAGTAGCAAAATTAAAAACAAACTGTTAATAAGCACTTCAGTAGACAAATGAACTACCCCAAACAACAAAATTGTGGTAAAAGTAGTCAATGCAACCAAACAACCAATTCACCTAAACAAAGGAATGGAATTAATATCTATTGAGCCAATCGTCGTTACTCAAACAAAAACCAAGCAGGTAAATACCCTAAATGAGTTTCATAACCAGCAAATTATTGATGAGAATATGTCCTTTGGAGGAGAATTTGACCTAAGCCACTTAAATGAAACAGATAGAAATAAATCAAACAATTAATTGTCTTCATATCGACATGTTTTTGCAAAACAACTGTCAGATCTAACTGGTTGTGACACGATAGAGAATAGAGTGATTCTAAACCATGACATCCCAGTTAGGCAAAAACCACATGAGGTGCCATATAATCTTCGTGGGGAAATGAAGCAGCAGATAAACCAATTTCTAGAATCAGGAATTATACAGCATAGCAATTCACCCTACTCAGCGCCCATTCTGTTGGTCAAGAAAAGAGACAAGTTCAGGCTTGTTACAAACTTTCGCAAACGAAATGAAGTTATTTTACCAGAAAGTTTCCCTCTTCCAAATATCAACGAAGCTATTGACAATTTAGCTAATGCTAAACTTTTCTCCGGTTTGGATTTAACATCTGGATTTTTACAGATGAAAGTGGCTCAACAGAACACACACACACAAACTGGCATTTTCTACAGATGGAGGTCATTACGAATGGTGCGGAGTACCTTTCGGCCTCAAATCTTCACTATAATCTTTCAGTCATCTAATGTCATTAGTGTTGTCAGGTTCACGACCACAACAGATAGCAGTGTATGTAGACGGCATAGTAATTTGCTCGAAGAGTGTGGATTCCCACCTCGAAAAACTTGAAATTCTGTTTAAACGCCTAGTAGAACAGCATAACCTAAAACTCAAACCCTCAAAATCTGTGTTTCTGAAAGATAGCATTAGGTATTTGGGATTTCAGGTGTCCCAGGATGTAGTAGTACCAGATCCCAGAAATTTGGAAACTGTTGAAAAATTCCAAACTCCCCAAAATAGGAAACAAATAAGAGGATTTTTGGGTTGTGTGGAATATTACAAAAAATTCATTAGTAACTTCACGCAGAGGGCATTGCCACTCATTGAACTGACTAAAGAAAAAATAAGTTTAAATGGAACAAAAATGCACAATATGCGTTTGAGGATTTAAACGCTTGTTTACTAAAACAACAATGTTTAGACTTGCCCGACATGAGCAAACCTTTTACCTTGTTTATCGATTCCAGCAACTTGGCGCTAGGTGCAATGTTGTGTCAGGAGGACCAAAACAATTTCCCCCAAACCAATAGCTTTCGCTAGCAAAAACTAAAAGAAAAACTAAAAGAACCTGAAACCAGGCATTCAGTCGCAGAAAGAGAATTATACGCCATCATCATTATTTTTGACAGTACTTACTAGGAAGAAAGTTCACTATATACTGTGATCAGGCTAATTTAAGCAATGTTCTTAAAATCAAAGACAAATCTAACAGACGCTCAAGGTGGATAATGAGTTTACAACAATTTCACTATGAAATCGAAAATTAAATTCAGTCGCTGACTATTTGTCAAGACAAATACAACACGAAGAAGAAATATTAACAGTAAAAGATACAAAAACTACAAAAATTGAAGAAATTGAAAAAACTCTACAACTACACGAGCTAAATTCTAATGTAAACAACATTACGTAAGTGCAAACATCCATTGACAACTCCTTATATCAGGAGATAAGGCAGGAACAAACTAAAGATGTGAAATATCTTAAAATTATTGATAAACTAAATAAAGGACAAGTAGTTTATCCACAAAAATTAGAGTTTTATGTTAAGGATAGTGTCCTATATTGTAAAGACAAACAATGCACTTACAAACTAGTTAAGGAAAAATCGGTTATTTCACAAAACCTTGTGCTAAAAATTTCCAATCTTTGTCATGAAAGCCCACATGTGGCAAACCAGGGGTTTAATAAAACCTAAAATCGGGTTAAAGAAAATTTCTACTGGCCTAGAATGTATGTCGAAATACTGAATTTGATAAAAACTTGTGCATCATGCTTAGAACGTAGAGCACATAGGCCTAGTAAACCTGCGCCCCTTCAAAGAATTCCTATTGCAGCTAGACCTTTAGAAAGAGTAGGCATGGATTGTTTAGGCCCTCTTCCCCAAACACAAAATGGTAACAGACATATCATTCTGCTAACCGATTATTTGACACGTTGGGTTGAGGCTTATCCATTTCCAGACATAAAGAGTTCTACTGTTGCATTAGTCTTGGAAAATTTCATTTCCCGACACGAGGTCATGGAACATTTGATTACTGACCAAGGATACAATTTTTTAAGTTCAGGTATCAGAAAGGTGTATGAGAAACTGAACATTAGAAAACATACCACAACCACTCACCATCCTCAGGCAGATGGGGTAATGGAGAGGTTTAACGCGACATTGTTGAATCCCATGTCCCAATTATTGAACGAATTTTACAATGACTGGGATATGCATGTTCCTTTTGCTTTGCTGGCATACAGAACAGCAAAGCACACTTCAACAAATGGAAGTCCTGTATTTTTAATGTATGGCAGAGATTTAAATCTCCCTCATTATCTCATCACAGCACCACCACAGGTGACTTATGATAATACAGATTTTGCAACTCATCTTGTAACAAGACTGCAAAAAGCTTACAGGGTCGTAAGACAAAGCCTAACTAAAGCCGCAGTTGCACAAGAAAATTACAGAGGGAACGTTGAAGTTGATAAAAAGATAAAACCGGGTAACAATGTGTACTTACACACACCGGTAGTCAAACCCGGGTTATCTCGAAAATTAGGGAAACTCAACAAAGGCCCATTTAGGATACTTCAAAAGTTATCTCCTGTGAACTACAGAATTGTACTTCAAAGCGACTCGACAAATGAGTTTTTTTATGGTATTTACTTTTATTATAGCAATATGTTTCAATGTTGACAAATAAGCCACAGTTGTCAAGAAAATAACTATGCAGAATAGCTAAAGGAAATTATCCTTATAAATCTGCATGAGTATTCTGTTTCGTACGGCTTATCAAAGCAATTATGTAAATAAATTCTATTTTAAATTCACCCACATACCTAAAAATCATCTCAACTCATGAAAATATTCTGTGGGTTCTTACAAATAACGAATACAATTTTAAACAGTCTGCCATTCTCCAATACTAAATGCAAATTCCGATTCGGAATAAATTTTGGCAATAATCACAAAAACGAGCAAAATGATTTCAGTCATTATAAAATAATCCCTTTAGAAACATAGTGATCTCAATAAATATTATACTATGCATGCAAAACATTACAAATTACATTATTCTGGTCGAAAAGCTAAGCCATTCAGCTAATAAGCAAACCAGCCAAACTACAAAAACACATTATGCACTTCATTTCTATTTGTCCATCTTTGGTGTAAAAGAAATACAACTAATTGGCAAATGAGACTCGAAGGTGAAACGTCACTAATTCATGCAGTCTGTCAGAGTATCACAAAACTTTAGTACAAAGACTGTTATGAATTGCATAAAACAAAAACACAACACAACACGCTCATTTATTTTGAACACTATACACAAAAATCAAACTTGGGTTGCTCTACTGTTCACTGGCGAATAGGGAGTTGCCCCTTCATAATTTTATCACAAAAATTAATTCTATTAATAAACAACCAAATATATTCTAATCTGCTATTGTGCGTTCGCGCAGACCTGACGCCTGATACCGTTAGCAGACGGGTTAGTCCATTGCAGTTTAGGGAAGGGCGTCTTGCCGAAACTGGTTTTTCGCGCGGGAAAAACCAGTTCCTCCAAGACGGCCTTCCCTAAACTGCAATGGACTAACCCGTCTGCTAACGGTATCACGCGCCAACTGAGCGCGAATGCACAGTATCATGTGCTTTCTCAAGTATACCCACAGAATATTTCATTTACTATTAATTACAATAAACTTTAATTATAATTTTAATCTCTATCACTTTATTTAACTACCTACATGAGTATTACACGTGTTTTTTTTATATTAAAGATTATATAAATAAATATAAACACCCTTATCTACTCAAATAATATAAAAAACTGTTACCATAACTTCCTTCATCATGTAGTCTTTTACAGGTTATTGATTTCAAGTGCAGAAATACTTGGGAATGATATGCACTTGCTTACTTCAAATATACTCAAGTTACTCAGTTCGGTAGAATATGCATTTACCTTGTGATTTCATGTTCTGTTTTTATTCTATATTTTGTGATTAGGAAATTTCCATGATATGAAAGTTTTGTGAGTCGATATTTTCGAAATACACATTTTTTTTTCATCTTGATTTTTTTTTTGTATTTTCATGTATAATGAAGAATTAGTTGCTGACTGTATACAATTTTCAGCAGTTGAATCTTAAAATTGTTATTATTTTGTAAAAGCTGGGGAACAACTGAGAGAGAATTTAGCATTCTAACTACTTCCTACTGTCCTCTTGGCTTAATTTCGCGATCCCCTCTTCATTGCTGTCTTAAAAAAAATGTTTGCTTCACAAACATTTTCCCCCCCAATACGAAAAGAATTGTTGAGGGGAAATAATTATTCGAATTTTGGGAATAAATAATTAATGAAAAAATTATTATAGAACATCAAAATACTATTAAGGGCGTCAATCTAAAACTTATTCATCATTATACTCAAAATGCATCTCTCACCCCACAGTAAACAAAAAGAAAAATCGTATAATACACGAGACCAGATACTGTCTATTCTCTAATTGTGTTTCAGCTTCCCACCTATGATGTGACTATTTGTGTACCAGAAGATTAATCAGTGGACTCCTGCCATATATTTTGTCATGGACGATAGGCAACAACAGGACTTGCATCAAAAGTAAACGCGAATTAGACTATCATCAATAAATAAATTAATTAAATAAACTATTCATGCCAAGTGAACAATAGAACTATTCTAAGAAGACCCTACCGTGGAATATCTACTACAATTATCAATGTGCAACAGTATTAGTTTTAATCAAAATTAATATTTAAATCAATTAATTAATTCTATATTTAAAATATTCGCATTCTTTTTAACATAATCGGTCTTCTTATGTATTATTTTATTTCGTCATATATTTTGCAATCATTGTTGATTCATATTGTACTTATAAATTAATTTCAATTTCAGAATTATTCCTAATTTGGATATATATATTAATTGAAAGTATTGATGTGTTGTACGTATTATATTATGCAACTATTTCCGAAAATCCCAATGTATTGACTTAAAGCCTAAAAAGTGTAACGTTCTTGATTTCATGTATGAGTCACCTTCGTTTAACCGCCTTAAAACGAGCATGTAACCTTTGCCATTTTACATTTTCTTCCCAACGATTTCCGATGTGCAGCTAGGCCATATGGCCATTAAAATGTTCAAACTTTAAGTCAAGCTTCCCCCTGGTCTTCTGCTAAACAAGCCCCTCCGAGGTTGCTCCATTTTCACCGCTTTAATGAGACGTATAGTGAGAACGCCGGACCTCACCTTTGACCTCTCAAGACATAAAATTGCCCTTCTCCCAGTCCACCAGTGACGACAAACAACCAGACAAAACCCACATTATCTCTGCCAGTCGACTTCAGTTGTATGTAATTACCCGAAACTTCTACGGACACAGATGCAAATGTAAGTTCCATAAACTTCTGTCACATAAATAGTGATCTGTAACCCTCCCACTGGACCCTGCCTACACGTGGAAGTAACTTTTCTCACGATTAGGAAACATCGCCAAGGAAGACCTACATTCCAGCTTCCTGGCGACAAAGCCTCTCTTTACGCCAAAATTAAATGGTTTGACGAGCTAATTGACAGTACTTGGCGACAATTGGTCATTCGAGCGCTTGGACTAGAGAACAGTTCAACGGCCACTCTGTTCAAAAATCTTGTACCAAGATGTTTTGTCGTGGGGGCCTAAGCCAAGTCTTTAAACAGACACTCTTCTCCCCGAAGTTTGTGCTGGAACGATGTCCTAGAAAGCAAAGACTTGGGCATCATAAGATGAAAACTTAGCCTTGGTTCATCACCTATTTTGATCTACTAATAACCTGGACTTCGATGAATAAATAAATGGAGAATCTACTTGACGAGACCAACAGAATCACGGTTGAAACATGCCGAGAACCAGAAGTCATCTACCACCTGTCATCATGAACGTGGAATAGCTCTTCTGGTGGACCAGAAATTCCGATGATAGGCCTGTCCAGCTAGAGGATGCTAGGAATTTGTAAGAACTCACGAATCAACGATCATTGATACATGAACCCACATTTCCAAAAGGTTTAATCATGATTTAATGTTCACCATTTTGTTTCCCCGCACATACGCTTTTCCCATCCAGAATCCAGATGGACCGACTCATCAGCGGTTCACTCTGTTCCCGACGATGATTGAGTTTAGTGTACAACTTGGTACGGCGCAAAAATAACTTAATTGTATTTCTTCAAACTCCTTGACAGACATTTCCTGCTGGACATGGTGATTACGACCCTCCGAGTAAGATGTTACGAAACCGTGACTAGAACAACAAATCGTTGATTTGTATTAAAGGGGTAACCAATGAACATTTGCGTATGAAAAGGGTGAACAGCCAATAAGAGTGATTGCGAGTGTAGAGACGATGAGGCGAACACCAATAAAAGACATTCTTTCGGTAGGACTCTTAGCGAGATGGTCACGCTGCCCATGATGGACATTCATAATGTCTTATAATAATAATGTCAATTCTTAATCGTAACAATTTAAGTTATTTTGCTATGTGATTGTAAATAATTTGTGTAACGTAGAGACATGCTGTCTACATGGTTCATCTGTATCTTGGTATTTCTGACTCAATTTCGATAAGGTTCCAGGGTAACAATCCACGTGAGTTGACGCACGTGCTAAAACCCTTCTGATATAACTTATAATCTATCGGTGATATTATGGAGTCTATCACCGCTCCATCGTTCTGCAATCCGTCATAGAACGATAACCAAATCTATAAATGTAGAAACTGCAATTGGTAACCCTACAAATTCACTTTATGTGAGAGTCATGAATTTTTTGTCCTCTATTTCCCTTTAATCTTTCTCCCCAGTTTTTCCCTTCCTTAAGTAGTTATTAAAATTTAGGTTATTAGGAAATTGGCTATTGATAAATATTTTGTGTAATAATGCGAGATAGATATCGAGATTTAGTATAATATTTATTGGTTTCAATAGTATTAATTCCTAAAAGGAATGAGAATGCTTATTAAATGTTACCCTCTTAATTAAAAAAAAATCGTTTTGGTGTGTTGCAGTATGTAATATTATTATGTGAATTAATAAATTTTAATGCAAGAGTCACTTTAACAGTGACTCAAATTGTGAACTGACCACTTGATTAATACTCTCGGTAATATGTTTAACTGGTTTTTTTTTCTCGGGTAAAGAAATTATAACTGTAAATCTTATGACCCCCTTATTGTTATTAAACTAGTGTTTCTTTTATGTTCAATTCTGTGTTTATCTTTCGGCTTGAATGGATTTTTAGATCTTGGGTATAAATTAAGTAAATGCTAATTTGGGATTTAAAGGTTGGCATTTCATATTCACTCACATAACGCATATTGAAGTTAAATGTCGTTTAACTATTCAGATATTATTTTAAGATAAATACTTTCGGCCAATAACTGTAATAAATAAATTTTAACACTAACACTATACGACACGATACAGAACGTATAAATCATTACGAAATATACAGGATGTCTCAGCACCAGGGTTATAAACATCTAGGAGGGGTAAGGTGCAGCTAGACGAACAATATTTGTCATAGAACCTAGGGTCGCAAACCACTCACAGCGTTAGTTCTAAAACCGTCCAGCATGCACAAATATTTACAACCAGTGCGTGAAAAGCGCCAGATAAAACTCAAGTCAGCTGCTCAAGTGCATAGATGATTGGCACATCGCACTTTGCGCTTTTCATGCGCTGGTTGCCACTATTTGTGCACGCCGGACCAGTGCCTGATTTATGCAGGGACACGCGGGGCAGCTGCCCCAGGCCCACGATTCGGAGGGGGCCCCTAAATTCTAAATTTAGTTCAAGATACTCGTAAAAAGTACACCACGGAAGTGATGAAATTTTTTTGGTTAATCTATTGATGTCGTTTCTGAATTTTTGTATTCTAATATTTGTTTTGTGAAGGGGTCAGACTATACAGGATTTAAAAAAAATCCTTTACTAGCTCCTTTCCCTTAAGACCAGGAAAGCTTACTTGGCTAGGCAATATATTATATTATACTTACCTTGGTCTTATAAATAAAAGTCATTCGCTCATACCTATAATAAACATAGCAATCAGAAATCTGTCGTGGGTACAGGAGGGGTTGGGGCCCCTTCATGTGTGTCTGCCTTGGGCCCCAGAATTTCTAAGTCGGACCCCGTGCCGGACGGTTTTAGAACTGGCGCTGTGGATGGTTTGCGACCCTAGGTTCTATGACAAATATTGTTCGTCTAGGTGTACCCTACCCCTCCTAGATGTTTGTAACCCTGGTGCTGAGACACCCTGTATCTGTAATGCGATGGGAAGGTGTCAGGTCCTGTGTCTAACTATATATAAAAATAACTCTTAATTTTAAAATAATTGTGCCGCAGGGTTTTTTTTTAAGGACCTTATCAATAGGCTACTAAATCTTATTACCAAAATATTGAATATTATTACAAGACGGAAAGCCACGATAACAATTAAAATTTCCTTACGACAAATAACATGTAACTAAACCACAAGTACTTTTTCTGATGAGCCAAAAATTAAATTTCTTTCATATAAAATTAAAGCCTTACATGAGTTTGAATAATCTAGAACGTCGTCTGTACAGTCAAATAAGTTCATATATTTCGATGTAGTTTTTACTTTTCTAATTTCTTACTTATAGTATTATATTGTGGTTCTGTTGGAAAAGGGCTTTTTCACTTTCTCACAGAGTAACTTAATTGAACACGTTATAGTAATGAATAATTTATACAAGGATTGGGAATAAAGAATTTGTTAAAAACTTAATATATGATTTAAAATACTAAGTTTTAAAAATTTAATGACAAATTTTTATAAAATGTTTTTGCATTTAGGGGTCGTTAGGTCAGTTTGGCGCCCACTTGGCTCGGCACCCAGTGCGACGACGCCGGTCGCACCGCCCTTAATCCGTCACTGACAACTGCATAGTGGTTGTTTAAATTTCATTACTTGTAACATAGTTTATAAAAGTCTTATAATTCGATACAAATCCCGATAACAATATTATTGCTTCTTCGAACTTTTTTTGAGATTCAATTTTGAAAAGTGTTAAAATTGCTCAAATAATTTCATTGTAATATATACTTGCTACGTAACTATTTTACTCAATAGATGGCGCTGTACACTAAATTTATTTCAGTTGTTCTATACAACAGAACATTTTATTATTTTTTCCAGTGGCGGATTTATAAAATTGCCGCCCTTAGGCACAGCTTATACTACTGCTCCCTTTACAGAGAAAGGGAGCATAAAAACACGCATATCAGACTCTTAACATTTTATATGTGAAAGCGAGTTTTCATATAATTATTTAAACTAATAAGATACAATTCGAAATTATTGCTACCATAGTCGCAGACTTCGCGATTTCGAGACATTTTCAATGATTTTAGTCTGAATTTCTGGAATCTATGATAATTTTGCGTGTATTTAGCGTATTTGGGAAATATACACGTACGCATCCTTGCACGAATTTTGTCGTTATCAGTTCAAATTTTTTATTGTTCATTCGTTTACTATTAGTATATATAAAAAACGTGTTAAGCCTGGTTTATAAATGGTCACTCTGGGCAAGTGTCCATGGTGCAAAAACATTAGAGGCGCAAAATTTTAAAAGGCTACGAACTCTTTTTGTTTTTCCCTATCTACCGTAGAATTCTATCAATGCGCAATGTGACCAGATGTTCCGATTCGGATCGAGTCCCACTTT